>QVAJ01000227.1:124762-139647 GCA_003546035.1 Mixornis gularis | reverse complement strand
TTCCTGGAAGCAGAGCAGAGCTGTGGGAAGCACACAGTTAGGACATACACATTTTTTAAATGCACAATATTGTATTTCTGGGGAATCTTTAATTCAAACTGATTAAGTAATGATCCCCTGTAGTGATTTACCCTTTCAAATACCCATTCAAGGAGTTAATTCAGTGTGCTGGCAGCACTACAGGCTCACTGCACATCTCACATGAGCTTGCAGGACTTTGACATACTCTCACAGGGGCAATGTCTCCCTCTTCAATAGCACAACCAATTTAATTTAGTGCTGGCTTTGCTGTCCCATAGACACTCTCCTCTTTCAAGCACGCTGCCTCCATGACATTTGGTGGCATCTGGCCCACAGCTGCTCCTCAGGGGGTCCCATCAGCCTCTGGAGCAGAGATATCCCTCATTTTCCTGGCAGCAGAGTCCGTGGGAGCTGCTATCAGCCACTTGTCCAAGTGTGGGAAGGGAGGGATGGAGGGGAATGGGTGGAGGGCAGGCTGCACCCCCAGGCAGCCCATCGCTTGCAGCCATGGGCGTGGGATGTTTTCCAGATTTGCCTCCCAAATCAGCACAGCCTGCTGAGCCTCACCATCTTTGTGCCACATACAGCTCTGCCAGAGATCTGGCTTCTGAGGGGAACACAGGTCACTCTCCTTGAGCTCTTGGGCTACACACTGATGAGAACAATCCAGAAATAAGGATTTGGGGGCAGGGAAGAGGAGAAATTGTTTGAGTGGCCACACTCTGCCCACCCTGGATCTGCTGGGAGAAGGCATTTCCATTGGTGAGGGAGGCAGAGGAGACTGCTCCCCACAGAGTCAGAGCACAGGGTGGCTCTGTGGGACACATCCCTTGCTACACTCTGGCCACTGAGGCAAAAGGAGGCAGATGGGGCAGAAAAGGGAGGAAGAAATGGTGCTGTAGTCATCTCTTGGCYTCTCCAGAGGGCAGGGACAGCAGCAGTCACAGCTCTGAGCATTCCCCTGCCCATCCCAAGGCCTTGTGCAGAGACATCAGCAGGGCTGAAAGACCATGATTCCTCTTTCCTGGTGAAAGCAGTTTTCCCAGACCATGGAGGACAATGCCACCAGGCTGGATGGTGAGAGGCATTCAAGTACCCGTGCCCAGGGTCTGGTTGGGTGCACAGGGCCCCTGTCCTCACTCACATCAGGTCTGATGCCAGTGGGTTTAAGAGGCATGTGCAGTGGCCAGCAGAGCTCCTGAAAGGAGCATTTGGAGGCCATTTATGCCCCTGAACTGAATCCAGCTCCCTCCCAGTCAGCAGCAGGCACACAGCACACCCCCACAAATGGCTTTTGGAGGTTGCCCTCCCCCTGCTCCCCCTGTTACAGGATTTAGCAGGTCCTGGGATATCACAGTCAGTTTTGRGGATGCCCTCTGKGAGACAACAGTGGGTTTGCTGTTTCTCTCACCGATTTCACATGCCTGGGAGTGACATCAGTTATTTTCTCCCACTGGTACAGGTGGGATGCGTTTTTTGGGAGGAGAGGAGCCTGTTCACACACCAAACTCCTKCCCTGGCCACAGCAGCAACACCCCATGGCATCCAGAGCCCCACACAGTGACACAGGAATGCTCAAACCAAGTTGTGTCTGCAGGGGCAGCCCCCAGAATTCAGGGAGGTGTCCTGCTGAAACCCTCCACGTGGCACCCCCTAAACCCCTCTCCTCCCGTTCTCCCTGTGCTTCAGCCCAAGAGCATCCCTTGCTGCTTTATTTATCCTGGGAATAAACATTCCTGGCAGCATTCATCAGTGGATAGACAGGTCCCCCTCCGTTCCCCTGCCCAATTAGTGCCACTCTGCTGTTGTGCAGGAAGGAGCAGCAGCCCCCGGCCACAGAAGGCAGCTCAGCATCGCCCGTGGCTACAGAATGCATCACAYCTCACCTGCCTCTCACTGTCCTGGGGGAGCTGAGCCCAATGAATATTTCAATAGGCTCTGCCTGCCCGGGATACTATTAATTTTGGAGTCYCTGTAATCCAATTCCTTTTCCTCCAAGTGGGTGGTGATTATTAATTTCACAAGCTGTGCTTCCACTAGCTCCTTCCCAGTCCCTTGTGGCTAAGGAATATTAATCCACATTCATCCTGTCATTCAGCTGCCCAGGAGACTCTGGTGTGAACAGTATTATTATTAATACCACTGCTCCACACGTGGTYAGAGCAACTTAAAGGCATACAGGTGGGTTGCAAAGGTCATTTGCAGAATAGCACCTCAATCCTGATGTTCAGGAAAATAAAACAGGGTCCAGGCAGTGCTTTTTGAAGCTGTTTCTCCAGGTCCTGGACCTGCTGGTGCTGGTCCTGCCTTGCCAGGGCACAGGTGACAGACAATCCCAGAAAATCTTGGACCTGTGAAGGTCCAAGAGCAGGAGGTGAGCTGCAGCCTCATCCCAACTATATCCAGCAGCCAGCAAGGAGCAAATAGTTTTGTCCTTCCTTTGGGGGAAATTGGGAAAACAAAATTTAAAAATCCAAAGATGATCTCTCTATTTAAATAAAATGCCATAATACCCTGGAATGTAATCACTTCTGACACCCYAACCTTATTATCAAATTTTCTTGAATTTGATAGGCAATTCATTTGTGTTCTGCTGGAAAGGCAGAGGGTGGAAGAAAGCAGCTGCTACATTTCTTTGCAGAGCAAAAAAGCCTTTCCCAGGCAGCCAGGTTTACCCAGGCAGGCGAGACACACTTCAATCAAACATCTCCTGCAGGCCTTTGACAACCCATCAAGGTTCCCTTAAAYGTGGGGCACTGAATGGCAGAGAAACAAACAGAAAAAAAAAAAAAGAAAGCCAAGAAATGCAGCATTAAATGACAAACAGCCCCTGAGGTGTCCCTGCTCTCTCACAAGGGTCAGGGCACCCAGCCAGGGACAGAGGGAGGAAGGGCAGGGGTGAGGCAGTGCTAAAGGAACCTCATGGATCACAGGCTCAGCTCCTGCAATATCCACACTGGTGCTGAAGGCAGAGTATTAATGTATATGTCCTGGTTTAGGGCAAATTTGGGAGGAAACCTCTGGATGGGGTCACTCTGGGAAGCAAATTCTAGTGGCCCCTCCTCCAAGCGGTGTGGGAAAAAAAATTCTGTAGAGAAAAGTGGAAAAAACCTGTTTATTCAACAAGAAAAGTGCCCACAAGCATAAAAAATGAATAATATGAAACAATAAAACACCTCACTGTTCAAAGAGGTGGCAAATGGAGAAAGTTTTTGCTGTGGGTTGTAGGTCAGTTCTCCCAGTCTCCTATCAGTCCCTCTGGTGCTGGAAATGCCAAGGTCCAGGTCCCAGTGGGCCACAGGTGTGAGCTCTGGGYGTCTCTCTGGGTTTTTCAGTCCAGAGCAGGTTTAAACAGTCCAAAGRAAAAGAAAAAAACAGTCCAGGGAGCTTCTCTGCCTCAGCKAGCTAAACCAACTAAAAGCACAGGAGATTTSTGTCCTGCTGTCTGTCCGTGCTGCAGACAGCACAGTCCAGRAGCAGAATGTGGAGGGGTGAGTGCAGCTTCTGAAAACAAACTCTGCACTTCTTCTTCCACCTCCTTCACTCTCAGAACCAGTCTGAAAGGCACAGAACACAATATCCAGCACAAACAGAGCAGACAATTGGGGATACAGGCATCACAAAGTCACCCCAGGACAGGGGCTGTGCCAGGGGCTCCTGCTGAGCAGAGCATCTCCACCCTGCACATCACCCYGCCCCTCTCCCAGCCAACACTGCACATGTGTCCACCCCAAAATAAACCCCAGTGCAAGTGAGAGGCAGCCTCACACCTGAGCTTGTCTCCTTTGCAAGAGGCCTCTTCTCAAGGCCAACAGCATCTGAAACCAGAGCGTGTTTCAGTTTTGTTACTGTACACTTTTGGCAGCTGAGATGGGCTGGAGGCTGCACAGATGTAACTGCTTTTGCAGTTTTCCCTCCTAGAAGAATGCAGCCTTCCCAAATTTGTCAGCACTTCAGCCAGCACAGCCCCAGCAAATGCACCAACACAATTACAAAAGCAGAGGAGGGAAGGATTGCTCCCTGCCAGCCCTCGCCCGGAAAGGACGAGAAGTCAAATCCCAGACCTGCTGAGTCCCACTCTGGGTGGCAAACTCTTGGTTTTCCAGATGTTGCACAGCCCAGGCTGCCAGATGTGCTGCAGTCCCCAGCCCTGCATGCAGAGGGTGGCTTGGCATGCAGCAGGGACCCAGCTGGGCTGCACCAGCCTTGCAGGGTGGATGCAGGCAGCCCTCACTGCAGGAGGGAAGGGTTTCATCCCCTCCCTCACCCTCCTAAAGAACCATAGAAAGGTTTGGGTTGGAAAGGAGCTTTAAAGTTCATGCAGTCCAACTCCCCTGCAATGAGCACAGGCTTGGCCAAATTGTTGTTCAGAGCCCCATCCAGCCTGACCTTGGATGTGTCCAGGAATGGGGAATCCAACACCTCTCTGAGGAACCTGTTCCATAAATAACAAACAAGCAAGTAATCACTGCTGCAGGAACCTCCTGCTCACTGAAAGCCATTCCCTTTCTCTTTTCCTACCAACACAGAGCACTCACAGCTCCTCATCTCAGCCCTTTCCTCCATCCCTGCCTGCAGAGCCCAGACAAGCAACAAGGAATTAACTGCTCCTGGTTTGAAGGCTTTCCTTGATTTCTGTGCAAGGCCCATCAGCTGAACACAGCAGGTTCCCACGAGCTGCCACAGCAGGGCTGGGAGCACAGAGCTCCCCTCTCTGCAGGGTGGTTGAACTTGGCACCCACTCCCTGTAGGTGTCACCTGCAGGGTGAGCTTTGGCCCTGTGGCCACCAGACAGCTCCTGGGTAACCTGGACCCTACTTGCATTCCTAAGAATTTCCATAGCATGCCAGAATCATAAAAACATGGAATCCCAGAATGGGTTGGGTTGGAAGGGATCTCATTGCTCAACCAGTGCTACCCCCTGGCATGGGCAGGGACACCTTCCACTGTCCCAGGCTGCTCCAAGTCCCAGTGTCCAGCCTGGCCTTGGGCACTGCCAGGGATCCAGGGGCAGCCACAGCTGCTCTGGGCACCCTGTGCCAGGGCCTGCCCACCCTGCCAGGGAACAATTCCGGCCCAATATCCCATCCAGCCCTGCCCTCTGGCAGTGGGAAGCCATTCCCTGTGTCCTGTCCCTCCAAGTCTTTGTCCTCAGTCCCTCTCCAGCTCTCCTGGAGCCCCTTTAGGCCCTGGGAGGTTTTCTGAGGTTCCCCCAGAGCCTTTTCTTGTCCAGGTTGGACACCCCCAGCTCTCCCAGCCCATTCCTGCAGCAGAGCTGCTCCATCCCTCAGATCATCTCYATGGCCTTCTCTGGGCTCTCTTGGGCAGGTCCCTGTCCCTCCTGGGCTGGGCATTCCCAGTCTGGCTGCAGTGGGGGCYGGGGGGGGTCTCATGGGAACAGAGTGCCCAGCACAGATCTCATTAACCTTGTTAACTCCACTGAGATTTCTGTCAGGGCTCACTGGAAGATGGGCTTCACTGGAGCCTCTACAAGGTTTCTAGTTCTTTTCCAGAGGTCTGGAGAAAAGCTGTCCCCTGGGCTGTCACAGCACAGGAGCATCTGAACTCTGCACTGCTCACTCACAGCCTGAGCTGTGGGAGACACGATTTCCCCCATAGCATTATTTTGACAAACAGACCTAATCTGGGTGACTCTACTGCTGATGTTGGTGTCTTGCATAGAATGTCTTGCTCTAAGTGACTACAGTTCACACAGGTTGCAGATTAATGGCAGGTGGAGASAGGCAGAGTGTTAATGTCTGTGTGTGTGCTGCTGCAGAGCACTGGCAGGCCCTGGGCAGGCCCTGGGCAGCAACCTGGGCTGGTGGAGGGGGATTGGAACAAGATGAGCCTTGAGGTTCCTTCCAATCCAAACCATCCTGGGATTCTGTGACTCTAACACTTCAGCCCCACCAGTGATGCCTCACAAGTGATACCTCAGGGAGAGGGATGAGTTGGAGAAGTGATTTAGAGACTAAAATTAATTTTTTTAAGTGATACAGGTCTTTGGGAATTGGAATCACATTGAACAAAATTTACATTTAGGCCCTTGTGTTCATAAGTCATATTTCAATGACATTTGAGGCTGATTCTGATACTCTTTTTGGGAYGGAGTGGGTCAGTGGAGACACCACAATGTCTAGAAATCCTTCTGAGGAACAAGGGGAAACAAAGCCTTTGGTCCCTAACCTGGTAACTTCCCTTGAAAGATTTTTGGGAGTCCAAGAATCTCTTAAGCTGTGCATGGGACTCTGTGAAAGTTCTGTTTTAACATGGGCTGCAYGGCCAGGCACAGAGACTTTGCCTTTGCCTTGAACCCTGTGTGTGCTCTGTGGCCTGAGCCTGCACTCAGCACCCAGCCACAGCCCCAGTGCATCTCCCTCTTTTAATGGGACTTCACTGGTTTCAGGAGTCCTGAAGGGTGGGGGTACCAGTCCTGCAAGGAACCTCTCCTTCTGGTCCAGGAATGTGCTAAAATTCCCTCTGGAATGACACTGCCATTCATTAGGAGAGTGAGAGACTTGGACATGTCCTTAAGTGTTGGCTTTAGGGATATTTCAGCRGCTGATCATTACTTTTACATGTAAAAGGCAATAAAAAGGGAAAATTAAGACAAGAGTGATGATCTCACTTGCTTTTATGAAGACAGCCATTAATTCTGGCATGATGTGGGTTGACAAAACCTGCTCTCACATGAGCACTGCTATTGTGTGGAGCAGTCCCAGGGAAGTGCTGGTCTGGCTCCAGCCTGGAAATGCAGGGAGAGATCAGAGCTCCTCAGCTCTCTGTAGGGGTGTAAGAACCAGACTCCTCTGCTGGGGTCTGCGCTCTGAAGAGAGGAAGGGAGCAAAGCTTGGGGAGAGAAAGTGGTGGTTTGTTTTTTTTTTTTTTTTTTTTTACAGGCAGGAAGGAGGAGGCCTGAGGGTTATGGAGGATGTTTGGGGAAAGCCTGAATCCAGTCCTCTTTCCCCACAAAGTGACAGAGAGGCCTGAGTTAATTCAGCTTTCCTTCTAACTCATCATGGTGTCACAGCCTGGTTCCTTAAATCTAACTCAGTGTCCCATTAAAACAGAGATGATAGTCCTAGCCTAACTCAGCATTAATCCTTGCTAGATTGAAAAGCACTTTTTTTGTTTTCTCTCCCTCCCTCCCCTCCCCCTGATGCCATTACAGCAGAAACACAGTGCAGATAACAAAACACAAGAAATAACACCAGTTGCTGSAGCAGCTCATTTTCTGCACCAGCACACCCTGGCTTTGGCACCAGAAACAATCCTCTCATGGACTTCCCGGTGTTAAGAGGCTGAGCAAACTCTGGTTTCCCCTGGCCTGCCACTCTGGGTGGGAATGCCCTTGCCCATGCAGTGTGTCTGAGCAGATGGACTCAGGGGTGCCCTGCAGCCCCTGCTCTCTGCCCACCCAGCTGAATTAGGTGTAGGAACAGTTGTRTGTTGTCTCCATGCCTTCCCAGTGCCAGAGGAAAAGCAGGAGGTTTTATTAAGCATATTCCAGCACTGTCTTGTTGGGATATTTCCTGGCAGTTAACATCTTGCTGGATCAAATACCTTCGGCTTTGCCTGGGGCCCTCAGATCATCCAGGCATTTAACTGCCAGGAAAAATACCCTCTCTGCTGGTGACTGCAATTTAATTAGTGCAGCTTTTCTAAGGCAGGGAATCAGGAGACTGGCATTGGAAGAAACACCTTAGCCCTTGCCAAATCATCCCAAAGAGCCTCACAGGGCACTGAAGGATGTTAACAGCAGCACAATGTCCAGGTAAGSCAGCCCAGCAAGAGCCAGGAGCTGCTCTCGCTCACTCAGCAGGAATTGATGGGATTCCTGAGGAGTAGGATTGCCCTAAAAAATTAATGTTTTGCACTCTAAAATGTACCTTTGGTGCACTCTTCTCCTGCCAGGCGGGTTTTGCTGCATCAGCCTTGTACTGACTGTGGACTCAGCCACAAGGAACTTGTGAGATGATGGCTCAGCCTAAGGGACTCAAATTTCCATGGCTGTGCCCCGGGGGCCCTGTCACTGCAGCAGGTGATGGGAATGTCCCTGAGCACTCAGGGGGGTTCAGCAGGGTCTGTGGTGGAGCTGCAGTGCCCAGGGTGCTCTCACTGCTTTGGCACAGGGCTTTTCCCATTCCCAGCAGGAATGCTGCAGCCACCACCCCATTCCACAGCCTGCAGACACAGCCTTGGACCCTTACACGCCAGCATTTGTGCCCTGGAATGGCCCAGGACACCTTTAACTTGTTCACCTTGGTGCAGTACGCCTTCCTCCAGCCATGAGCAGTGGTGCCCGGCAGTGATGTCATGGAAACATTGATTTTTCCTTTATTCCCCTCGGGTCAAGTCCYGCTCACATTGTTTCACCCCAAAGGATATGTCAGGCAAGGAAAGGCCAAACATCTTAAACACATTCCTCACTAAACCCCACATTCTGCTGCTCTCCCAAAACCTCCTGGCATTTGTGGCAACAAAGAAAGAAGAGTAGGTTTGGTTTAGATATCGGGAAGAGATCCTTCCCTGTGAGGGTGGGGAGGACCTGGCACAGGGTGTCCAGAACCTGTAGGAAGTTGGCCAGATTGGACAGGGCTTGGAACAATCTGGGATGGTGGAAGGTGTCCCTGTACCATGGCAGGGAGTGGGATGGGATGATCTTTAAGGATCATTAACCCAATAAGGATCTTTAACCCAAAGTATTCTGGGATTCTGCAAAATACAATCTTCAAGGGTGCTTTTCCTGGTGTTGGAATTAAGGTTCCTGTGGGAGAAAAAGGCAGCCAAAGATTGCTGAAGGGTAAAACTCTTATTCAAATGGAGTTTAGAGAATGGGGCTGCAGCTTTACTTGCCCAGGCGTGGARAAGGTGATGGTATGAAAATCCCAAGCCCCTGCTCTGGCATGCAGCAAACTCCAGCTTCTCTCAGCAGCTCCCCCAGATGTGGTGCATGTAGACAGAGGAGACCATGCAGCCTCCCAGCACACACAGCAGAAATTACAGAATGTATGGCACTGAAGAGTGTCATTTAATAAAGCTGAGCCAATCTGTTCATTATTTAATGATTTCATTGATAACCACAGCAGAAAGCTGATAAATGCACAGCCCTGGCCTATAAACCACCTTGTGCTCTACTTATTAAGTGCAGTGCCACAACATATTGAACTGAATATATTGGAATGTAAATAGGGCATAGTTTAGCACACAGGTAATCATTGCATTTAGAACCTATTGCTGTTATAGGTGTCTTAGATTAATTTAGCACCACTCATGGGCAGAGGCAGAACAGGGTGTACACACTTGGTGGTGTGAGCAGCTGCTCCTCCTGATGCACATGAATCCCCTCACCCCGGCAGAGAGGGAGGGAGCACAGCAGCTGCTCCATGCCTCTCCATCATCCTGTCTTCCCTTTCTCAGAGCCCTAAACCAGACCCAGCCACTCTTGTTCCTAAACCATCCCAGGGCCACAGCTCAGCCTGTCCTGTCACTCACTGCCAGGGCTGTCCCACCACAGCCAGCTCAGCAGGCTGAGCTGCAAACGCTGTCAGACCAGCAGGAGCAAGGTGGGAACCATAAAACACTTTGCTGACAGCAAATATGCTTTGTGCTCRTTTAGAAAATGTACTGGAGGGTGACTTGTTGCTGTTTGTCTTTGTCCTTTGAGAAAACTGTGGRGTTTTTTTCCCCTCTGTGCTGGTTTTGGTGGCCCAGTGCTGACAGCACCACCTCAGCCAGCGCCCAGGGCTCAAGGACAGCCAGCACTGCCTGCCCTGGGGCATCTCACTGAACCACTCCCCAGTGAAATACTCTGCTCTGCCAGCACCAGGCAGCCACCCCAGTGCATCATTCCTCTCTCTATCCCCATATGAGTGATTCTTGCTTTTCTACTGCCTGAGCAAACAGCCAGTTTTTATTTTTGGAACAGCCCCATGGGGCTGTAGGGCTGGACATCACCCAGTGGAGCAGAGAGGGCTGGAGGCACTGAGAGCCCACACAGGCCTGGGTTAATACAAACAGCAGTGCTACTGCTGCAGCTCCCTCCTGCCCAGCCTGGCCTTCCTAAGAGGTGTTAAGACATGAGGGAATTTAAAGGCTTGTAGAACATCCTGTTGTCAAACAGGTGATGCTGCACCAGCAAAATATTTTGGGAGCATTGATGTTGCTCCCAGCTGTGTTCAGAAGAGGGTTATTCTGCTCTGGTTGTACCTTTAATGTCTCTTGCAATCTGAGTTGATGCTGTGCTGATGCAGGTGCTGACAATGTCTCTTCCCTCTTCCTTCCCCACCCCTGATCCTCTCCCTGCTCTCAGCCCTACTGCTGAATAAATTGCAAGAGCAGGGTTCTCACCCTGCAGAAATTGGTAGGGAAATGTGTTTGTTAGGAAGCGCTGAGGCTGTGTTATTATGGCTACAATTTGAATGGCAATACATTTTGACAAGATGCTATTATGTATTTATTTGCACATGGTACAGTAAAGATGACAATCAACAGATTGTGTCAGAAGTGGGGAGGTTCAGAAAGGATTTCAATTTAGCAGAAGAGCCAGTGCCTTGTTAACTTCTGACATCCGAAAACAGCTCCCAGATGCTCACAGGCTACCTTGGCCAGCCTGACACACCATCCTCATTTATCTCATCCCAGTACAGTGGTCAGAAGGACTCACTGACTGCCTAATGCCTCAGAGGAGAGAGATAAAGGTTCACAGAGTCAAAATAACCCTATTCCAGATTCCCTTTGCTTCTCCCTGCCTCCAAAAGTCCAGGTCTCCAAAGCAGAGGTSACCCTGTGACAATGCTACAGCTGGAGGAACCTGCAAGCAAATATTCCCACCAGAATTCCAAGGTTATCTGGAAAGTCCTTTTGAGTTTGTGTCAGTAGCTGAGAGTGACTTTCAGTTACAACCAGGAATTCCTGTTGGCCCCAGGTGACAGTGCCTGTGGCACCTTTGTGGCCACTTTCACAAGAAATTCTCTGGCAGATCGTCCCTTAKGGATGAAGGCTGCTGCCATCTCACCACAGGTATAATCCATGTGCCTGGGGGTGTTCTTACCCCCCTGGCACACAGATGGGCAGGGCTGTCTAGAGAGCAGCTCACCATGAGCTACTGTGGGTCAGCACTCAGGAGCTAAAGCCTTGTGGCCGTGTGCCACTACTCACTGCGAGCTTTCCACTGGGGAAACTGAGGCACTGAGTCTGAGGGGTTGTTCTTTAAATGATGCAGAGAGGAATTTTTGGTCTTTAGCCACACCCAAAGGCAGAGGGATGGAAATTCCTGCCACCCTCTGCACTGCCCTGGCAGTGACAGCACCCTGGCCAGCCCAGCCTCCCTGCACACCCTCCCGTGGCTGCAGCAGCTCCCTGCCACACCCAGGGTCTACCTGATTTTCCAAACTTTGGACTTGCCTTGCATGGCTGGGAAGTCCTCACTATTCCCTCAGTATTCCAGGGAGGTGGAGGCAGYGTCAGATCTTCAGCCAGGCTCAGTGTCTGTATCTGAGAACAGCCTCAGCTTCTGTACCTTACAGGAGAGAACATAACACACTGGCCTACAGTACATTTCATTTCTCATCCTCCTAATGAATAAATGCTAATTAGAAATTTCTAATTTCCACTGTTTATACGAAGCACTTTTGCCTTATTTCCTTTTGACTCTGTTTCCAGAGCCCGTAGGAGTTCACACAGCCCCTGGTGCCTCTGTGCAACAGGAAATACAATCAAATAAGGAAATTTGTGTAAACCTTGGCTTTGCAGGAGGAAGATGTGCTCCTGTGTGCGAGCTGGCAATGAATAGGCTCTCATAATGTATTCCTCATTGCCTTCCTCTTCCTTTGCAGACAGTCAATACCCTTGAGAAAAGTTAATTAGATCCGCTTCACTCTGTTTGGTCCTGAGCTGAATACAGGGGAGAGGGAAATCCCAGCAAAGCAAATTGACTCGATTAGACTGAGAGACCACTGAACAATTGTTGCCATTGTCTGTGATCACAGAGGATGATCTACTTGAAAAGAAAGTGTGAAAACGTTAAAACAATGACTTAAAAATATTTGTGCAAAAATCCCAGTTCAGAAGTAGAATGCGAGTGGCAGCTCAAAAGGAGCTGGTTTGGGGTTTGTGTCTCTGTGTGAAGAGGTTTGAAACCACTCACTGCAGATATTAAATCTCTCTAAATAACCATTTGCATATCAGACTAATGAAGGTGATTGTGTGTAGGAAGCGTGTGCACTTCTGGCTGCATTGGGGGGATGGACTGAAAATGCACAATAAAATCCCACCACGTGCAGGGTTTTCCTGAAGGCTGCTTGGAAAGCTGAGAACTTGGGAATGCTCATCTCTGGTTTAGCTTCACTTCCAGCARGCAGTGATCACAATATGCATCTACTGTATTTAATTACCCTTTAGATATGACTTGCCAGCTTGGAGATCAGCTCTGAGCTTTGACAGGACCTATGGAACAGCTGTCTGTATCAAGACTCTCAGGTGCATCTTTATTTAACCAGCAAATTTCCCATTAAGTCCCAAATCAGGGCCCCACAGGTCCTGTGCAAACACCTTGTCAAACCCCAGCTGGCTGTTGTTGACCTGGCTGCACTTAAGGTGAACAAACATCAAAATGAGGGAAAGTTGTCTCATGTCGTTGAGGAAATCAGTGGAAAAACCTCAGATCCTGAATTCCACCAGCCCTATTCAACTGCTTTTTCTTCCTGGGATAGGCTGTTATGCAGTGCAAGCCCAAAATGCACTTTTATAGGGCAGAAGAATCTTTCTCTGTAAGGACAAACTTCATCTGGGGCTTTGGTGTGATCAGATCAAAGAGCATTTTAAAAATGTTTTTTTCACACCTTAAGAGCCAAATGCATGCAGGTACCAGGGACGTTCTAAAGGAGCTGCCTGCAGGTACCAGTACTCATTAGGAGGGATGAGCTGTGAGCAGTTTTAACCAGATTTGACACAGGGCCAGAAGTCTCAGAGGCACTTAACTCCTGCCAGTGTTGTAACTTGGGGCATGACTTATAGAAAAATGTCAGCTAAAGCCCAGAGACTGTGTCACTGTCRAGTGCAAATGTGCTGGGAAAATCCAGGGGAGGAACTCAGCCCCTGGGAGTACAATCCCATTAGAGACAATGAAATAAAACATTGTCTGAGAGGTACAAAGTGCTCACTGGTATTAAGAGGAAGTCATCTCTTATGAGATACTCAGAATATTTTACTGAAGCTCAGCACTGGGAAACTTTGTTATTTCTAGCCAGCTCCACCAAGGGGTAATGGAAATGGCCTTTGGGATTAATTGGAAATGATGGATGTTTGCCCGTTATAAAACACCTGGTGCAGACACAGAGCAAGAAGAATTGTGTGTCCAGCAGCTAAAGCTGGAGGGAGACCTTTTACCAGGAGACTCCACCCCATCCTCTGCCCTGGACCCAGGTTTTGGGTAAACACCATAAATTAACTCTTCAGAGGAGATGAGCTGGATGGCTCAAGAGAAAACAAATCACCTGAAAACACAATTCCTTGGATGCACAAAATACATGTTCTGGTCTCCCTGTTGTCACTGCTAATCCATCACCCTGGCCTCCATCTGCTGCCTGGGGCCAGCAGTGCTGCAGCCCCAGCTCAGGCTCCAGTGCAGCCCTGGCTGTGGCAGCCCCTCCCTCACCTGCAGGGCTCAGCAGAACCAGGCTGGCACCAGGACATCTCCAGGCACATTTGTTAATTCTGCCTCTGGTTTTGAGCAAAATTCAAGCACCTGTAATCCATGGTTGGTGTGACAARTGTCTGAAGGAGGCACTGGATGATTCCAGTCCATTTGGCTTCCAACCTGCTCTACCCCTTCCCCTCACTGCCAGGGACAGAGATTCTCAGCACCTTCTTGGCTGCTTCATTTTTTATAGAATCCCAGAATGGTTTGGTTGGAAAGAAACATCAAAGCTCAGCTTGTTCCACCCCCTGCCATGGGCAGGGACACCTTCCACTGTCCCTGGCTGCTCCAAGCCCCAGTGTCCAGCCTGGCGTTGGACACTGCCAGGGATCCAGGGGCAGCCACAGCTGCTCTGGGCACCCTGTGCCAGGGCCTGCCCACCCTGCCAGGGAACAATTCCTGCCCAATATCCCATCCAGCCCTGCCCTCTGGCAGTGGGAAGCCATTCCCTGTGTCCTCTCACTCCAAGTCTTTGTCCAAAGTCCATCTCCAGCCATCTTGGAGTCCCTGGAAAGGGCTCTGAGGCCTCCCCACAGCCTTCTCTTCTCTAGGCTGAACTCAGCCAGCTCTCCCAGCCTGTATTTTCTTTACTTGATATGTATATGTATAAAAATAAAATAAATATTTAATATAAAAAAACATTGTTCACACACACACATGCACACACACTATATATATTTATAGYATTTTTCTACACTTGCTTCCCAGCAAAGCTTCGTGCCAGCATCCACCACCCCTCTGGAGTAGAATTAGATCTGTATTTGTCTGAGCCCTTATTAGCAGAAGTTTCAAAATGCTTCTTGGAGGGCTGGAGCCCCATCTCGGCAGTGCCTTCCCACCCCTTGAGAGCAAACCCCGGAGATGCTGCCCTGGAAGCAGGAATTGCTCCCTGGAAGGCAGCACGGCCATTAGAAGAGCTGGCTGCTTGCTTTTGCTGTTGTTTTCCAGAGCCAGGCACAAATATTCATTTCAAAAGGAATGCCGGAGGGCAGTCCTTAAGAAAATAAATAACCCACTCCAAACCTGAAAGGAAAGGCTGGGCCCTCTGGAACAAACTCAGTCCTGGTGAAAAAGTAGCATCACCCTCAGGCTCAGCTTTGCTTTTATCAAAGCTTTATGTTGTAGAGGATTATTTTAGTGTTTCTGGGTTTTCTTTCTCTCT
>QVAJ01000227.1:112093-122956 GCA_003546035.1 Mixornis gularis | reverse complement strand
GGTGGGAATGTGCCACAGCAAATATACACAAATACTGCTCTCCTAATCACTAAATACTTTAGATTTGGAAGTGAATGAGGTGTTGTGCTACAGTAAATTCTATCCACCTCTCACCTGGAGATTGTGACCTGGGGGTGTCAGCAGCAGGATCTGCACCAAAAGGAGTTTTCTCCCTTGTGCCAGGCTGCTGATGTCTTTGATAAASCCAAGATATCAGGGGGAAGCAGCAAGGACAACAGTGCTGCTCTGTTTACCAAGGGACAGTAACTGCTGGTGGCAAAAAAATCTTCTGCCCCTCTTCTTTCTGGTTAATAGCAGGGGAGTGGGAAAAGGAGAAAAATTAAGTGGCTAATTTTCCCCAGCAGCAGCAGCCAACAAGTATTTTAATCCACAAGTCACTCAGCTGCAGAAACCTCCTGTTCTGAAAGGATTTTCCATCTTTTAAAATTTTCTATATCCCAGTAAAGCTCTCTCATTTCACACAGATTAAGAGTTAATTCAGGTCAAATAAGGATTAATTAGTCTGTGTAAACCAGCCCCAGACACTGATGCGCTGGAGATCTTTTTTAAATTAGTTGCTGTTACTGTAAGTCTGTATCTTCTGATGGCAAGACCTCTGGTGTATTATAAATTTGCAATCAGGTACCCCACGGGATGTGAGATGAGGGAAAATGTCAGTCTTAACAGTGTTTAAATCCCTCCTGCCGCTGAACTGCAGCCTCTTTCAAATTAGGTCCTGTTGGCAAAATCAGATAAAGAGATGGAAATAAATGATGTGAACAAAGGTCATCAAAGAGTATCATTTAAATTGTTATTGACTGTGGGCAMAAAAAAAAAAAAAAGCACAGCATGAAAACATACTTAATAAGAGGAGATAATAGGACCATGGAGACAGGTCTTTTTGATTTGGAGGAGAAACATCAAACAGTTGGTGTGTTTGTGTATGCTTTTTCATCTGGTGTACAGGTAAGGGGGAGATTAATTCAGAATATATTTCACAGACCAGGCCAGAAGCCTTTGATATGCCATATGCACGAACATCAGAGACCATTTGTGCAGCCCTCATTGCAGGAGAAGGGCCCAAACCTGTTGCTGCTGGAGGGACTTCCAGGATCTCGTGGTAATCTAAAAATATCCAACAGAGTTGCCAAAAAAGCCCAAATGAGAAAACCTTTCAAACAAAGGCTCCTCCACCACTGTGTAGGCATCTCCAAGTCATGGAGGGCTACAAGATAAGGAAGGAAATGCATCTGGCCCAGTCAATGCTCCTGAAAATTTGTCTTGCATTTTTAGAGATCAAAGAATCTGCTTGGCCACATCTCTGTGAGCTGGCACCAGAGGTGGGCTGAAAATGGGGTGGAAATGAGAAACCTGGGGGTAAAGCACCTTRAACTAAAGCATAACCCTTTGGAGATTATTGGGGGTTTTAATCTCCTTGGTGATTTAGAGCTCTCCATTCTGGTTTTAGGACCCACACCCCCAGGGAACACCAGCACAGTGCAGACTTTCCTGATCCCCATGGRTCACACAGCTGAGGGCAGGGCCAGCAGAAGGAAGAGCTGCCCCACTGCATCAGTGACCCTAAAACCTCCAGAGGACCCAGAGCTCAGGTCCTGGGGGTGCCCCCAAGCTCAGAGCACACACAGGAATCTGACCAGGGCAGGAGCTGATCCATGACATAAAACATGGAAATTAGACTTGATGATCTTTGTGGGTCCCTTTCAACTCAGGATATTCTATGATTACATGAACAGTGCTCTCTTTCTCTCTCCTCCTTCCCCTTGCTATTTATAAATGACTTTCTCCACTCCTAAACTCTTTGGAGAAAAACTATGAAAACATTGCTTTGGTTCCCCCACTGCAGCCTTCCAGTACCTTAATGAAGCTCACAAATTGAGCATCAGGGTTTCTTATATGGGCAGACAGTGACAGGACAGAGGGAATGGCTTCCTACTGCCAGAGGGCMGGGTTAGGTGGGATATTGGGAAGGAATTGTTCCCTGGCAGGGTGGGCAGGCCCTGGCACAGGGTGCCCAGAGCAGCTGTGGCTGCCCCTGGATCCCTGGCAGTGCCCAAGGCCAGGCTGGATGGGGCTTGGAGCAGCCTGGGACAGTGGAAGGTGTCCCTGCCCGTGGCAGGGGGTGGAACAAGATGAGTTTTAAGGTCCTTTCCAACCCAAACCATTCTGTGACTGTGTGACACCTCGGGAGAGCTTGTGGGACTTTTCCTCTCCTGTCCTCAAAGTGATGTCCAACAGCCCAGATACAGGAGATCAAAGGGATGGGGGTACCTTGGTGGTCGTGCTAATGGAGAACAGATTTCCTGCACCTTTCCTGGGATTCTTCATCCTCACTGGGAGTCCTCACGGGAGCTCTGCTGTCATAACAAGGAGCCAACTGCCCTTCCCCACTGTTAAGCAGGGGCAGGTCAGGTGTGCAAATTTTCTKTTCAGTACACCGGTGTGATGCCTTAAGTTTTTAGCTTTTATATTTTTAAGATCCTGGACTGCATTAGTGYATAACTCTGAACTCTGTATAGAATGCTAGTTAGCTTTCTTCACATTTTGGGCAGACTAAACAATCCTTCTGGGCCTGGGAACYAAGGTCACCCCCACAGCCTCAGGCCCAAAAAGTATAAACAAAAGTGAATTGGGGGGAATGTGACTTCATTGCTTGAAGCTATGATTGGACAATTAACCTCTGATATGCAAATTGACCCAAATTATACTGCCTGAAAAACTCGTGACTTGAGTCCATCTTGGGTGTAGCCTCTGGCAGGCTCTTGCACTGCTCAAGGTGTATCCTTGAAAGGTTTTTTTTAATAAATATCTATTTTATTCTCTAACTCTGTCCAGCCTCTGTTCCAGGCAGCCTCTCCAGGCATCAAATGGAGACAGGACGGCCCAAGGTGTCCCACAGTCCATTGCTCACTCTGGAAGATGTCACCAGAAATGGAAAGGCAGCAATTAAAAGAAAAGATCCTTTAGAATAAAGTCCTGCTGGGGAAAATAGCTGATACTCTAGTCTGGCTGTTRATGCATCACTGAAATCCCTCAGTGCTGTCCTGCTGGGGGCACAGCCCCTGGAAAAGACAGGAAGAGCCATTCAAGCCAGGAATTTGCAGCATTTCTCCAGACCTCTCTCCTYTTCCCCAGAGTGGGGATTTCCACAGTTTGCCTGCAAATACTTGCATTTACCTTGGAAATAGGCCCAGCCTAGGAGAAAGACCAAGAGACTTTCATGCCTTGGAGACTTTCTAATCTGGTCAGGACAGGAGTGCAGATGCAATTGCCTTTGTGGGTGCACACTCAGCCCTGGCTGTGACCAAAGGAGCTGGGGCCCATTCATCCTGCYAGGAGAGGACGGTGGAAGAAAGAGGATCTGAACAGCCCATTTCTAACTGACACATAAAATGCAGAAATWCCACCATGATGAGGCACACTCGTGTCCTGTCCCGTGGGGGAGTCAGCTGGAGGCAGCTCACCCCTGCTGGCTGCCAATGTAATTATTGACAGTGTGAATCTCAGGCTGCAGGAGCTCCATCAGATGCACAGCTCCTGACCCACCAGAGAGCCCCAGCCTTGCAGGAAAGCTGTGACTGAGATGCCACTTGAGCAGCACCTCAGCAGCTCACAGAGGCTTTTTGTCTTGTAGAAAGATGCCACTTCCCTTTGTTTTACCTACAAAGACAATGGGCAAAGCRTTTGGCTTTTCAAAGGCTAACCTGGGTGATGACAAGAGTTTGTGACACGGGAACTTGTTATTCAGAAAGATCACAGAAAAGCCTTTTCATCTTGAAAATAAAGAGTACTGCTGCWCTGGAGAAGGATAAAACCAACCTGCCAGACAATGGCTGTGGATGCCTCTCCCTGAAAAATTGCAGCACAGATTAATGTGCTGGATTGGAAAAGCTCTTTTCATGAGATTTTTTGTGGCCAAACACCAGATTTTGCTCCAGGAAAAGGAAGTTCATATTCTGTCTCTGATAGCRCAGGAAGCTTTTCCTTTCTGCTCTGGGAAGCTATTCCAGACACAGGGGTGGATTAAGGCAGGTGTTTTACAGCCAGGAATGCTGAAGTAGCCCAGCACTGGCAGGGATGTTGGTGCACGCTTTGGTCTCATATTRTGATTTAGGAGCCACTTCTCTTGCACTGACCCCTACCAGCAAACATCTCCACAGAGAGGAGCACCAAGGACCACAGCCACTGGAATTTAACCCCCTAAAAACTTGTTTTGCAAAATGAGGGAATGCTTCCTTTTCCTGTCATGTTTACAGGGATTTTAAGCCCTTCCTTGTGGGTCTCCCTCCCAAACATGTGATGGCTCCTGGCACAGGCAGCTGCACTTGAACACCTYCAGGCTTCAGCAAAACCTGAACAGCCATAAAGACACTCCACCTGAAGTAGGGAAAGGGTTGACTTGGGAAGAGAGAGACATTACAAAGGAGATGTGAAGTTGTTTCCTTGCCCTTCAGGGCCGTGTCTGCATGAGCCAATTTAATACCYATTACCACAAGTATAGCTCAGCAAGGCTTAGGTATTTCCGTGGAGCCAAATTACCTCCCTGAGCTGGCATTTCTTCCCCCTGCTCCAGCTGTAATGCCTGAACCGTGCACTCATCCAGGGGGATACAGCCTTTATCATCATCCCAGCCTCCTGAGGGCTTCAAAGCCCTACTGCCAGCCAAAATAAACTGCCTGTGGTTGCCATATAGCAAAGTGTCAGGAAATGTTGACTCATCCCTTGCACCAGGGCCATGCTGGTAACGCTGTGGGTGGTAGGGCTGGGCAGGGGCAGAGGCAGCTGGGTGTGAGTCTGAGCCCTTCCCCAGGGGAGCCCCAGCTGAGCCCCTGGTGGGTGTCACAGCACCCACAGTGTGGGGCAGAGGAGTTTTTAAAGCCTGTCTGTAAGTGTTACTCCCTGCAGTAACTCCATGGAGAGGGACCAAGCCATCTCCACAGTGGCTGTGCTGGGTGTCCTTGGATGTGTCTTCACCACACCAGTCAGCACTCAGATGGCCACAGGAGGTGAGGGAGGACAGGCCACATGTCCCCAGCCCTTCCCCAGCTACTCTGAAGATCAGGGTCCTGCTGCAGAYAGCTCAAATATTTTTTTCTGCATAGAAGATGTCAGAGCAGAGAGTTCAGAGCTCCTGAAACGTGGGGCAAGGAGCTCAAAGTGCTCRTCAGGGCTGCTTGAACAGGCATCAGGAATCCTTTGGCTCAGGGTCTGGGTTGAATTTAGTCTGTCTGAGCCATGGCTGTCCTTGCAGCTCAGTGCCCATCAGCTCCCCTGGGAGGTCCTGGAAGAGCTCAGGATGAGCCCAGCCCTCTCCCCAGGGGAGGAGCTGCTGTGCCAAGAGCTGTCRAAGTGGTGGAAGGTACAAAGTGGCTGCTTGCTGCTACACAGGAGTCGGTCTCCTGGAGCCCCATAGGTCATCTCCAGACTTCTAAAAATTGTTTTTAATGACTCATATCATGTCCTTCAGAAGAGGCATTAAGCCAGGCTTCCTGGAGGGTATCGAAGTGGAATTTTACGGCTGCACAACAGTTTTTCAAAAGCAAAAAGGATGCAGCAGCACTGGAGCAGAGTCGGAGGCACCACCTGACTCTCTCCATCAAGCAAGATAAAGCAGGACACTCTGTGCCTGAAGTGCTGCTGACACCATGGGAGGCACATCTCCCCTCGGTCCCTGAACACAGACAGCTCATGCAATGGTGAATTGTGTCATATTCATGACAGGCTTCCTCAGGAGYCACAGTCCCCATCTGATTCCCAGGTTATTTTATCTTCAGTAGCGTTGTGCAGGCACTGAGAAATGCAACAAGCTTCCCTTAGCTGAACACAGCTGTGTCTGGGTAAAGGCTATCTGAATAAACCAGGAATTTCCACTGCAGGAGACACGATTTCATTCCTGAGGAGMGAAGCTGAATCTGTGAGCACTGGGTATTATTCAGCACATAAAACAGACCCCCCCAAAGCCAAAGGAAGACTGTGGGTGCCATTCATTCAGCAGGCAGCATCAGAACCTGCCCCTCCTCCACCCCCCGGCAGCGTGGAGCCAGAGCAAATAACAGCACTAATACAAGGCTGTAAACTCTGCAAGAAAGCAGACATCTGTTGCCCATCAGATATTACACCTTGGTGACCACGCAGCTCAGTAAGTATGAAAGTGATTACTTATACTTTGACAGCAGCACATCAATGGGGAGCTTTGTGCTGCAGCCTGGAGGGGAAGAGCCACGAGCAGCAGAAGTCACCCCTTTGTGACTTCTGTGAGGGGCACAGCCGTGGCACAGAGCTGCAGGCTGCTGAGGAGCAGATGGACTCTCTCAGGTAGCCCTGGTGTCACCTAGGGCCATCAGCCAGGCCACRGACCCCTGGGTGAAGCTGCACCTTCAGCATCAATCCCCTGACACCAAGACAAACATTTTGTTGACCTACTAATCTTACTTCTGCTCAGCAGTACAGATAAACCTTTCTTTCCCCTTGTTCCCCTGCAAATAGGTACTTTTGGATTACAGCTAGTAATGCTGAAATACCTGCCTTTGAAACATTAAACACAAGCCCCCAACTCATTTGCTGCACTGGCAGCAGAAGGGGCTCACAGAAAAATGAGCAAAACCAGGCATGGAGAAAGCCCAGAGGATGGGAAACTTTTTAAGACTGACAGTTCATAGAGATGAAGAATATGAATCAGGGAAAATTGTGGAAGCTGGAAGGTTTTCTCATTTTTGATACAAAAAGAAAAAATTTTCACTGGAGCTGGGATGTGGGATATAAAACCCAGTAATTCATGGCATTCATTTTTGTGTCTTCCTCTGAAGTACYTGGAGATTGCAAATCTTCCTGCGAAAAACCTGGACCAGAAACCTGATCCAGCAACACCTATGTTTTTATGCAAAGAAACCTGGTCTAGTTTAAACAGAGGCCCCAAGGCTGAAAGTTTCATCCCACTGTCCAAACCCTCTGAAATAAGTCTTGRATGATGCACAAGTAAGACAAGTTTCACATCTCATTTTTCTTCCCTCAGGAAGGAGGAGACAGATGTGAACCAACCCTGTAATTCCAGGCCAGCCCTTGCTCTTTGCAGGCACTGCAGCAGGGATTTAGAGCCACCCTCTGTCCTCTGCAAAGGACACATTGGGAGAGCCCCTCCTGGCAGATGGTGTCACACTCACAGCTGATCCTGGCCTTGCTGTAGCTGGACCAAAAAGACAGGCCTTGGAGAGGAGGTTCAAGACCATGAGTCCCTTTTGTTGGTGYCAGCTCTGTCAGATCCAGCAGATGCAATGCAGAGATCACATGTGGAAATCTGGCTTCTGGTGCCACCAAATCTGAGTTATGGGTGTCTGACATGGCCCCTGGATCATGCAACACTGATGCTCAAGCAGCCATCCTTAAAGGAATGGSATGATTGGGGTTTTATCCACCCTGTCTTGCAGCAGAGCTGCTCATTCTGTAGGTTTTYTCTTCCCCACATCCCTGCCCCAAGCTTTGCAAATCTGTACCTGTGTTTCTCAAGGTTCTTCCCCAGACAATTGTCTACAAAGATTCAAACTGTGACCTGCAACTCAAACTTTTTCACAGGCATTAGGGGAGTATTAAATGGGAAATTCTAAAACTAAATTATAGTTTCCCACTACAAGTGTTTTAAAAAAAAAAAAAGTCTGCTTTTAATTAGAAAGAAAAATAAAAAGCCCTGCAGTTGACAATAGTCTCTTTTCTACCCACCACACACACAGGCTCTGGCCACATCCTCACTGTGAGTAAAGCAACAGAACTCCACTGAACTGGTGCATTTACACTGATGGGTAAATGGTGTAAATGTTGAGGATCTGGCCCAGCCAGTGCCAGGACAGGCTTGGAAAAATCTCTGCAGAAGATCCCCCATCTCCYTCCTTCCAGGCCCTCGTGTTCCTGTTGAGCACCTCACACCTCTCTGCTGGGAATGTGTGATTTATTTGGCAGCTGGGCTTTCCCTYCCGGGGAGCTTCCTAATAGATCCGTGAAAGCAAAGGTTGTGTAGAGGCAGCTCCAAGGATGAAGTCATTGCCTTTGCTCTGAGCCCGGAGATTTTAGCCAAGCCCGATGGTTTCAATAAAGAGGAGGAGGGAGTTTGCTGTTTGCCTGAACGGGATGAGCGCTCTCTGCAGCGCCAGGTGAGGCAGAGGAGGGAGGGAGGGAGCAGCCCCTGCACCCCCTGGCAGGGACAGCCTGGAGTGACAAGCAGAGCACTTCCCTAAGCTGCAGTGGCGTGTCAGGCCTGATTACTCCCTGAYTGAAGGCACCAAAGGCATCTCTGAGCCTCCTGCGGGCAGGCAGCCCAGCCCCTGCCGTGCCCAGAGCCGCAGCATCGCCCAGGGACTGCACTGGGGCTCACACAGGGCACCCTCCTCTGCCTCACCAACAATTAATCACCTCCTCTGCCTCACCAGCAATTAATCACCTCCTCTGCCTCACCAGCAGCACCCAAACCTGGCTGCTCAGGTTTAGAGTACGCTGCCTTCACAAAAACATTCCCAAATGCTCAGTGTCAGTCCGTGGTTGATTATCTGTACTCAGAGCTGTTCATGGACACTGATCAGAGGTGAGTGTTAGATTTGGTGTTAGGMAGAAATTCTTTACTGTGAGGGGGGCAGGCCCTGGCACAGGGTGCCCAGAGCAGCTGTGACTGCCCCTGGATCCCTGGCAGTGCCCAAGGCCAGGCTGGACACTGGGGCTTGGAGCAGCCTGGGACAGTGGAAGGTGTCCCTGCCCATGGCAAGAGTGGAAATGCAAAATCCTGGTGGTCTCTTCCAACCCAACCCATTCTGTGATTCCATGAGTACATCACAGTAGAGAAGGGTTTTCCTGGAGCAGAAATGCCTGTACCTGCAGTACCCTGGTGTACAATAGATACACGTGTGCAGATGCACAGCTGAGAGGGGCAGTGGGCACAAAGCAATGAAATAAATTGTCTTTTTGACCTCACCAACCCCCTGCCTGCTAATCCATCTCCCTCGAGTTGTATTTCCAAGTCCAAATCCTTTGAAYAGTTTCCAGCAGATCTTATTGGAGATGAGGGGAAAAGAACTAACATAAAATGTTCCTCTGTCTCAGGAAAAGGTACATCTATAGCCAGGACTACATTGGCTAGAGGGTCTCACAGGCAATTTTCAGGCCAGGTCTTTTTTCATCTTAATTGAGCATTTGTTTTTCATTTTGGAAGGTTCTGAGTTAATGCCCTCTGCTTTTTTTTTTTTTTTTTTTTTTTTTTTTTTGTATATAATTACATGCTGTTATAGTAATTTAGGCCAGATCCACATCCCAGTGAAATGAGTGTGAATATCTCCAGCAACTTCAGTCTGAAAACAGCATTCCAGCCCTCACAGAACTGATTAAATAGTTAAAAACCCAATCTTGTAAATATTTTTGTGAATGAAAGTGGTTGGCTGTGACTCACAAGCATTTGGAARACCACAGGGCATTAGGGAAATGTCTGCAATTCATAAAAGCTTCACACAAGTCAGCCTAAATTAGCATTCACCCCAAATTTCATAGTCTGTTATTCATTGCTCCCTAATTTAAAGCAATGTGGAAGTTGGGGTGATGCTGTGGGACCTGAGGGTCCAGTCTCAGTCCTGCAAAGCTGAATTGCAAACACCAAACACTTGCACAGGACACATTACAAACTGTCCTCTGATAGCAGCTTTCCAGTCAAAGTCCCTGAAGAATTATTATAACTAAAACTCTCAGTCAAAAATGTTTCCTGAGCAGTTCACTGAGACAAAAACTGCACGTGAGCTCATTCCACCAGCAAGACTCAAACCCCTGTGGTCCATAAGTTGCTGCCTTCCCTACAAAGCCCAGTGTCATCCCATGCCAGAGCCATAAGGATGCCCTTCACCTTCCCATTTCTCTAACAGGGTTTCCAGAGAAGGAGCAAATGCCCCCGATCTTCCCCACTRCAGAGGGCAGGAATAGTTTTTACATGGTGTCTGTATGCCATGGAAAGGTTCATAATAATCTACATGATCCAAGATTGGCTCCCAGCCAGTCAAAAAAATCAGTATTTATGTGAGCCATGATAAATTTCACCCTGAGACCTGCACAACAAAGGAACCTTTCAAAGGAAAGACACCAAGACTGTGAAAAATGCCAGGTCAGATTTTTTCCACAAGAGGAATCTAACTTTTGATCCTATTCGGTGTGACTGGTCCTTTCGATGACCCCGTAACACAGATTGTGGGTTTGTGCTGTTCCCTCCTGCCAGGGGCTGGCCACGCCATCTCAGCCCTGCTCCAGCACCCACGGCTATGGGGTCTGAACTGTGCTCCAGCTCCTGACAAACACCCTTGGAAGACACATGAACATCACTCCTGCAGCTCCCTCATTCCTGGAAGCCCTTGCTGAGCTSCAAGGGGCATTATGAGGAAGGGTTAATTAATTAATAAGAAACCTGAGAACAGCGTCCAGTTATTCCTGTAATGCTCACCCTCCCTGACACCTGGCTGTGAAACACAATTGTTGTGCTGTAACACAAACAAGAAATATTTGCAATAATTACCTCGCCTGGAGTGGTTTTTCACCCGTTACACTCAGAGACAGAGCACAGCCATCAAATCCAATTAATTCCCCAGGGAAACAAGTCCGTGTCTGATATCCAGGCACAGGCTGCTGGCAACTCCCACAGCCTGAGCAGGGCACTGCTCCCCTGCAAGGGCAGGACACCTCAGAGAATGAAGGGGACCCCTTCTAAGGGACATAACTGTTTGAAACTCTTCATAAAATATCCTGTAGAAGMACAAACTCAGGGGAATTCTATTATCTTGGGTTGCAATATGTAACCAAAAGGGTATATTCTATTCCCATCTGTTGAAACCA
>QVAJ01000227.1:50229-71223 GCA_003546035.1 Mixornis gularis | reverse complement strand
AGACAAAATGTCAGCAGGCTGGTGGAGGCCTGGAGGAGTCTGCAGGCAGCAGGAAGGCGTGGAGGTCACCAGGATGGGTTACACTGAACCCTGACTGCTGGGAGAGCATCAAGCACTCCCCTCCCAGGGCTCCTTGGCTGCACKCAGGGAGCCTGACAGCAGGCAGTGGCAGAAGGGGACAGTGAGGGATGGCATCTCTGACATTATCTCCAGCAATGCCAGTCTGAGGTGTGCCATGAGTGCACAGAGCCAGGGCTGTGCAGGAGAGAGGGACAGAGCCTTGCTTGAAGCCTCTGTTTCACAGTGAAAACTGGAGCAGGGCCACACATATGGTGTGATGAGAACATTACAAGGATCATAGAATCATCATGGAACCCTAGAATGGTTTGAGTTGGAAGGGATCTTAAAGTCGTTAAAAAATTAACTAATTCCTGCCRTGGGCAGGGACACCTTCCACTAGCCCAGGCTGCTCCAAGCCCTGTCCAGCCTGGCCTTAGACACTGCCAGGGATGAGGCATCCACATCTTATTGAGGCTCTGAGATGTTACAGACCAGGCTGAGGCCAAAAAATCCTTTTGCTCACTGCCTGAAGGCACACGGATTTTTGAATTTTAAAATACAGCTGTCAGCTGGGGAACCTTCTGGAAACACAAGGATAAAACCAGCATGGCACTAAAGTGACCCATGCAGGCTGACTGCCTGACAGCCATTCCCAGGGGCTGTCCTGCTCTGTGCCCTAAWGGTGCTGGCCAATCACCCCGTGCAGGTGAGGGAGGCTCAGTGTCTCCCCCGATAATGAAACCAAGAGCCATTCCAGGSTGTGATGAAACCAAGAGATGCCTTTTGGGAAGCAGGTGTCTCCAAACCAAATCAGGGCMAACTAACTCATCTTGTCCAGGTGAGTTCTGAACATCTCCAAAACTGGAGATCCTACAGCCTCTCTGGCCTCTCATCTGGCATTTGACCATCCTCAGGGTGAACACTTTTGACATCTCATCTCATCAGAACTTCCCACACTGCAATCTGCCTGTTGCCCCTTGTCCTGTCACTGTGTCCAAGCACAGTCTGCCTCTGCCTTTTGTACACCCTCCTCTCAAGGTCATCAACACCAGTGAGATGTCCTCCTTCCCTCCTTAAAACTCCTGTTTTTCTCATTCTTGTCCCGGTACATTGATGGTTTTTTGCAAGGGAAACCCAAAACTGGCCACAAAACCTCCAGTGCTCAAGTACACGTAGGAACAACTCTGGGATTCACATCTGCAGCCCATGAGCAGCTCCAGCTGTGCTGCACTAATTCATCACCCATCAGCAGGTGTCAGGAGCTCCTGCAGAAAAGTAGAAGTCAGAGAACTTTCTCAGCTGGTTCCCCTTTGACAGACTTCAAGCGTTCATTCTTCTCCCAAATGGCCATTTTCAAGGGGTTCACACATCCATGGCCACCCCTTTAGAGCTTGTCTGCACTGCTGGAAAGCTTCATGAGTTCAGGACAGTGCACATCTACTGTTCAGAGGCCAAAGCAGAGGGGAACACAAGCCAAGTTAGGTACAGCATGAGGGAAACTCATTGCAGCCAAGCTTAGCTACAGACTTAGGCTGATTTTATCTTCCTGCTGTCTTCACTTCACACAAGCCTTTGAGGGGAAAAAAAAAAAAAAAAAAGGTGATTTTGGGTTTTTTTGGCTAAAAGAAAGATCTTAGAGGTTTTTTTTGGGACAGACCAAAAAACTCAAGGGTTTTGGAGGATACCAGGAGGAAGAGGGAAGGGGAGGATCCCCCTGGCAGCACCAACAGGATGAGATGCTATTAATGCACCAACGCCCCTGACCATGAACCTTTCCTTAGGAAATTCCAGAAGGGTCCAAATCTGGCAGGTGAAAGGAGAAAAGTATTTTAAATAAGGCTGGTTCAGGTCTTCCTCAGGTTTACAGTCAGTTCCTTCTTGCAGCTTGTACCTAATGGGGATTATGTACATTACATGATCACATCACATGCTGTGGTCCCATATCTTCAGCAATTTCCTTCACTTTTCTGAGCACCAAACTAGAGATTGTGGAAAGACAGAAGGTATGACTGAAAATGGGGAAAAAATGGGAATGGAGAAATGGTCTTTTGCAGCCCTGACTGAAAAATGGAAAGTCCCCGTGTCAGCCATCCTTTTGGAAACCTCTGGCCTCAAAATACACTTTGTAACTGATGTGTTTTAATTCCAGGAAAAACACACTGAGCTGAGGCTTAGACCTTGGGCAAATTCGCCTTTTGGCTCAAACAGCAAAGATCTTGAGCTGAAAATGCCTGCTGCTGACAGGCTGTGCCATGGCTGCGTCCCAAACACTGCTGGCATAGCTGTGGTGGAAAAAATAAAATACATTTCATTCCCCAATGGTCATGCTGTAATGGCATGAAATTAGAAACTCTAATCAATAGCGCTTTACACAGCATGACTCTCATGTCAAAAGAGCCCATGGTTTAAAAAAGAAGAGTCACAAATAAATATGAAAATCAAGGCTGTGAAGCGTCAGTAATGAAGTATAATTCTGTCAAGCAGTCCCAGCCAGTGTTTCCCTTCACAAAACCTTCACTCACCCAATCCTTCCTTCTCCACACCTCCCCGATCTTCCGTCTCCACATAATTTTCCTGTATTTATTTGCCCTTCGCACATGAAATGTCACTGATTTGAGYGGGAGTGATGACACTGGGGAGGGCAGGGCTGTGCTGCAGCCTCTGCTTGGTTCTCAGCAGTGTCACCTCTCTGCTGCTTTGGAAAAGGCCCCAGCCCCTGTCTGCCCACTTTGCTGGGGCACATGCTGAGACCAGCAACACTCCTTTCTTCCAAGGTGCACCTCTTCTGTTTCTACAAAATGTAAATAAAATGCAGATTTATTATTATCTTTATAACAGCAACAGAAGAGTTATCCTATTTATATCAAAAATTATAGACAGCTCTGCTAAAGACCCTTATGTTTTGCTTGTGTAGAAGACACTGCTAGAAGAACCACCAGAGAGATAAAGTATTCAAAAATAATAAGCAGGCCCCCAAAGGCACGGAGAGCTGACAGCTACAGGGCTCTCTGTCTGTCATACAAGGCTTTTGGGAGCTGGTGGCATTTTGTTCAGGGACAGGGTTTGGGACTTTTCCAGCACTAGTTCAAAGTTCCTCTCACCATGCACTGCTAACATTAGCACAGCTTGGCAGGTGGAGGAGTGCCCTGGAAACAGAGAAATCTTGGAGTGGAGATTTTGTTAATTAGACCTTCTTCCTGCACACTGTCCTGGCTCTCCAAGCAGCTCCTGTGGCAGGGGTGCAGTGATCAACCAAAGGTTGGATGCCTTCAGGAGGAGAACAGATAAGAGCTGCCTGGCTTCCAGATATAAAGGAAAATCCTCCAGAAWGACCTGCTGAATCCAAAGGGACAATGGGGAAAAAACCTTACATGGCCTCAAGAGAAGGTCTCAGTCTTCATGATGGGTTTCTCTGGCAGTTTGTGGGTCCTTTTCTTAATTTTTTCCACTGAACCACAGCACTTTGGTTAATTGAGTTACTTGCAGCCTTGTCTTTAGCACAGAAATGGATGGTTTTCCCTTGAGCCAATATCAATGAGGACGAAGAAGCAGAGGTTCTTTGCTGAGTCCATGGCCCAAAGCCCAGATGGAAGCAGTGAACACAAACCCCAGGTAACAACTCTGCACTCCAGACATGCCCAGCTCCACCCCTGAGCAGGGAGGGTGGACTTGGTGACCTCCAGGGTCTCTTTCCAACCACACCCATTCCACGGTTCTGTGAATGCTTGGCGAGAGAGCTGTACTTTGGAAAGGACATGTGTYTTGGTTTGGKAAGACAGGTATCTGCTAGGGAAAACTGGAGTTTCCCTTGGAATAGAGAATGTAAACCCCCTCCCCTTTCAAAATTATTATAATTTGCAATGAAAGGCTTTTCAGGCAAAGATTTGGGAATAGGAATAACCGTTCTTTACTCCAAATACTAAGAATACAAATGTAGTAGTACAAAAACCAAGCAAACAAAACAAACAGGAAATCCTAGAAACCCTGACAGAGTCAGAAATACAACCTGACACCCTGCTKGTCAGGGTGTTGGCAGCAGTCCAAAGTAAACCCTCCTGGAGTGGCAGATATGGTTCTCTTGGGGTAGAGATGGTCCTGTAGGAAAGGTCCAGTAATGGTGAGATGGATACAGTCTTCCTCCAGGAATCCAGTGGAAAACCAGAGTACCTGGTGTTCCTGGTCTCAGGTTTTATCCAGGTAGGAATGGTTTAGCTCCGCCCACTGGGTGGAGCATCTCCCAATGGGATGATGTAATGTGTCATGTCATCAGTGAGCCTTAATGGCCCATTAACAGAAGATACYCCTGGAGGGTGGATATGTCATAGAGGAGATAAGGAACAATGCCCCACCTGGTTTTAACAGCTGACCCATTATCAGAAATCACCCACTCCTTCCCCCCTGGAGTTACAAGAGACAAAGAAAACACCTCCCCAGCCGGTTTCATGGAATAGATGGAATAAACATTTTTTTGGTTACATAACCCAAGACAGCATGTGTGCTTTCTGCTGCTGAGGTAAGCCCCCCCAACACCCCCCTGAAGGTGCCCCTGGCTCCCATCACAGGCAGAGCACCACAGGCCGGGCCCTGCTGAGCATTTCCCACAACATTGCTTCAGCTCTCTCGCTCTCTCTGAACAGTTGCTTTCACTTCAGAGCAGTCACTTACATCATGCCACGTCTGAAAAGTAGGATGAAAGCCAAAAATTATGTCTTTCCCAAGCTCTCAATGAAACCAGTGACTTGTGCAATACATACAGAGCTTTAAGTTGTGGAACTTCAAATCACCAAGCATCTGTTAATCAGCAACAGACCAGTCCCTGGGGATTCTGGGGATGTTACAAGGTTATCCTGCTCTCCTGCACATTGCACTGGTGAGCTCTATTACACAACCAAAGGATGATTTTGTGTGTGGCAAAGAATTTTTGATTCTCCAGATATTATTTTAGATGTGGAAACCCAGTTTCTGAATGCTGCTTTTCAGGTTAAACAAAACCTACAGCCAACACTCACTCTCACACTATTAATGAAGATAATCTTGCCCTGCAATTGACTTTTTTACAGAAATAGCAGGAGAGGGATTTTCAAATCCTTTCAGGTTTGCAAAACGTTATCTCACTCTATTTCTTTAATCTCCTGATGCTGAAAGATGGATCTTTTTYTTTTATGGCTGGGTGTACTTCTACACTTCAGCAGCAAACCATGAAAGAGAATCAGGCTTATGGAAAGAAATAATAAAGAATTTGCAGTGTTAACATTTACTTGGGCTTCTCTGGACTTCCTCGGCTTTGAATTCCAACATGATTGACCAGACTGAATGTTACACAGAAGAGACAAACCAACTGACAGGCTTTGTGTACAACGGACTGCTGGGCAGGGGAAGGGGCTGTCCTCAGCCCCAGGGCAGTGGTGGACAGGACAAGAGGTTGGAGAGCTCAAGCACAGCCAGCGGGAGAGGTAAGTTGGACTGGGGAAAAGATTCTTAAATCAGCTCCAGCACTGAGATACAYTGCAGAGCCTCAAATGTCAGAGTTTTAGGAACACCTTAAGCAAATAGGACAGGGCTGAAGTTTATCCATCCTTGGAAGTTTCAAGGCCAGGTTGAAGGGGGCTTGGAGCAACCTGGGAGAGTGGAAGGTGTCCCTATAGAGCARGGGTAGATGAGCTTTAAGGTCTCTTCCAATCCAACCCAAACCATTCTGTGGTACTGTAATGACACTGCTCTGGAGGAAGAAGGTAACCTGGAAAATCTCCCAAGGTCCCATTCACTTTCTGRTTTCTCAAAAAACCCATGGATAAACTGCACAGCTTCAGTAAAAGGCAGAGCAGAGCATTCCCTGAACAATTCCTACTCCTGAATTGCAGGGAAGGCACAATTCATAGCCTGCTTTTTCATTTCCATGCATCTTAATTGTTCACATAATAATCACAGAAGTATTTAATAATACAAAGCATATGGGCCAGATGTTTAACTGGTGTAAATCAAGAGCACTCGGGGAGCTTCAGTGGTGCTGTGCTGGCGTAATCATCTGAAGCTCTGGTGCTGCATCTTTAAGGTGGCTCTCAGGATTTTAGTACCTTCTTATTGTTTCCACTAAAACCAAGTCACTGAGTTTACTGCCCACCTACAAAGGGCCACCTGCCACCAAATGCTGTGAACTGAAGATCAAAAACCCAAAGCTCAAAGTAGAGACTTAAGGAACACACTTTTGGATTGATAAAGTGATGAGGAAACATCCCAATCTGCCACAAGAAATGCCTCCATGACCCCCTGCCTGTTGCTATCATCACAGGATAGGCAGATTCAAGATCTGCCCTGCTTTATATCTTTAATTTTGACAGTAACACCTTGTGCCTGCCTCTAGGTCCCAGGAATCAGGCAGCACTTCCCATGACGTATCTTGGAGTTCTTAAAACACAGAAGTGGAGTGTCATCTTCCTGCTGATGTACACCACAAGAACCTGTCATTCCCTTGATATACTTAAGTCAAGTAGATTGACTTAAGGTCACTTAAAAACCCCTGGTCCAGCCTGTGCTGGCCATCACCACATTTTGTCACAGCCACATACTCCTCCAGCTGACCTCACCCTGGCACAGGCAGGCACAGGCAGCTCTCACTTGACCAGAGGTCCAGGCAGTGCCTTGTCTTAGTCTCAGGTGGTGTATGAGCTCAGCTTTATTTGCTTCCCATCATTAAAAAAAAAAAAGAAAAGAAAAGAAAAAAAGAAAGGAAAAAAAAAAGAAAAAGCTTTTAATTCACTTCCTCCTGGGAGTTTCTGTGATGCTCATTGATCCACTCTACAAGTCCTTCGCAAACACTAATGGATCCAGTGAAACTCTCCACTAATCTCCTCCTGAAACTTGGCACTAAACTGCTCATTTCTGACAGCTTCTCCTTTTACAGTTGTTTTGCTTTGCTACCTGTTTCAGAGCCACTCCAGGGCTCATTAATTGTTCATCCTTTGTCCCCTGAAAATTTTCCTTTTAATCTTTCCAGTCACATGTTGGATACTGATGTGAAACAGACTTCAATTTGCAGGTCTTTCACACCTGCAATGATACTATTTGAACTGATCGTGGCATTACCACTTGCACATGAACATCTGTAATTGAACTGAAAAGCTCTGCAAGACGTACTCATTGGACTTCTGATCTCATTTGTTAGAGAGCCTCAGGGAATGAGCAATTTCCACTCCTCAATTTATGACAACTGGTCACAGTTACTTAAACAGAATAAAATAAATCCTATACCATGTGTCCCTTCTGGAAAACAGGTTGACAATTGTGCCCAGAAGAGAGTTAAATTGCCCATTGACAGTGCTGTATTGAGAGAAAAATATATAGATAGAAGRGAGTCATGGTAAAGTTTTTTTGTGGAGGTTCCCAGGTTAATATTCCTTCTGCTAATGTGACTCCCTGGTTGARATTCTGGGAAATTTCAATAAATTGTGTGGAGACTATGCAAATAAGCTGGTCTGCTGTATTTGAAAATAACCTGTCCTTGTGCTAATTCTATCTGGGCTAAGGGGTGACCTACTCCACTTCCATAACTAGAGCTGGATTTTCAGCTACCAGGAACATCTGGATTTTCAAAAGACTTGCTGACCAAGCCAGCGTGGCTGGGTTGTACAGGCAGCCCTGTGCATGCAAAGGGAATTTTACTGACCACCCAACCATTAGCCCTCAAAATGTCACTCCTAAATCAGTAAAACTTTTTTTATTTATTCCATGTAACAAGCAACTTAAGATTTTTATTTTTTTTCCCTTGAGTTGAAATTGCAGAATCTGGAAATAAAAGCAGCTGATTCTACACTTGGGCAGTTTTAAAGCTGAAGTTTGTGCTGTGGTCCATACATCTCTCTGTGCACCACAGGCTCAACCYGGCCCCCTGCCATAACACCCAACGTGGGAAAGGCTGAGGAGTTTGGGAATTTGTTCCCATGTGCGATCCTGCAGCCAGAACTGCAACAGGGGAGCCCTGACTTTGTCCCTGCACAGGCTGAACAGCCCTCCAGCCAGGCCTGAGAGCAGAGGGAGCCCCAAACAGACAAGGCTGGTTAATTACACCTGCAGAGCCTGGCCTGAGAGGAGGCCAGGTCCTTCTGCCTTCTAGCCCTGCCCTCTTTTCCACTGCCTTGTTCCTCTCCAGCAAGCACCCCATTCCCACCTAAAGCTGGTGAAGTGACCTCCTGCAGGGCTGAGGAGCCAGCCCTGGCTGTCAGACAGCACATACCACAGCTATCAGTGTTCTGCTGTGTGTCAACACTGGTGTGGATTCATGAGATTATCTTCAATCCAAGCTGCAYGTTTCTTCATTACCAGTATTCTTTTCCTGTACAAGTAGAATTTGTATAATTTCCCAGCAGCAGAACAGAGCAACATCAAGACAAAAAAAAAAAAAAAAAAAAAAAAAAAAATAAAAAAATCACCAATTCATCACAGAACTGTTCATCCAATTGCCAGAATTGTTCCTTTCCCATGCATAGCTAATGCAGACCCCAAGGAAGATCCTCCATTTAGCTTCCAGAGTGCCATGCTGGCTCAGGCTGGTTGAAGAGCTGGCCCTGTATGATTCCATGAGTTCTTAATGGAGATAAGTTTCAACAAAGAATTCCAGCTAACCCAGTCATCCAACAAATCTTTAGGCACTGAGCACTGGAAGCACTGGTGCTGTTACAGCCGTGCTCTTGGCACCAGTGAGAGCTGGGACCAGGGGACACTGATGCCTTAAGTTTGAGCTTTCATGTATTTCAGGTTCTGTGCTGCCCAGGGGTGCAGTTCTGAGCTCACATTCAGTGYCACTCAGCTCTGCACAGAGCAGGGACACAAAACAAATCCTTTTCCTGCTGCACGCCAAGGACAACTTTCCAAAAGCACAAACAATAGTGGACTGAAGGGAGGAACAAGAAGGATGAGACCTCACAACCTGTAATTGAACAATTAAACCCCAATAGACCAAAACTTATAAAATTAAACCCCAATAGACCAAAACCTCAAATAGACCAAAACTTATAAAAATGTAAGCTCTCATGACCAGTCAGCCATTTTGTGACTATTCTTAGTCCACCTTGCGTGTAGCCCTGGCCAGGCCCTGTCCTGCCCAAGGTGTATCTAAAGGCCTTTCAATGAATATCTACTTTATTCTCTAGCTCTGTCCAGTCTCTCTTCCAGGTCAGCCTTCCCAAGGCATCAACACGGGGACACAAGGGACACAGGGGACACAGGGGACACAGAAGGCACAGTGCTTTGGAGGCTGAGACCTTACAAAGCAAAGACTTTCACCATTTGTTTTTTAATAATATGGGAATGTGCAGCATGGGCAGCACATCCTTCAGGCCCAGGCAGGCCAGAGGTGCAATCAGCAGTGTCCTAACAGCAGAAAARCAGGCACTGGGTTCACATAGAGCCCACTGCCCCCCTGGTGGGTTTGGTCCTGCAGCACACCTGGGGTGTGCCACTCATCCTGCCCTGCCAGGAGCTCCTGGGCCAGCCTCCCTCTGCAGGTGGGCAGCCTGTGCCCTCCTCAGCCGTCTCKGGGGACTCTGCCATCTCTGCCCACYCTGCATCTGCTGGGAACTATTGCAAACGGGAATTAGGATCCCAAACTACTGAAGTGCTTTAATCCAATTTCACTTCCTTGCTGTGCACTAAATGGCAGTGACAGTAATGTGATTTTTATCACTTCAGATAGTCCAGCTGCCCACATGAAAAACAGAGATATACTTTGACTCTGTCTTGTCTACATTTGTGAATGGTTCAAACACTAGCCATCCTGGCACTGTGTAACTCAAAATGCCACTTTCCCAAGTGATGTATTTTGAAGASAGACCATTCTCCTGCTGCAGTGTATCAAGGGAATGACAGGTTCTTGTGGTGTACATCAGCAGGAAGATGACACTCCACTTCTGTGTTTTAAGAACTCCAAGATATATCATGGRAAGTGCTGCCTGATTCCTGGGACCTAGAGGCAGGCACAAGGTGTTACTGTCAAAATTAAAGATATAAAGCAGGGCAGATCTTGAATCTGACTATCCTGTGATGATAGCAACAGGCAGGGGGTCATGGAGGCATTTTCTTGTGGCAGATTGGGATGTTTCCTCATCACTTTATCAATCCAAAAGTGTGTTCCTAAAGTTATCAGTTCAGAATTCACTTTTTGCTTAACTTTTAATGTATGCTTCACTCCACCTGACTTCCAGTGGATTTGCACATGTTTAATTTTAAGCACCTGCTTTGCTGTCATGCTAGCTGGGGGTGGTAATCTGGATTTTACAAGGCTGACCTTAGTTCTGTAKGGTCAGGAGAAAAACRGAGAAAAGGGAAATAATTCAGCAAAGAGCAGCAAAGATGTGAAGAAAGGACACAATTGCCCACTCACTGTTTCTTTATGCATCCCCTAGCATCAGAGGAGCTAATTCCAGCACAGGTTGAGCAGGAGGCTTGGAGCTGGAGTGGCTCCACCAGCCCTCAGCAGCAGGTGAAGCAGAGCTGGCGACAAAGCTGGTGACAYAGAGGGAGTCACAAACCCCTGCAAGGTCCAAATGTGCTTGTGAAACAGCTGACCCCAATSCAAAGTATTGGGTTTAAACTAGGAAGAATAGGGGGAAAAAAAAATCCAAGATTTCTTAGAGGCTCAGTTGTAGGGTAACCCCAAATCCCCAAAGTCAGATTTCCCATTTCAGAGCACCCTGGGGCAGGTTTATCACCCAGCCAAGAGACACAGGAGTGCTGGCCAGAGCAGGAAGTTCCTGTTCCTAATTCCATCAGTGATTTACTGGCTCAGGTTCTATCTCTGCAGATTTAAAGCCTCACACTGGCTCCTAAGGCTATGCTATATAAAATTTGATTGTTACATTCAATGGCCTGTAATAAATTAAATGAACTATCAGTAATAAGTTCACAGGCAACACAATCTTTTTTCAGTCAAGTATACTTCCTTAAACATACCAGCAGCRTCAAATGTAACTAGATTTAATTTCATGCTGAAGAGTCTGTGAATATTCATTTTAAAATATTCACGAGGAGCCTAATTTTAATTTGTGTGATGTTTCTCCTAATACCAATACCCATTAAAAAGCCTTAAGAATATTAACAGGGAATTCTTACAGAAATGCACTGGAGTTTTATGTTTTGAATTACCATTACAGGCTTTCTGGTTTAAGTCCCGTTAAACAGATTTCATTATTAACCAGAAGATGTGCAAATTAAAACAAACCCATTAAAATCTAAAATTTCATGCTAAAAAGATTAGGGACATTTGAGTTATATTTCTTCTGAAGGAATAAATGTAATAAAAAGTGATAGGGAGTAAAACCCAATTCTCACAAGAATGCCAGTGGCTAGAGAGTGGTGAAAAGTTCCTGATGTGCTTCACAATAACCTGTTTCACACAAGAAATYATTTCCCTTGTCTTTTTCTGCTCCCCATCACAAAGACATCATATTTATAAAGCCTTTGCCACAGATCTTGTTGGAATGAGATTGGGCTTTAAGGTTGCTTCCAGCACAAACCATTTTATGATTCTCTGGTCTTCCCCTGGCCCCAAGGTGCAGGCAGGGGTGGAATGGGTCAGGGAGGAGATATATGGTCCTGTCATGGTTTATTTAACCCCAGCCAGAAATCAAGGACCATGCAGCTGCTCTCTCACTGCCTCCCCAGTGGGATGGGGACGACAATCAGGGGGGAAAGGTAAAACTTTTTAGTTGAGCTGAGAACAGATTAATAATTGAAGCAAAGAAGAACAAGATAGTAGAAATACTACTACTAATAGTAATAATTATTTTAATTAAAATGAGAGAGAGCTAAATCCAAGAGAAACAAGTGATTCTGAATACACCTGCTGCCTGAGGGCCAGCAGCATCCCAGGCAGCTCCCCCAGTCCTCTCTGGGCCATGACACTTCATGGTATGGAATAGCCACAGCTCTGTCCAGCTTGGGGCAGCTGTCCTGGCCGTGCTCCCTCCTGGCTTCCTGTGCATCTTCTCAGGGGCAGAGCATGAGACACTGAAAAGTCCTTCATTTAGGGGAAGCACAGCTCAGCCACAACAAGAACATCAGTGTGTGATCTGCATTATTCTCAGGCTGAACCCAAAATATAGCAATATACCAGCCACTAAGAGGAAAAATGGATTCTGCACCAGGCAAAAGCAGGACAAGTCCTCACTCACCCCAGCATGGCTTGGCAGGCCTGGAGACCTCAGGCTTGCTCACCAAAGGCTGTGGTGCCTCTGCCATCCAACCTGCCCTCTGATCCCTTCCTGCCTAAAGCCTCCTGCTGAGGATGGCAGTGAGGAGGGTGATTGAGCTAAAATCATGACCCAGCCCAGAGCTGCATCTGTGGCAGAACATCTGTGAGGTTTGGTTTGGCGCCCTGTGCAGGATTGGCCTTCCCCCCCTCCAGAGCAATCCAGCAGCCCCACAGCCTGTCCCTGTTGCTGTAGGACACAAAAGATGAAAGACCCAAATATTTCAAAAGGGAAAGAGCATAGAAAAAAAGCTTTATTTTCTAATTCTTACTACCTTTTATAAGGTGTTCGGATACAGACTTAACATGGTTGGTGAATAGGAACAAAACCTCTCTAATCCCATGGGTTAAACCAGAGAAACAGCAAAACACCATCTGGAGAAAGATTGTTTTGAGAAAGGACAGTTGTTCGCCGAGATTGTTTTGAGAAGAAGCTTTCTTGAGAATTTTTTCCTTGGGAAAAAGTTAGCAGCTGCTAGCAGGCTAAAATCTCTCAGACCCAGAAATATCAGGCCCACATGTCCCAAGGTGGGCTCCCTGCACTGCCCTGGGGGGAGCTGGGCTCCCTGGAAGGATGTCCAGCACTACACACATAGATATGGATCCAGGGGCAGTGAAAACACTTCACACTGAAGCAGCCACTGCAAATTACACTTTTCCTTCTGCTGCTTTGACTCCCAGCTGCTGTATTGATCCCCTCAGCTTCTAAATAACCCTCCATTCAATATAATCATCAATGAAAAGTCTGCTGCTCTCATAAATCACATGAATATTTACACTGCCCTGTGTAAAATGCATCTTGTCACCTCTCAGGTGCTTTGTATCCCTGTTCCCTGCTGGTTCCTCCTGTCCCTCTCCTCACCTGTCACTGGTGGGGCTGGGGGAGCTGCTGACCCTTTCCTTGGCTCCAGCCAGACACGGCAAATTATCTGTGCTGAAACTCCCTTCTGTCAAGCTGCCAAATCTTTTGCATTAATCCTGAAAATTACAATTAATGAGTGTTAAGAGGATCTTTCCACCTCTGTGTATGGCTCTATTCAGTTGGAATGATCCCTCTGCTCTGCCAGCATCCAAAGCCTCTCTGGGTGACAGCTTTTGGCTCTCGGGCAGGGCAGTGCACTCAGGAAAGGGCAAGGGGGTGGTGGTGTGGGGCTTCTGCCTCTTTTTTGCTTGATATCCTGTGACAAGGATGTTCTACACTGAAGATGGGAGAGGCCGGAGTTAACAGGAGCCTCTGGCCACCACAGGAAAAGCTGTGTCAATGTTTCAGGAACCTGAAGCCATCAGATATTGTGGGGTGTGCCATGAGGTAAAGGACAGGGTAAAGGACAGGGTAAAGGACAGGGCAAGTGCCTGGGACCCCAGGCATATTATATATTATATTTTATACACACATACACACACATATATATATATATATAAAATATTATATGTATCATATATTATATAAATAATGTATAAATAATGTATCAGCTGCCTTTGGGCTGGCTGATGTGGCAACTCCTAACAGCTTCACCAAGGCTCCCGGATTCAATTTCCCAAGCTGCTCACCTAGCTCCCTGGGGACTACCAAAAATCTAAAAATACAATATTTCAGTTATTAAGTACCAAATCTGGGAATCTCATTGGCATGCAAACACATTTCTCTAGGTGTGAGTTAGAGATCTCAGTCAGGTCTGGATCAAGTAATCCCCTGACTGTGCATGGTGAAATACCTGCAGGAATCTTTCAGATTTGAAAAAGATCTGTTCATATTTTTAAGCACAGAGTGGTTGCCATTCCTCCACAACAATCCCACCTCCACCTGAGCTGCTGCTCCTGGTCTTGATTTTTCCTCTGGCTGTGACCAGCAAACACTTGATGGTGTTTAACCTTCAGCCASCAGTCAGGAACTGATCCAGCAGCCCCTGGCTCTGGTCGATTCACCACTCAGAGAAACTGAAGCATCTCCTGCAGCTGAATGGCTTGGTGAGCCTCCTGCTCCTGCTTTCACAAACCTCTTCACTGACATATCCTCTTCAGGACTATTTGTCTTTTTTCCCCCCTCTGTGTGCTCACTTGACTCTAGTCTGAGTTTATCCAAACCACTTCACCATGAATGGAGCATTTGTGCATTTCCAGTGTTTCAGTCCCAGAAATAACCCTGCAGAAATCACTAGAATTATGCTGGGGAAAAAGCAAGGGATGTCACAGGAGAAATGAGGTTTATTTCCTTACTCCTTAGAGGAAATGTTAGATAACTAACTGCTTCCCTGAGTTAATAATTTCCACTGTCTTCAGTCAAATTATTTTCCATTTGAACTAGTAATGAATTTAACTTGTAATTACTAGGTTTAACCCATAAATAATGTATAATATATATTCAATATATATTATCCTCTATCTTTTGATATCTATTAACCTTAATGAGATTAAACACTTCTCTTTTCCTCTCACTTTTAAATTATCTTTAAAATTAAAGGATACAAATACAGCCCAAAATTAGAGTACCCTGAGCAAATCCTCTTCTGGAGAGGTCTCTGTCTGTCCAGGTGGGTACCTGGAGGTGGATGGACACCTGGCTGGGACGGAGTTAACAGCATTAGCTGCTCAGGAGTGCAACCCTCACACTGTGCATGCACACCATTTCAAGCACTTAATGGACTTCTAATCTCAGCTGGGGACTAAAGCTGCTGTCACATAAAGCTGTAACGATTTCAAGGCAAAGGGAGACATTTCCCAGTGGTTATTGCTGACATTAGAAACGTCAGCTCTGCCCACACATCACGTCCAGGCTGCTCAGAGGCCAGGAGTGTCACTGCAGTGCTGRGGAACAGCTCCTGGCTGTGCCTGCACCCGTTCATCCTGCATTAGTTTGGAAATGTCCACACTGTCACATTGTGTGGGATCCTCACACACCTACCTAGGGGTTTTTTAATGAATGAAATGTTTATAAACAAACAAACAAACAAAAAACCAAACCAACAAACAAATAAATGTGAAGGTTCTTGTTTCCTTTTTTCCGTGCCAAGATTGGGATTGATACACAGGAAACAAAGGTTTTGTGTTTGGACCTGGATGCTTATTATTTCTTATCTATTTACAGACTCACGAGACTGGCAAGTCAGGGAAATGAGGTAAAATGGAGAATTTCTCTACCAGGTCTTTTCAAGGAAAACCTTTGCAATTATGAAATGTCACCTAAATAATTTTTATTTTAAACCCAACAACTAACTACTTGAAGCCTGCAATGTAGACTCCATCAACCAACTACAGAAAACCACCCAAACCCATGAAGAAGAAGGAAAAAGAAGGGGAAGAAGAAGGACTTAGACAATACCCAAAGTCCTCCATCTTGACTCACATGTATTATTATATACTAAAACCCCAAATTCCCAGTTTACAGAATTCCAACATATATATACACACTATATATATACACTATATATACACACTATATATAGTAGTATATTTTTATATATATATATATACATACATATATATATATATATAAAAATATACATACATGTAGTACAGGTAATGGAGATTTTGGTAGGAACAGAAAAAATATGAKACAATCAGTGTCAGTGAACTGTGTTGGCCTGAAACCCGTGAATAACATGCTCAGAGCCCCCAGCTTGTCTGAGGCAGAGCTTGCTGGTGGCATTAGGCACTGACGTGTTCCCATTAGTGGGGTCATCTGTGGGGTCACCCATGCATGGTGGGAGAGCTGAGGGGGTATAGGGAAAAGCCATGKKGAAGTGGCAGTGTTCTAAGAGGTTTGATTTGCAGGGACTTAAATGCCAGATCTATGTGGGAAACAGGTGGCCCAGTGTACAACTAAAAGATTTTGGTTTGGGAAGTGGCAGGAGAGACAGCAGCAGTGTCTTACAAATACAAATACAAATACAGTGGGGCTGGTTGCAAAAGAAATCCTGTCATAATAAAACAAATTTTGTGTGACTTTCTATGAAACAGTGATTGGGCCTTTGTGAGGTGGAGGTCCCAGCTGTGCAGTGGCTTTCTGAGCATTGAAGAGCAGGTGACAGCAGAAGGTGCAGGAGGAAACACCATCCTCTGAAACTGCTGTGTCCTGGGGGAGGGTGACAGAGCTTGGGCAGTGGCTCCTGAGCACAAGGACCAGCATGGTGATGGGATCCAGGGTGACCACAAGGTGTGTGATGGATTTAACTCATCCTTGGATGCCAGAGGCCCTCTCAGAACTGAGCCTGTGGCTTCCAAAAAGAACAGAGCTGTKCCTGAGATCACCAGCCTTCTTCAGCTACTGGGACTTCTTGTTTGGGCTGTGGGTAATCCTTCCCCTGAGAGGACAAAATTGACTCCCTCCTGTGAGCACATTAAAAAGGCATTTGTAGATGAAGATGATGCTGGGATAGTGGCACTAATAAAATCAGTGGAGAAACAGCATTTAGCAGCTGGGAGGGGAGGGAAACTTTTTTTTCAGGAACACACAGGCTCCTGCTTTGATGTTGCATTCAAGCCAAAGCAAGGGCATGTTTTAAATTCCCAATAATTCAAGTTTCTTTTTAAGTTACCAAGCCTGGCTGAGCTCTTAAAGACAACAGATCTTGCTCCTGGGGTTGGCTTTCCTAGGCAATTGCAGCTCTGCTCAGAATACTATTTAAATACCAATTATTGTAATTCTCGGCAGAAATATTACAGGCATTCAGATTTTTTTCTTAACAGCCAAAGGGAGACATTTCCAGCATCTATCAAACCTCTTTTATTTTCATCCACATTAAAATCACTTTCCAGAAGGACTGGGCAATGGAGCATAATTTATCACCATAGTTTAACCATTTGTCAAGGCTGCCCTGTGCCAAGCCAGCCTGTCTGGAGAAACCCTTGGGGAGCAGGAGGGGTGGCTGCAGGGAGCAAAGGATGCTGCAGCTGGRGAGTAGGGAGGGTAGATAGGTGGGAAGCAGTGGAAGCAATATCCCACTCTTTCCTGCAAGCAGCAAAATTCCCCATCTCCCACACTGTGGGGAACACACACGATCTTCCCTCTGGTTTTATGGTGGAACTGCTACTGTGAGGATGTAGTCTGTCACCTGTGGTGACCCTTCCCACAAGGCCCTCACCCAGTTGTGAGGGAAAAGAAATACCTGGTACCTTGTCTGCTGAGACCCTGGRTCTGACCAGCAGTGACCAGAAAGGCAAATGGTTCTCCTGCTGCCAGGAGCCATCATGCTGCCTGACAAGACTGCTCCAAAATGTCATTTTTATTTCTTTCAATAGCTGCTATCAAATCAGGGCAATAGTCCTGGCATGAACACCAAGTCAGGGGTCCTGTGAAGAAAGTTKTAGTTGTTATTAACAGCCAGTACTGTGAATTGAAAAATGGATGTTAGAGAAGTCTTGCTRTGTTATACAAAAAGGGATCCACTGGTGACTCACTCCTGTGCCCAGGTGCCTGGATGGATGCTGCCATGCAGAGCAGCAGAGGAGCTTGTCCTGCTCCCTGTGCCTGTGGAGCTGCTGCTTCCYCACCCTGGCACAGCTACGGTTCCTGAAGGGCACAGGGCATGTGAGTCTGAGCTTTCCATCCTGCTGTCCTTCACTGCCTSTTCCCCCAAACAGCTTCAGACAGACAGACAATCTCAACCAAATTTGGCAAAGGCAGGAGTTAAGTATGAAGCTTGTGCAAATTTGGGGGGTGTCACATTTAGGACACGAAAAGAACGACACTCACCTGTCAGGTTGTGAGATGAAAAGGAAAAGTKSAGTTTATTTTGGAATCTCAATTTATATAGTTTTTGGGATTTGGCCAAGGATTGGGGGATGAGAGGAACACCCCTCTGACCCCAGTGGTCAACTCAGAAGTCCATCAGTTTGTCTTTCCTCCTAGAAAGAATGTTGTTTACAAAACATCAGTCTTTGTTTATCTTACAATTCGTGAGGAAACTCCAGTAGAAATTAAAACAATCAGAAGGCTGAAAAATCAGGGTGACAGGGGGGTATTTGGATAATGGAAAGATCCCCAGAGGATCCCTGCACAGTGGCACCGTGACCAGCCCAGGGGTGCCTGCTGTGCCTGGGGCCAGGGGGCTCACCCTGCCCACCCTGCAGGGGCTGGCACCCCCAAACAGCAGCAGGGAGCCTCCAGCTCTGCCAGGAGGGAAAAGGCCTTCCAGGCACAGAGGCAATGGCGAAGTGTGAGGGAAGGCAGGGAACGCAATTACCTGCTCGAGCAACAACTCGTTATTTTAACATGCCAAAGCAACCAGAACTGGTGAATGTGAGTCCTGCTCGGGCCCAAAACCCCATCAGCAACCCCCACAGGGAGACTGGTGCCTGTGCCTCCAGCCACTGTGCAAGTTAAGCAGAATCCATAGTTCAAGTCAAGCTAGAAGCTGTCTCTCTCSTTCCTCCTGGTTCTTCAGATGTACCCACTGTAAACAGAGCACAGCTGTGGTGTTGGCCCTCAGACTGTACAGGAGCTAGAGCAAAGTGCACAACGTATTCTCAGCTTTTAAAACGCTCTTCATCAGCTGCAACCCAAGAAGAGAGCCAGCCTCAAGTTGCCAGCTGAATTAATCAGAGCTGCCCCTTTCCCCTCCACACACACACTGTGCACAGCACTTGGTGGTCCTGAGACCACRGCTCAGCAGGCACTGGAAAAGGCCAAGGTGGTAAATGTAAATCCTGGCTGCTCTTAACCATGCTGGTAATGACCATATCATCAATCATACGTGTTCTCAAGTGCTCAGCAACCACAGCCCAAGGGTGTATTTTTCAAGGAATCCAATTCACTGAGGTCTCTCAAAAGCTGGCTCACCATTATTGCCACTCACGTGGGAGGAGGGTTTCTTCTGACTTTCTGGCACTGGCACTCCCTCACAAGCTTGACTGCAATGAGTAAAGTCAATAAAATTTATGCAACATAAAATTTTGYTGACCTTTAGAAGAAAACAAGAAAAACAAAGCACATCAACAGAACAGATTGGGAAAAACACACTGTTTCTGCCATTTCCCTAATCATGGTATTTTTCACTGGGGACATGGTCAAAACACTTCAAAAACTCAAGCTTACAAGCTTCCTAAAAATGTTGGAACATTGAGAACTAATGAGAATTTTAGTGGTTACAGATTTCTCCTACAGATCTCCAAAGGACTGGAGACCTTCTGGCTATGGACACAGAGATCCTCGTGTGAAACAACCCACAGGCCAGTGGTAAACATCCTGAATTCCCAGAAATGGTACAAAATGAGCCCCATGCGAGTCACCAAAGCAAACCAGCTCCTCTGGCTGAGTTGTGTCACCAGCTGATGGGCTGGGCACAGGGTTTGCACCATGCCCTGCTGCAGAGCTGCCAGGGAAGCCCATCCGTGGCTCTCCTGCATGCCAGCAGTGCAGTGCTGTGGCAGTGATTGCAGTGATTACATTTCACACCCCAGACAGAGCTCAGCCTGATCTGTCTGATGCCACGGGAGGAGCTGATGGAAGCCTGAACACTTGGAGGAGAGTTCAAGACGATTTTACRGAAGCACGCCTTGGGGAAATTGAAATGTCAAGCATAATTTGGCGCTTGAAACATGAAGGGGAGAGACTTTGCATTTGTTTTCATCTGCATCTTCCCCTCCTCTGAACTGTACATGCTCCATTTCCCGCTCTTCCCTAAGCTTTCATTAGGCAGTGCTGAAATCTGCTGGATCTGAGGAATCTCCGAGGATAAACAAGTATCTGGAATTAACCTGCTCTGTAAAAGTCAAATTGACGTCTCACTGTTCTTCCATTCTTGTTAGGGAAACTAGTCCAAATCAAGCTTTCCCCCTGTTATCTTTCTTTTCCCATCCATTCATTTGATCTTTCATGTAASACTTGAGGATTACTGCTCACTAGTCCAATTCTTAATAGACAGGGATTCACTTGAAAAAAAAAATAAATAGGCTTTTGATCTGAGTTTCAATCTCAGACCTGGTCTCTGGGGCCACAGACGCTCATCTGGGGCTGAGCAGGCAGCAGGCAGGCACGGGGCAGCTGGAAAGGCTGGGAAACAGGAGAGCTTTCTCCTCCCTAAAATAGAAACTCTCTCATAGCTGTCAGCAAGAGAAGGAACAACAGGAGCTGGCAGCCAGGCCTCTGCCAGGTGCAGCTCCTGGGAACGCTGATAATGTGTTCTTGGAGATAAATTTTTATTTCTCCCCATCAGATGAGTAGTTTATGGTGAGAGAGAGCACAGAGCTCCACAACACTCCAAATCTTTCCCGGAAGGATTCTCCATGAGGCAGTGCTTGCTTGCTGTAAGGGGAATTTCTTGCACCAGTTTTGTAAGTTTAACAGAAGTTCATTTTTAGAGAAAAGTCAAAAGAYCTTTCATTACTGTAGAAACATGCACTATTGGCATAAATTCCTTAAAAATATTCTCAGTGCACAGCCATTATGAGATATAACTTAGCCTAAGAAACAAAGACTCTCACCAATATAAGCTAYTTCAGCTTTTTAAAGAAAAGTGTTTTTAAAGAAAATGGGTTTAGTTTAGAGGGGTTGGGACTGTCATTTTTCAAGCAATTTTTGTTCAAAATTTTTACATGAGGATAAAAGTAGCTTCTAATAATTCCCCACGAAGTAAAAGAAATCCCTTTACTACAAGCCTTGGAAGTGACCTTAAGTGACCAACACCATTTCCATCTTTGACAAGGAGCTGCAAGGTGCAGCACCTTTAGTGTGAAACTCTGCCTGAGTTTTGCCT
>QVAJ01000226.1:1238359-1248924 GCA_003546035.1 Mixornis gularis | reverse complement strand
CCATGCACCCATCCCCAGACTAATATAATGGATATTTATATCAGGCACAAACCATGACCAGCAGAGACGCGAGCCCTTCCCTCAACAGCAGCTCCCTGCCCGCTGTGGAAGTTGAGGATCCCTTGTTGCGCCTCTTTTAGGATCAGCKGGCAGCACCGAGGGACTGAAGCCCTCGGGAGCCATCCCGATTTACCCCTCGCTCCTGCCCGCGGCCCTCGGGGCGGTTCCGGCTCTGCAGCACAGACAACGGGATTAGCATCGATCTGCCGGGAGCAGCATCCTGGGCACGGGCCCTCCCTGCCCGCATCTCTGCCCCGCAGGCAGCAGCAGAGTCCCCTGCAGGGTGTCTCGGCCCCATACTGCCCCCAAAGCTCCACTTTGGAGGGGACAAAAGCGGGTCCTGACCCAAATAAACCATGACCCAAACAGGAGGTGCAGATCCGAGGGCTGAGCCCCGCCGTGCATCGCCTCCCTCCCGCTGGCCGCGTTTGGTTACAGCTGTTTTAGGACAACGGCCAGACCCACCAGCAGCTGCTTTCCAACACACCACAGAGAGGAAAACATCCCTGTTTCATCCCCAAAAGCCTCTCTGGCTCCGGTAACGACTGTGCAGCTTCAGAGGGAAATGGGGAGAGGGGCTGAACATGAAAATAAGACAATTCCTACTCCATGCTGCTTTTTGGGGTGGGGAGATCCCAGCAGCCCAAGGAGCTCCTGCAYTTCAATTCCTTTTCTAGGAGCTGCGTGCCTGTTGTGTTGCCTGGGGGCTGCTGAGGAGGGGAAAGAGCAGCACAGCCACGGCTGTGTTTGGAATCATGGAATCCTGGGGTGGTTTTGGAGGGAAGGGCCCTAAAGCCCATCTTGTTCCAGCCCCCTTGCCGTGGGCAGGGCCCCTTTCCAGTAGACCATGTTGCTCCAAGCCTGCTCATTGCCAGCAATTTCAAAGAAGRGCTGAGGAACAAAAGCCCTTGAACATTTTTAATGATGGATCTTCGCTGTTGGCTCCGCACTGAACAAGGAGCCTTTAAAGTCAGGCTCCCTTTGATTAGACAGTGGACCCAGGGAGKAAGAAGTGCTTCTCCTCCTCCTTATCTATCATCCACCCTCCTCCATGCCCATCCTGCCCCAACAGGGCCAAATTTAGAAGCAAAAGCCCAAGAATTCKGAGCAAGGGGCAGTAGGGGCTGCCTGAGATCAGAGCAGCAGCCCCACAACTGGGAACTTTTAATCCAGGGTGTCTCCTGAGGGGTTTTAGCAGAGGATGGGGCACATCAAGGGGGTTCCTCACCATCTATCCCMAATTTATCCCTGTCATTTTCTGGGATGCAGGAGCTCTCATTGTGCTGCACAGAGCCAACACAACCCCCCCATCACAGACACAGCCAAGACCGGAGAGGAGAACTTGCCCCTTCCCTGCTCCTCCTTAATCTCTTCCAAAGCACTGCTCCAGATGAGTTCTTTAAGAGCCCCAGCCTCTTAAAAGGCCATTTCTCCCCACAAATCCCAGCCCTGCCAAGCTCCTCAGCTCACGCTGGCTTTCAACATTCCCGACTGGCTCCAMGGACACTTAAACCAGTGACGGGAATGTGACGTCCTTCCCTGAGAGGGACAACGCTGGGGAGGCACAAAGAGCCCCCAGCTGCAGCTGACTCCCAATTATTCTGCTCCGAAACTGCTCTGTGGCATTTTTTGGAGTTGTTAACATCCCATTAAAAGTGTCCCGTTGAGCAGAGCTGGCTGGCAGGAGCAGGGAGGGTGCACGCCTGGAAGGAACCGCAGCTCTCCCGTTATGGTAAGTTCTCCAAAACCCACTGGTTGTGTCCCTAAATAGTTTCCTTCCATGAGCAGTGAGATGGTGTCAGCTGCCTTTTTTAAATGAACAGCAGAAAACAACAAAAAAGAGCTGCAAGTGGCAGCTATAAATGCAAAGCAGGGGCTGGAGGGGGTTGGGGTCCCCTGGGGAGGGGCTGGGGGGTTGCAGGGAAAGTGGGAACACATTCAAAGAGGACAGTGCTGGGCTGACCCTGCAAGGAGCTGCTGCAGCCTGGCAGAGCTGCTTGGACACCACTGACCCTCCCTTTGCTGCCAGTTTGGGAGGAGGTGGCCTCTCATCCAGCTGGARGCAGCCATCCATCCCTGGAAGTGTTCCAGGCCAGGTTGGGCAGGGCTTGGGGCACCCTGGGCTGGTGGAAGGTGTCCCTGCCATGGCAGGAGGTGGAATGGGATGAGCTTTAAGGTCCCCTCCAACCCAAAGCATTCCATGATCCACAGTGAAAGCTGCTCCTTGGGCTTCTCCCCTCTTCCCCTGGGCACATCTCCTGCACCCTCCGTGCTCAAGGGGGGACTCTGTGCTCTACTGCAAAATGATTCCCACCAGGGCTTAAATACATCAGGTTTATCATCTATCTCTGCCCTGTCTGGCCATCCCTGCTGCCCATCAGTGCTGGGAATCACACAATCATTCAGGTCGGAAAACATCTCTAAGAGCRTTGAGCCTTTGAATGAAACTACAAAAATCTTCCTTTCTCCAGGAAAAGCCACAGGTCCCCATGGAGAATTCAGCCAGGTTACTGAAATAAAGCCAGTGGAGATCTGGAGTGCTACAGTTCGGGTTGGGTTGGTTGGTTGGTTGGTTGGTTGGTTGGTTTCCATGCTGGCTGCTCCACAAATACCATTTTCTGGGAGCAGGAGGCAAAGCTGGGGCCTTGCTCACACTGGGAACAAACCAAAGGCTGACACTGGAGCAGCCCGGGCAGGGATGAGAGGGAATTCATTTCCATGTGTTTCATCCAGCCCCAGACAGGCACAAAATCACAAAATAAACCCCTGGTTAGCACGGGGCTCCTGGCAGTGGTAAGAGAATGCCCTTGGCACATGGGGACTCCCTGGGACACTCCAGCTGTGGGGACACGTGGTGACAGCATTCCCAGGGGGTGGTGACAGCATTCCCGGGGGTGGGATCACACCCCCCATCCCAGAGGAAGGTCCAGCAGCACAGGGAGGGCTGGCCCTTTGCYGACCTGTGCCAAACCTCGGCCAAATCAACCATCCAAGGGCTGAACCACAACCCTCCAGCACCAAAGTGCCTCTGGCAGCACCCCCTGACTCCGTGGGGAACAACACAGTTTCCAAGACTACAAAAATCAAGGAGTTGGGCAGGAAAAATGACTTTTTTCCTCTTTTATTACCAAGAACAAGGAAAACAGCCCATTTTCTGAGCACGGCCTGAATAGGAACAAGTCTGCCTGAATTCTCTGTGAATGGAGATGAAATCCCATCGTGTCAGCTGTTTCCAATCCCGGAAAATAATCCTTTGGAAAGAAACTGTTTCAGGCGTGCTGAGCGCAGGGCAGGGCTGGGGGAGCAGCCATTAGTGCCAGGGGAAGTGGTTCTCAATTAAAAAAGGCCGATGACAACRGTTTTTAGATCAAAAGAAGCTTTTTCACAGGACGTTTTCTTTGCTGGGGCAGAAATGTTAATCAATCAGGCTGAGAGGAGCTGCAGCAAAAATCATTTGGTTTGGTCCAAGTTTGGGAGTTGGATTTGGCTGGGAGGACACGGGGTGTTAAAYAGCCATTGCTCTTCTGATGAAAACACCCCTGAGACAGTGAGGAAGCTCCTCCACAGATGGGATTTCAGGATTTTTCCCCAGGTAACGGATGGCAAAGCACAAACTCCACTTTGAAAATGGAGCAATTTGTTCAACCATGGCTGCTCACGACTGGCTTGAAAAAATCAAAGTAACGAACTGTGCTGTGGACAACGTGGCCTTGAGGTGCCTGAGTGCACCAGAGGGTTGGTGGCTCGTGTCTGTGGCCTTCCACCTCTCCATGGATCCCAGCTGCCCTCACCCCTGGCTCCAGGGCAGGATCTCACCAGGAGATTTGGGTCTGGGGAGCCCCCCTGGAGCAGCTCAGCCCCCAGCCATGGTCCATCCCTGCCCAGCAGTTGCACCATCTCCGTGTCACACGTGGACTGTCCCTGTGGATGAGCATTCCTGTGCAGGGGGCAGTGCTGGGGCTGACCAAGAGCTGCCCTCTGCTTTGTCCTCGATCTCACCCTGCTTTTCAGCCTCTCTTGGGGCAGCTACAAGTGGCTCCATGTTGGGTTTTCGAGGTTTCCACCTGCTGGATCACCACATGGAAAAATCCCACCATGGCAGGGGGAGAACAACCAGCAGGAGCTGCTGTGGCTCCAGTCTGGATCTCAGTGGGCTCAAGGGTTGGTTAATTTGGGAAAATCATCCCCAGGCAGGACCCCAGTGCTGGAGCTGCATGAGCAGAGATCAACTGCTGGGTTCAGCTGACCCGTGTCCACATCCCCACCAAGGAGGGCCCACCAGATAAATCCCCAGGCCAGTCATGCTGTGGTTATTGGGAAAAACAAAATCATCTCATTGCTGCCTCCCTCTCGCCCAATCTTCCCCAGGGCCACACTGGGAGCACTGGGCTTTCTCCTGATCTTCCCCAGGGCCATGCTGGGGGCACTGGGTTTTCTCCTGATCTTCCCCAGGGCCACGCTGGGAGCACTGGGCTTTCTCCTGATCTTCCCCAGGGCCACACTGGGAGCACTGGGTTTTCTCCTGCTGACCTGCTTTGCCACCCAACACTGCCACTGCACCAGCTGGGCTGAGTCCTGGCCAGTGCTGGGCCCAGGCAGGAGAAGGTGGAGAAAAGTCCTGCAAAAAGGAAGAGTTTTCTCTTTTTACCCTCCAAATTTCCAAGGAAGATGCAGCAGGGGTGGGGGGGAAAGGGGGAAAGGTGCCAAGCTAGAAAATACCAGAGAACCCAACATTTCAGTTTCTTCTCCATGGGAGTCTCGTGGTTGATGTCTCTGTGTTGSCCAAGAAGCAAACCAAGACAAGACAGTCCTGTGGTGTCACCCTGGGCCACCACCTTCACCCTCGTGTGCTCTGAGGGCGTTTCTGCTCCCACCCTTGGGGCTGGAGACAAACCTGCCCCTGGAAAAGCCCTTTCAGAGATGCCTCGAGGCAGATCCAACACGGGTAAGAGAATCTTCTGATCTAACTCCTTTAGTTCCTGGAGATGGGGTGACAGTTCCTGTTTCCACCATTCCAACCCCAACCTTGGCATCCCATTGCCCCTTTTCCCCACAGCAAAGCCCCAAACCCACCCCCCAAGGGAGCACACCCAGCCCCCCAAACCCACCAAAGGGCCACGGGGTGGCTGGAGCAGCACAGCCCACACCCCACCACCTTTACCAGCATCCCACACCCACACCCCTGCTCCTGCCCCAACATCCCAGCGGGAAGGGGTTGGGATTTACAGCCACCACCCGGAGCCATCCCATGGCCAGCCCCAGCTCTCTACCTGCTGCCTTTTTTATTATTTTATTTTATTTTTTTTATTATTATTATTATCATTATTTTTGCAAGGAAAACGGGTTGCCCTGGAGCTGTGTCTCCATGGAAACTCGGGCTTTTCAGACACTCAATGGAAAACGCTGGCACGGAGACGCTTGTGCAGGAATACTGATTCAGCCCCAGCGTCTGTAACACTGACTGCATTTTAATCCCGCTCCGCTACCCGGAGAGCTAAAAATACCCCGAGAGCTGTCGCCTCCTGAACTCGAGTAAACAGCTTAAAGCAACACGGCGCTGCCAGAGCAGAAATTCCATGAATCAGCTAAAAAAAAAAAATAAAAAAAATAAAAAGGGATGGGGGGAGGTGAGGTGGGGTCTCAGCCCTCGAGGAGCACCAAATCCTCCCTCCAGGGATAGGGAAGGAGGGACTGAAGGAGCAGGYGGGTCCTTGGGGCTTTGTTGCCCCTCTCCAAGATGCCCTTTTCCCGGTGTAAAAGCAGGAAAAGAAGGTTTTCCCTGGTCCCCAGCTGGCTGGGAGGAGCACGGCGCTCTCTGCCTTGCCATGGGCTGGGAAGGAGCCAACTGTCCCCACCGAGGGGCTGGGGACCATGGAGGGGGGGTGACCTTGCTGCCACCACGGCACCGTGTTTTCCTTTCTCCCTCCTGTCACCTCGCCAAGAAAAGGMCACTGAGGTCCAGCAGAAGGGGCCCGGTGCCAGCCCGGCCTCCCCGGGGCCCTGACAGGCAAATAAACCCCAACTCTCCCCTCCCAATTAGCCGGGACTGTCCTCAGCTGACTCCCAGAGCTGCTTTTTGCAGAATACACAAACACCTCCTTAATTTAGTTGTGTTGGGTTTTTTTTAAAAAAAGACATTCTCCCGGGAGCTCAGCATTCCCCAGGAGAGAACACCCAGATGGGGAAACTGAGGCASGAGCCTGCTTGCTSAGGMGCTCACTGCGAGCTGGGAGTGAATCCAGGTTTCCCAGGTGTGCCAGGAGCCAGGATCAGGCATTGCCCTGTGACACCCCATCAAGGAAACTCTCCGAGCCTGGTTAGTGCTGCCTCCTAATTAAAAGACTCTCAAAAGCCCATGGCAAGGGCATGAACCCACACCCAAGGGGTTTTGTGGAGGCTCCAGCAGCTGGATGGAGAGTTGGGATGGATTTTCCTGGGGAAACTCTGCATTTATACATTTGTTTTTTCTGCCAGCTGTGGGGAGAACAGGCGGCATTTCCAGGATGCTGCTTTAAACCCTCATTCCTACCAGGATCTAGAGCAGCAGGGAAAATGCCATGCCCAGCTCACAGGCAGACGGTTTAGGGTGGGTGATAAATGGGGTTTTGCAGTGGGAAATTCTCCCCTGCCCTGCTCAGTGTGGGAAAATCCTGTTTCCCAGTAGGAACCATTTCAGGGCTGGGCCATTCCCAGCACTCAGGCACCCTCCTGAGCCTCTCCCCAGCTTATCTGGCTTTTCAACACATCTTACAGCACTGCAAAGCGGGGATGAGGGAAAAAAGAACATCTTAGGTCAGTTTTTGTGGGCTCTAAGCTCTCCCTCCAGCAGGGATGGGATTAAGGCCATTGGCTCTGAGTAGCCAGAGCAGTAAAATAAATCTGTGCAAGGCCAAAACCAGGCTGCAAGGCTTGTTCAGCCCTTGATGATAAAGAAACTCTGTTTGGGGCTGGAGTCATTTATTAGACTGCATCTCGTTGGAAGAGTGGGAACTGGGCACATTGAACCCCTTCAGCCCTTCCCTCCACACCAAAACCCTCCAGCACTAAAACTGGGAGCCTGGAGCATCCCTGGGGAGGGACGTGCAGGGATGTTGGAGCCAGGGAACACTGCCCTGTTCAGGAGCTGGAAATTCCCATGGGATCAGGGTGGGATCAGGGGGGTTCATCCCTCCAGCCCCACGGTTGGCTCAGCACCTCTGCCAGGCAGAGCTGTGCTGGGACAGAGCCCAGGAGCTCCCTGGGCACGGGAACAGCACTTGGGACAAACCCTGAACCAAACTGGTCCCAGTGGGTTGGAGTGTGGTGATGCTGGGGTGGAAATCGGGGTGGTGGGAACAGGGTGGGATGAGCTACTGGAGCTGCTGGAGCCAGGCCAGAGGAGGCCACAGAGCTGCTCTGAGCCCTCTGCTCTGCAGCCAGGAGAGCTGGGGGTGCTCAGCCTGGAAAGGCTCCAGGGAGACCTTAGAGCCACTTCCAGGGCCTAAAGGGGCTCCTGGAGAGCTGGAGAGGGACTGGGGACAAGGGATGGAGGGAGAGGACACAGGGAATGGCTTCCCAGTGCCAGAGGGCAGGGCTGGGTGGGATATTGGGAAGGAATTGTTCCCTGGGAGGGTGGCCAGGCCCTGGCACAGGGTGCCCAGAGCAGCTGTGGCTGCCCCTGGATCCCTGGCAGTGTCCAAGGCCAGGCTGGATGGGGCTTGGAGCAACCTGGGACAGTGGAAGGTGCCCCTGCCATGGCAGGGCTGGGACTGGATGAGCTTTGAGGTCTCTTCCAACCCAAACTATTCCATAATTCTGTTCCATKAATAAAGGTTCCAGGAAGCTGGAGAGAGGCTGGGCTCAGAGGTCTCTGATCACAGCACATGAGGCTGAGGCTGTGCAGGGGAAAAGGGTTTTACAGGATCCCACTGATCCCAAAGTGAACAGGGCAGCCCCTTGAATCCCATCCCAAACCTTCACTGTCCTGCTCCAAGGCCGTGGCCAGTGACATCAACTGCAGCAGAGCCCTGGGTGGGCTCAGGAGCTGCCCCGGGGTGGGCTCAGAACCCCTCCAGTGCCCTCAGCTCACCCCTGCAGCCCCCTGCCTCCCCGGGCTGAGCAAGCAGAGAGCCGGGATTAGAGCAGGGAACCAACGTCCTCATCTCTCCACAGGAGTGCCGTGGGAAGGAGGAGTCACTCCTGGGAACCTCCCCCCTCCAAAATCCCCCGGGGTGTCCCAGAGGTGAGCGTGGTGTGGGGCCAAGGCAGCCTCACCCCTCCTGGAGTGCGGGGAAGGGGCTGGTGGCAGTTTGAGAGGAGGGGTGCAGGGTTCACCTGCCCCTGGTGGGGTACAGGGTGTTCTCCATCCCTTCCTGAAGCTCTGGGAACTCATCCTTGCCCAGAGCTGCCCCTTCCTGCTCACGGCTGGACGCTCAGCTCCTGCTGCCCTTCTCCCAGGCTTTGCTCCAGGCTCATCCCACATCCCACTGCTGCCTTCACCCTGTTGTAAATAACCTGTGTGTATTAATTTGTGCCTGAGAAATAAAGGAATTACGGGCAGGAAAAGAGACATTTGTCAAAAGCCACAGGAGAGAGGGGCAGAGCTGGGGGGAAGATTTGGAGCCATCAGCACATGAATGAGTGTGGCTGGGCTGAACCAGCATGCTTGATGGTCCAAACATCTGCCCAGAGACTGGACTGACTCTGCAATGGACATCCCCCTCTGTTTGCCTGAAAAACCCACTCAGAACTTGAATATGATCTACAGCAAACACTCAGACACCATTTTGTTTCTTCTTAAGCCCACTCGGAAAAATAAGAATCCCAAAAGGAGCCCATGAATACCAACACCCGAACAACTGGACAAAGGAGAACCCTGCCCCAGGGAAAATAAAAGGTATAAAAACTGGACCCTGGTATTGGGACTTTGGGGTGAATGAAGGGGAGACATGGTGTGGACAGGTCTCACATTTCACCCCTAAATCAATTGAATTTTTTCTTTATTGTGGCTTTGGTTTTTATCTGTTTCCTTACTCGCTGTAACGCGAAAATAAATTTTATTTTTTATTATTACGATTTGGCTCACTGGATTTATAACAACCCCACCCGGAACAGCCCCTGCTTATCCCCACACCAAACCTGCCCCTCTGAAAGGGGAGATCCAACAGCTCCACCATGGAGTGTGGGGAAACTGAGGCACAAACCAGCTGTGGAGAATGCCAGCAGCCCCACACAGAGCTCCCATCCCTTCCCCAGCACCTCCCACTGCCACAGCACCCAGAGGGTGCCTGGTTGGGTCATGCCCTTTATTGACCCAGAGATGGGGTAACTGAGAGGGGTTTTAAAAACTTCTATTCCATTGTCAGTCTCATGTGAAGGCTGAGATAATACAGGTGTTATAGTTCACACCATCACAATCAGAAGCCAAACTCTTTCCTAATTACATTATCAGCATTTCTTGGCCTGTCAGCTTTTGCCACACAGTGCCATAAATTCCTTAAAGCCAATCATCTAAAATTCCCCCTCATGGGTCCTACTACAATGCATCTTTCACAGTTCTATTTCTCCAAAATATCCAGTCTTATATCCAGTCTTGTTTCCAGTTCCATTTCTCTCCCAACAATGTCTGTCCTATCCCACGGCATTTCTAAGTCGGCATTTTCTATCTCAAAGTCTGCACACAGATCCACACGGTGTGACCCTTCTGTCAGCCTTGGAGAATTCTCTACAAATCCATTTCCCACAGGACCTGGCTCCGAGGGAAAACCCCTCTCACAGCTCTGCTCTGCCCTCTCAGTTTTCCCTGGCTGGATGCAGCTCCTTCCCCAGCCACGTCCTCGTTCCCTCCCAGCAGCACTTCCCTGGATTAAAACCCTGCTCTCATCCCTGGTGTGGTGCCCCGGAGCCTCGCACTTGTTTTTGTTGACAGCCCCATCTTTTGTGGATTAAAATTCCTTTAAGAGCACCTGGTGGTTGATCCCATTCCCGAGCCAGGGATGCTGTCACTGCCCCTCACCCCCACACCGGGTTTTCCTGCCCATATTCCCTCTCAGCCCTGTGTCCCCAGGTGCTCCACGTGTCTCCTTGGCTTCAAAAATAAAGGAAAGGAAACAAAAATTCTCCAGGATGATGGGGAAAGGGATGATTTTTATTTGGGAAGAGAAAGGGTCTGGTGTCAGGGCATGCCAGGCTCTGTCCTCATCCCTTGTCTCCCTTCTCCCACTTGGCTGGATTTACACCCAGAGGGATGGAGAGCCAAGGGACACGGGCCAGGAGCAGAGTCGTGCCAAAAGCACCGGGATCCAAGTCTTGCAGCTCCAAACAAGCAACGGCACTGACAAAATCCTGCCAGCCCCGGGCTGGGGCTGGGCTTGGCTGGGATCACCCACCAGCGAGGATCATCCGCTCTGAGGGGATGTGGGAATGCCAGGAGTATCCCACTGCCCACTGAGGGGATGTGGGAATGCCAGGAGCATCCCACTGCCCACTGAGGGGATGTGGGAATGCCAGGAGCATCCCACTGCCCA
>QVAJ01000226.1:1181707-1214361 GCA_003546035.1 Mixornis gularis | reverse complement strand
TGGGATGGGATGGGATGGGATGGGATGGGATGGGATGGGATGGGATGGGATGGGATGGGATGGGATGGGATGGGATGCTCCTCACCCCTCAGTCAGAGCCCTTTGGAGCACACATTGGGATTCAGCTCTGAAGGCTGATCAGCTCTGTGCAGTTTGGGAAACAAAACCAACAAAATTGGGGTCTTAAAGCAAGGCCAGCTTAACCAGACAAGTGTCTCTACACAGTGGTGGCACAGCCAAAATAATCTGCTTTTCAGCTGAGGGCTGAGTCACGTTCCTGAGCTTCCCTGTATGGGGAATCTTGGGAAAACCTGAAGAGTAAAAATTCAGACTTAAAGCAAAGTAGAAAGAAAAAGAATCACCCAGGAAGGGAGTGAGACCATGCAAACACTTGAGTAATGAAGCAGCCCTGCTGCTGGGTGTGAGGTGAGACCTGATTTAGCCCAAGGAGCAAAATCTGCCTTTAAAAATAGCAGAGTCGGGTTCACAGCCGATGCCAACCATTGTGTCCCCCCAGAGTGCTGCTCCACTTCTGTGTCTGACCCAAGATGTCTCACCTCAGCTTCAGTCTCTGCTCCAAACTCAAGTTCTTTTCCAAAAATGTCTTTAAAATAAAATAAATCTGTGTCTAAACCCAGTACTACCAATACAGACCAGAACTCCCAGCAAACAAGTCCTCCAGAACCTGTTGATGTTCTGCACAACCTTGACCTGCAGTCAACACCTTGAGATGGGTGTTCCCAAAAAATCCATGACCATCCAGAGCATCACTAGCCTGAAAGTCCCCATGGGAGTGAGGTCAGGACTGTCCAAGTTGGGCAGCAAAGGGAGAAAGTAATGAGGAGCTGCAAGTGAGAAGAGGGTGGAGAGGTAAAATCACAGCCAGGGCAGTTTCCCATGGGGAGGAAAAGCTCCAGCCGGGACTGCAGCTGCACCAGGGACCAAATATTCCCTGAGTGGACCAAGTGAGGAGCCAGGGACCCCATGGCCATTCATGGTGCACAGAAAAGGGGATAAAACACGGGAGAGGTTTCTAACCATGTGCTCACACAGTTCCCAGCTCAGGAGAAGTGCTGGAGAGATGGAAATAACACGGAGCCAACTGAGTCAGGGCCCGAGGGGCTGCTCCATGGAGAGGAGGAGCGAGGACCAGAGAAATTCAGCTCTTGAGACTCTTAGTCACAGCTGCCACACAGAGAGAGAGAGAGTTTTCATGGACAGCCTGGGACTGCTGCTTCCCAAGGTTTGGCTCCAGCAGCATCCCTTGGGCTCTGGCAAGAGTAGGGGAGACCCCGAAATGGGGTATGAAAGAAATCTCAACCACCACAAAAGCCAGGGCAGCACCAGGAGTGTTGTACCCACAGAGATGCTCACGAATCCTGCAGCATCCCAGTGCTGGATGGTGACTCCAGCCGGGAACGGGGTGCACTCACTTGGGCTGGTTGCATTGCTCTGTGCCTCAGTTTCCCCTCCCTCATACCACAGCAGTTCTCCTAAGCTATGGTAAAACTGTACCGGTGTTTATTCCTGTTGCCTCTGGAAGTTGATGGTTCCCATGGCACTGCTGAGCTGAACATTTTTCTAGAGCAGTGAGAAGGAAGCGGGGAAGTCCCAGCACAAACTGGTCCCACTCCAGCCCCAGTGGGGCCTCAGTCACAGCCATCTCTGCTCCCTCCAACACATTCCTCCTGCTAAAGCCCTTCCAGGAGCAGCTCAGCACACAGGAAAAGCAGAACCAAATGACACCGGGGGGAAAAACATGAGCTGAATTATTGTGCCTGGGTTTATTTTTAATTTTGTTTAATTTTTTATTTGGAGCTTTACACCACTCAGAGCATCTCTGCAAGGTGAAGAGCCCTCAGAGATGAGCAAAGGAGGGGGGGGCACCCTTTTAAAATGGGTCCAGCTCTTGCTGCCCGAGCATTCTCTGCGTGTGTGTGTGTTTTGCTCTAACGTTTGCTGCAAAAACACCTCGCTGCCAAACTGACCCCTGCCCCGCGTGCTGCTCGTGGGTGTGAAATGCCTGCAGAATTTCTTACCATTGATGGGGTTTTTTTACACCTCTAAATGCAGCCAGAATTCATCTCCAGCCCAACTGCCTGCCTGTGTGTGTGTGGCAGGTTTATAAGCCGGGCGTGCCAGGGGCTGGGTGGGTCTCGGGGGTCGGTGGGCAGCGCTTTGGGGACGATCTGTGAGGGGCTGGGAGAGGAGACACGTGCTCAGAGCAGTGCCCAAGGGCTGGGCTGGGAGCCTGCAGACCCTCCTGGTTCCGGGGGACACGTCCCAGGCACGTCAGTGCCCGTGGGGAGGGACTGCCGGAGTGCCCGGGGAGGGTGGGGGGCTCTCCGGGGTGTGGGTGAGCTCACGTGTGCACACACACGGTACCGGGGCCATGTGTGCTCAGGGGGCTGTGGGACCGTGGCTGGGGCGTGTGGGGTGTCAGCGGTGCCTGAGGGGCTCCGTGGGCTGCAGGGACAGCCCTGGTGGGGACAGGGGGTGCACAGGCACGGGGTGTCCTTTGGGGCTGAGGTTCCTACACATGAGGAACATGAGCTGCTTGGGGACAGCCATGCAGCCCGTTCGCTGCAGGACCCTGACCTCCACCCCACACCCGGGCTGTTAAATGTGGGTTTTGGCACCGTGCAGCCCAGCAAGAGGAACCCAAACACGCTATCCTAGAGCATCCTGAAACTCTGCCAGGAGTCAGCCCTGCCAAGGACAATCCCTCATCTCCGTGTGCCCACGGGGTGCCCAGGGAGCACTCGAGGGCGCAAAGGGGACAGGGATTGTTCTTGCCCCCAGTTTCAGTCTGGCTCCCCCAGGTGTCATGTGCTGGGAGGGGTTTGGGAGATAATGGGAGGGGTGTCCTGCAGGACGGGACACGGCTCACGTACCCCACAGCAGGAGGGGGACAGTTATGGGGAGGCCTCACGTAACCCACCAGGAAAGTCAATCTTGCCTTCAGGGATGGGGAGGTGAAGCCACCACCCCAGCAGGGCCCCATCCCACCTCCCCACTCGCGTTCCAGGAGCTTACCCTTGCCGCCTTGGACGAGTAGGGATCCTCAAAGAGCGCCCACATCTTGGGCTGCCAGTTCCGGCAGCAGCCGCCCCCCCCGGCAGCCCCCGCCGCCCCTGGGGGCCTGTCATCCATGCCCAGGCGCTGCAGGGCCATCTCCCTACCCCCTTCCTCTTCAGGCTCCTCTCCCCCGGCCCCTCCGCCCGGCTCGGGACTCTCGAAGATGTCCAGGGCCTCCTCGGCGTCGCGGTGCTGGCGGTAGGTCATCCAGCAGCAGGGCTCCACGTCGGTCTCGTCGATGCCCCAGTAGGTGAGCTCCTCCTCGAAGAGGGGCCCGCAGATGTCCGCGGGGCAGTGCAGCTTCCCCGTGCGGTAGTAGTTGAGCACGTAGGAGAAGATCCCGGGGTGGCGGTCGAAGAAGAACTCGTTGCTTTTGCCGTCAAAGTCAAAGTTGCTCTGGGCGTCGGGGTCGGCCAGCCAGGCCAGGCGGGTGCCCGGCAGAGTCCGCAGGGTGCTCTTGTAGGTCTCATGCCGGGTGCCCCCTACATTGATGGTGATCTTGTCCGAGTCTTCCCCTTTGCCCATCTCTTCCTTCAGGCATGTTTTGGAGGGTGGTTTGTTCCCAGACTTGCGTCCACGGTAGGAGGAGACACACACCGAGCTGATCATAGATTTTGGTGGATGGGAGATGCCCACAGCGTGCACCCTTCCTCCGGGCGAGGAGCTGGGGTTCAGCCGAGGCGGGAGAGGAGGACAGAGACGGGACTGGGGAGGGGAAAAGGGGGGGCTCAGGCTCGGCTCTGGCCTCGGGGGAGGGGGAACGAGCTGGAGCCGCGCCGGACACCGCCGGCTGCAGGGGGACAGCAGGGGAGGCTGCAACCTCCACCCCCTCCAAAGCCACCCCCCCCAAATAAAACCGCCCTAAACCGGGAGCCAGCCCAGCCCCGCCGGGCAGCAACAAGTGCGGGATGGAGGGGGCCAGGAGCGGGCGGGGGGGTGCGGCAGCCGGGGGGGATGCGGGCCCGGCCGGGAGGACGCTGGGGAAGGGATGGGGGATGCCGAGCCCGGCCGGGCGGTGCGTGCCCCCCCTCCCGGTACCTGCAGCGCCAGGCGCGGGGGGGCCCCGCCGCCCGCCCCTCCCGCTCCGGCGGCTCCGCGCTCCCTCCGCCCCCCCCCCGGGCCGGGCTCGGGGAGGAGGCGGCGGCCGGGGGGCTCTTCCCCGGTTCCCGGCGGAGAGAAGGGGGGATGGATGCGCCCTTTCCGCCCCCCCTCCCGCTCTCCCTCCCCAGGGGTCTCCGTTCACGCGTGGCCGGGCCGGGGGGGGCCTGTTGCGCCCCGGCGGTGCCTCCCCGCGGGGCTCGGCGCGAGGGAGGCGGCGGGAGCGGCTGCGGGGCTCGGCGGGGCTTTTATAGGGCTGGGAGCGAGCGGTGGGGTTACGGGAACCGGCGCCGCCCCGCCGGGGCAGCGGGGACCCCCCGCCCCAGCGCCCAGCCCCGCAGCCCGCCCGGTGCCCCCCACCCCCGCGCCGCTGCCCTCCCTCTCATCCCCGCATCCATCCCTCCCTCCCTCCATCCTCCCATCCCTCCATCCATCCCTTCATCCCCTCCACCCCCAGCACAACCCTCCGCCTACCCCCCGGTCCCCCGCACCCCCCGGCACCGGCTCACCTCCCCGCGGGGCCCGACGTGCCGGTGGGGGTCTCGGGGGGTCGGTGTCAGCGAGGAGTGAACCCCGGACACCCCAGCTCCTCTTCGCGCCGGAGGGGAAATGCAGCCCAGAGCTGCCTGCGGATCTGGAGCCAGCTCTTGGCAGAGGCTCCCGCAGATCCCATCCCTCCCTGGCTCGCAATTCCTCGCTCACCGAGAGGTCAGGAGAGACCGACCCCGGGGCCGGTGGGGAGCTGGGAGGCTGCACTCAGACCTGACCCCCCTTCCCTCCCACCACCCTCCCCGAGCATCTCCCCGCCCTGTTTCTGCTCCTGCGTGTGAGATGCCCCTTTCCCGCAGCGGCTGCCGGGGCTCGGGGTACCAACCACCCCAGCCCCCGGGGCCCTTCCCCTGAGCCCTCCTCCCTGGGGGGCCCCGAGCCCCCCGGGGTGCTGCTGGTGCTCAGCCCCGGCTCCTGGGGCTGGGGAGGAGGCGAAGAGCTGCGGTGCCCCAGGGCCAAGGCCATCACCCCGGTGAAGAGCCGAGGGGCTCATGCTGCCAGCAGTGTTTACTTCTGCACCGGCACTGCTGGTGCTGCTGCACTGAGGGGTGGGGGATGTTTTGGGGTCATAGAAGGGATCCAGGCCCAGCACAGGGCTGTTATTGGGGTGGGGGTCTCACCCAGGAGGGTCAGCACTTGGATAAGGGAGTTCTTGGTGCAGGGCGAGGGGACAGGAGTGGGGGATGCTGCCCCAGCTCCCCTCTCTGCACTCCCCGGGCTGTGTGGGGCATTGTCACCTCCTCACCCCCTGCCAGGGCCCCTCCTCACCCCCTGCCCAGCTTTGTCCCTCCTGGTGACATGACCCCAAAATCCGAGGGGATTGGGGGTGGCTGGGGAAAACGCTCCACCCCAAAAAAACCCACGAGGCACGAGAGCCACGCTCGAATCTTACCACCAAGACAGCCCTGCTCCAACTGTGCCTGCAACTCCACAGCTTCCAGGGCCGGATCCGGAGCGAGTGGAGGCTGGCGTGGCTCCACACCCAGAGCACCCGGAGCTGCACCAGCGGGAGCGCCTGGAGCCCGAGGGAAAACCGTGCTGGAAAAATCGAGCCTTGCATCACCGGCCAGGCATCGCAGCTCAGCTCCTCATCGCCCTAATGCCAGTTTGGCCGGGAGGGAGGAATGCTGCGACCTGATGCTAATATTTTATCTGCCGACTTTCATCCCGCCAGGAAGAGCTCGGTGCACCCAAGCGCGGCCGTGCCTGGGGTGGGAGGAGGTGGCCAAGCAGACAAATGAGTTGTTTCTGGGGAAGGAAGAGATCTTTTAACCAGCAACACCCGCCCAAAGCTGTCTGCTCTCTAAATATGCCTTCTGATTTTTAATGTCCATGGGGAAAAAAAAAAAAAAGAAAGAGAGAAGGAGAGAAAATGGAAAGAGCTGGATGAATAAGGGCCTTTTTGGAGCAAGAAGGAGTCACTTCTGCAGGGATGTCCTGCAAGGCTCTAGGCATCCCTGATAACACGCAGACAAAGGATGGAATGAAGAGCAGGACCTGGAAGATCTCCAGGAGGATCAGGTCTAACCTGGAAAGCCTTGGGTGGGTCCCGAGGACGTGGAAAGGGGTCTCTGGGTCCCCCATGGTCTCTTCCCCTGACCCCGCACAGCGCCCTGAGCCTGGCCAGGGTCCAGCACATCAGGCACATCCCCAGAGGTGGGGAGAGACCAGCACAGGATGCTCAGGGGGCTGAGTGGCCTCACAGAGAATTTGGGACACGCTGGAATCCCTCGAGGTCCCTGCCCATGGAAGGGCACAGGAGGAGGGTGGACTGCAGCAGTTTAGGGACAGACGATCTTGTTTTGGTGCAGAAATAGCCAAACCAACCTCTCCATGTCCTTCCAGCCCAGGACCTTGTTAATGACAGAGATGCTGTCCTCAGGAGCCCCTGGAGGCTCCAAACAAGGTCTCTGCCCTCACGTTTTCGGTGGGACAGATTCATCCCTGATCTGTGCGTGGTGGCACCCACGGCAATCCCTCCCCAGGGTGTGATCCCCAAGAAACCTTTCTAGACTCTCTGCTGCAGGTGGCTCTTCCCAAAAAAAGCTGCCACAAGCCATGGACAAGCTCTGTCTCTGCTCTCTGCCTCTGCCGGGTGGATTTTTTAGCTCCAATAACTCATTGCAGCGGCGCAGGTTACACTGACGGAATTTTCAGCCCCATGAGCTCAGGCTGGAAGGGGAGCTCGCACATCCCCTGACCCCCGGGTGGGGAACGCTCCCCGAATTCCCGGCGGGGCGGCGTGTCCCGTGCTCTGTCACACAGTGCCACCTTGTGCCTGGACCCCGGCAGCGAGAACACGGGCGCCGGAGCGCGGCGGGGTCTGGGGGGAATGTGCCGCCATCCACGGCAGCGCTGACGCAATTTCGCTCCATAAAAACGACCTGGGGACGGGAGGGGGCTGGGCTGGAGCGGGGACAGCGGTGGGGATTGTGTGGCTTCGGAACGAGCGGGAGCGGTCGGTGTGGTGGTGCCGTGCCTCGGTTTCCCCGTCTTTAAGCACCGGGGTGGCCTTTTCCTTCCCGGGCGCTCAGGGACTCGCAGCAGATGTTGCTGTAGCAGCTCCACCTCGCGTCCGAACCCACCTCGTGCCCGCAGCCTGTTTTGAGATGGGACACCCAAAACCCGCCCCCACATGCAACAGCAACATCCTTCACCTCCCACCAGGCTCTGAAACCTCTCTCCTCCCTGTCACAGGAAGTTCAATATTTATAGGGGTTTTTTAATAGAATGTATTTGGCTTTAATTCCACATTCGGGCCCATTTCTGCGTCATTTTTCCAGCCAAGGGCCAGAATTGCCCTTTCCAGTTTGCTTCTCTCACCTGTTTTCAGGAAGCCCCTGGCACTGGGGTTTTCTGGCCCCTGCAGACCCTCCCTCAGCCCCTGGGAGCACAGCATGGGCTGGTTCAGCACAGCAGTGTCACCACACTCAGTCCCATGGAGCACTTGGCATCTCCCTGAGCTGGGATCTCCATCCCTGCTGGGGTCAGAGCTGCCCCACGTGTCCCACTGTCCTGGTCACCACTCCTGGGGGATGTTTTCCCCCAGAGCTGAGTCCTGGATGTCCTCTGGGACACGGATAACCCTGTGCCACCTCCTGTCCCCTCCCTGGGCACTGCTGCTCCTCCAGCCGTGTTGGACACTTGCCCCAGACCTGCACCAACATCTCAGATGGTGCCCAAGAGACCTTCTCTGCTTCCCCACAGCTGCCACGGGTGGGGACAGGTTCAGCTCATGGCCATGGCAGTGTCCCCACAGCACCCCCAGGGCAGGGGTCTCATCTGGATCCATCTCTCCTGATTCCTCCCCTCATTCCTCACACTCCCTGGAGCAGCCCTGGAGAAGCCAAAGAAGCTCCCAGAGAAGGGAGGGAAAAGGCAGCTCCACTCCCCTGCTAACCTAAGCTAATTCCCAGCAGTCAAAGTCATCTGGGATTGCTGGAAACCCTTGGTCCTTCTCCAGGACGGATCTCCAGACTCCCAGCACTCAGGATTAGCCACCAGCACCGTGAGCAGGGCGTTGTGCAGAGGAGCAGACGCTGCATTGTCCCTGTGCCCTGGGAAGCCAGGCTGGGCTGGGTAACCCGGCCCAGGGTGGGAAACAGCCCCACGATGCTCCTGAAGCACCTCTGGACACTCACTCTGAGCACGGCCCTCCCAGAAGCCGCTGCTGGGTGGGGGAAGGGGTGAGGGGAGAGAGAAGGACAATAGTGGGACAGGACAGGGAAGGACAGACCTCGACACCCACGGGCCCTTTTGCTTTATGTCTCTGCCACCCTAAACCTCAGCGACACCCCAAAGCCCACCCAGGAAAAGCAAACAGAGGCACAGAAGAGGCTCGGTGAGGAGAGATTTGGTAAGAAGAGACTTTTAATCAGACTCTGATACAGCTCTTAGAGGGTTTCTCTCGATGGCCGAGGAGCCCGGGGCGCAGCCCGGCCCCGCCCGGCACTCGTGGGAACTACTGCGGCTACGAGGGGACACGGGACGCGTCACTACGAGCTCTGTGCTTTACCTGTACAGGAGGGGTTCGCCAGTGTTGTGCTTGTCCCAGGGGAAGCAGCCGCATCCTGCGACTTGCCGCGGCTGTGCCGTGTCCCTCCCGGCCACCAAGGCCACCCGGCCCCGCTCCTGCCGGCGGGGCCCACCCTCGGGAAGGGTGGGGCCATTAGAAGGCAGTGGGAGCTGCTTCTGGGAGGTGCTGGGGCTTGATGTGACCTGTCAGGGTCTGGACAGGAGCTGAGAGGTGAGGAAGGGGCTGTTTTGAAGGGGTTGAGGGGAACGAGTCACGAGACACCCTGGGGAGCCAGCTCCTGCCATCCCCTCTGCCCTCCCCGGGGTCAAGGTCCCTGCAGCAGAGTCCAGTGCTGGGGAACAGAACATCCCAACTGCAGCAGAGTCCAGTGCTGGGGAACAGAACATCCCAACTGCAGCCCGGCAGGCTGGACCTGCGGCTCCAGCACCACAGGGTGTGCCCCTCCAGCAACCTCCTTCTCGCCCTCTCCAGACCCACTGAACACCCTCCCCACAGAGAGGGAACAGGGTTTGGACCCCTCCTGACCTCCCCCAGCCAGGGACACCACACTGCTCCGAGCAGCAGGGTCTGGGCTGGGAACCCATCGAGGAGCTGATGTGGGGGGACAGGGATATCGGCAGTGGTTCCCCCCTCTTTGTCCCACTGCCTGAAGGAAAACTGAAAAGTGCCTGTGCTCACAACTAGCAGCTATTCCCTGTGCCTCTGTGCAGAAAAAGAGGGAAAGAAGTGATTCCTGGGGCTAAAAGCCACTGGGGGTCAGCCCGATCCACAGCCTGGGACCCCGAGAAGGCGTGTGGAGGGAGAACCTGCCCCGGCGAGCGGGAGAAACCCCCAGGCAGGCTCGGAAAAGTGAGCGAGTACAGCCAGCAGTGAATCCTGAAGCCACCCACGCACACGGACACGCACACACCCCACGCACGGACGGACACGCGCACGCTCCCACGGCGACAACACGGATCTCCTAAAACCTAACACACACACACTCCCCCCACAACACCCCGTGTCTAACACCGAGCAAATGCCACGACGAAATACGCTATTTCCACAGATAAAAGTAAAGGTGTGGTCGCTCTTCCTCCTCCTCCTCCTCTCTGCTGGGTGCCCGGGGCAGCTGGGCGCCCTGGGGCTGGGGGGAGAAGGGGACGTGCACCCACCACGCACGAGAAATAAAAAGGTAAAAATATGCCCTGCTATAGAATGAGAATTGATCTGTACAGCACTGGGAATGAAAATAGGTCATGGGCCACTTCGGAATACGATTTGTCATTTAACAGCATTTACAGTGACATTTACAGAATAAATATACAATAGAAATAGAGAATCTCTAGGTTATTATTCCATCTCCTCTCTCTGTATATATTTTATATATATATATAATATAGCTTCTTTGTTACCTCCTTATTGACTTTGCCTCCTATTGGTGCTGCAAGAAGAAGAGAGGAAAGCGAGTGCTTCCCTGGCTGGTTTAGGAAGGGGGGTGGGAGAGATGGAGAGCCAGATCCTTCCCCCCAGGGTTCAAGGAGCCTCCTGCCATGGGAGCACGTGGGACTGAGCGTTTTGGCTGTGGGAGGTGTCCTGCTCCATTAACTCCATGGGAGCTACGGTGGGAACCCGGCCCCCGGGCTCGGGAGGTGATGCTGAGCAATGGTTTGACTCATCCTCTGTTCTCCTGGTCAGGTGAGGATGGACCCCACGAGAAATGGGAGGGAGCATGTTGCTGGAAATGCCGCTGGGTTTGGGCTGCTCTCTTCCAATCTTCCAAGAGATGATGGCATGGAGACATTTCTGTGTCCCTCTCACATGGGCAGAGGAAGGAGAAAGACATGGGAGGGGATGAGGGAGGGGGAACTTCTGGAGCAGCGTGGCTGATCCTGACTCACAGATCTGGTGCCTCTTGGAACCATCACTGAGCGGCCTGGGTTCAGTCCAGCCCTCCATCTTCCCCCCAGAAAAACAACTAATGAAGGGCTTGAGCTGATTATCTGGGAAGAGTCTCCAGGTCACCAGCCAAGTCCATGGAGAAGACTGTGAATAAAGGATCACGCCCACAGGAGATGTCACTGGGGGACCCTCCTGGCCCCAGGGATGCTGAAAGTCAGGGGTGTGGTGGATGGACCAGCTGCTTTCTGCCTTCACCTCCAGCCAAAAGGAGAACCAAGGTGAAAGAAAAGCAAACTGGCAGGAAAGCAGAGGAGAGAAGGGCTCATGAACCAGCCCCCACAAACGTGGCCTTCAGAGCAGCCTGAGAGATCTTCATGCACAACCCAAGCCCAGCAGGGCCCAGGATGAGGAGCTCCCCCGGCCTTTGGAGGCAACAGAGGGGAGAGAGTGTGCAAGGAGGCTGCTGCTCCTGTGTGCCCAAGGAAAAGGGGGATGGATGATGCCAGGTTATCCTGATAGCCTTGGCAGAAGTGCTTGGCTACATGTGGGATTCAGGGAAATGAATCCTACACGTAACCTCAGTCCCAGCAGGAGAGACTCAGAACTAGAAGATCCCACCCTTTCCTAGACAGCCTGGGCAGAAACAACAGCAGGTCACATCAGTCTGATCCCCCAAAAACATGGATGGGCACAGTAGAGGCCCCTGGACTGTCACAGGGACTCCCCAGCCTGGATCAAGAGCTGGTGGGGACCTGGTACCCACCACCAGCCCCCAGGAGCTGCTGCTCCTCGGATGCCTGTGGTCCCCAAGAGCTGGTCACCCCCATCCAAAGGCTGCTGAGCTCCTGTGGGGTGTGACAGGAGGCAATGCCAAACCCCTGGCTCGGAGGGAACATGAGGAGAAATGAGGAGGCACGTCCAGAGAGAAGCACTGCCCAGCTCACCTCAGGGGCAGGGGGCAAGGGAGGGAAGTTGGGGATGGATTCCTGAGAGCTAAACCAGGAGTGTGGTAGGACTGGATGTCCCACAGCTCCTCTGCTTGTCCCTCTGGGACATCTAAAGAGAGGAGTGAGAGGAGAGGGTCACCATGCCAGGGATTTTGGTTGGGCAGAGCATCCCACACGTCAGGAGTAATTCCAGGAGAGCGCTCCTGACCCCCATCATGCCAACCCCATCCAGACCCCACACAGGCTCACACCCCCAAACCACTGTCACCTCAGGGCTCCTCCTGCCACTCAGCACCATCACACCAACCCACAGAGCATCCCAGCCACTCCATCCCATGGCTGTGACATCTCCGTGCCTCCAAACAACTCCCAGCCACCATCCCTTCGCTGGTGGCAACAAAGATTCCAGGGACGCACCACGCCCTGTCTCACACACCCCAACATCTCGCCAGCCCCAGGCTGCTCCCTGCCAACCCTGGTCAGAATTTGGGGGGTTATTTGGGTGTGTCCACAGCTATAAAAACCTACAGGAGATACAACAACAACAACGATGGTGACAACAACAGCACCTTTTTGTGCTATGAACATCGATGGTTAATTGTGCTCGTTGGAATAAGGCCTTGACTCCTCCCGGCTAAAGGACAACAGACGGGGAGGGAAGAGCACTGGGTGGCAGGAGGAAGCACGATTGGCTTCCCACCTGCTGCCAGGTCCTTGTTCCAACCATCAGCTGCTTAGAAAAGAGAGATTCTTTGCTTCAGGTTTGAGCTGCATGGGAACAGCTCTTGGAAAGGTATTGCAGCATCTCTTACTCCTCCTCCCTTCCCCGGAGGTGAGTCCAGGGGTCCTGCCTTTCCACCGAGGGTTGTCAGAGGAGTCCTGCCCCTCCTGCAATCCCTTCTTCCCGACGTCATCTTAGAAATGGCTGCTTTGCTTACGATTTTAAGAGGGGTTTCTTCTTCGTCTTTCTTAGTGATTAATTTTCCCGTTGCCAGGATCCACTCCCCAGTGCCCTCCTCTCCCGGCGGGGGTGGTGGGCAGGGAACCATCACAGTTCGGATTCAGGGGTGCTGGCCAGGAGGTACCCGCTCCCGTATCGTCCGTTGGGAGCACTGCTCATCTCCATGGGGGAATTGCTGCCAGGGCCCAGGTAGGAGCGGTGCGTGGGCATGGGGGACGGGGTCTCGCTGGGCACCTTGCTCAGGATGAAGCGGGTCTCGTCGTTGTCCTCCAGGTTGGAGATGTCCTTCATCATCCGGCCCTTCTTGTAGGTGACGGAGAGGGCGTTGGAGCCGTCGGACACGAGGTGGAACTGCCGGAGGATGAAGACCAGGGGCAGAGGGAGGGATGCCAGGATGATCAGGGAGATGAGGATGGCCATGGCCCAGGTTGGGTAGAACAGGAACTTTTCAGCAGCCTGGAAGAGACAGACATGAACATCATGGGGTTGTTGCAGCAGCAACAACATCTCCAAAGTTCCAGACAGCTGATGCCCAACATCTCCAAAATTCCAGACAGCTCCAATATCTCCAAAGTTCCAGAGAGCTCGTGCTGCCTCCTTCCAGGCTCATGGACACCACATGAAGGTGGGCTCAGGTGGAGGGAAAGGATCCTCACACAGGATGCTGGGCACAGCGTGGAGCTTTGGGAGCCAACCAAAAAATTAACACAAACTTCAGCCCGTGGGCAGAGCTGGCTGGAGATATCCAGGCAGCGTGAACAAACCTGACTGCTCCCAGGGGATGAGCAGGGCAGGAATGTCACCCAGCAGGAGAGGAAGGAGCGATGAGCAGAGCTGGGATGAACAGAGTGGTCTGGAGCACGGGTGGGGAAGGGCAGGGAGCTGTGCTCACCTCCTCTCTGATCCATGCGCTGTATCCTGGGGGGCTGACTCCCAGCTGGATGATGCTGGCGGTCATGAGCACGGCCATGCAGATGGGAGACACGTACTTCCAGGCGTAGTAGTAGAACTGGTAGGGCCGGAATCCCAACATCTCCGTCAGCTCCTGCATGAACCTGCCGAGGAAAGACATGGAATCGTGATATCCCCACCCTGGATTGAGAAACAACCGCCCAGGAGACCCATTGGTGCTCAAGGTAGAGCCTGAAGAACACAGCTGACCATCTCAGCATCCCACAAGCCTGAAAAACTTGTGGAGAACTCCTCAGGACTAGACCACCTGAGTGTTATCCAGAGCTGCCTTTGCTCTGGGCAACCTCTGAACGAGAAGCACTGTGGGGAACAGCCTCCCCTTCCAGAAGGACCTGGAAACCTCAGAAAAAAAGGGTCATCGCAGGTAACTGAGCATCACAACCAATATCCTATACCCACGAGAAGGACCCACTCCTGGGGTTGCCTTACACCAGGGCAGGGCAGGAGGATCAGAGTGAACCGAATTCCTGCCTCCATAACTGCCCATGGAGCATTTTCTCCTGGAGAAAAAGCCATATGGGAAAAGAGGTGGAAGGAAGGGTTTTAGTCAGGAGTCACAGCACAGTTTATCCCTTTGGCTGTAGAAATTCCTTACTTTTTGGTGCCGTAAATCCAGGCCACAGCGATGTTCTCCAGGATGACCACGACGGTGAGCGGCAGCGTGGCCGAGTAATCGTCAAACATGGTGACAAAGTAGTTTCCAGAACGCTGCACAAAGATCAGCCCCACTACGAAGGCGAAGATGCAGCAACCAACTGTGGGGAGCAAATGGGCCTGGTCACCAGAGCCCCTTGAGGGACACCAGGACCTCCACAAGGTCCATTCCCTGCATTAGCATAGTCAGCAGGGGCCAGCAGGGGCCTTTGAGGGACACCAAGACCTCCACAATGTTCACTCCCTGCATGGGCATGGTCAGCAGAGGCCTCTGAGGGGCACCARGACCTCCCCAAGGTCCATTCCCTGGGCATGGTCAGCAGAGGCCTCTGAGGGGCACCAAGACCTCCCCAAGGTCCATTCCTGCGTGGGCATGGCCCAGTTCACCCCCTGCTATGTCCACACTCTCCTGGAGTGACTCCTCAAGGGACCCCCCGGCCCTTCCCAAGGAGGCTGCAGGAGAAGAGACCTCACCTGTGAACACTTCCTTCCGCACCTTGAAGGTGTCGATGATGGGCGTGGTGATGCCCGACATGGTCCCGATCATGCTGCCCAGGCCCAGGTTGATGAGCATCAAGAAGAACATGACGGACCAGAAGGGCGAGGCCGGGAAGTGGGTCATGGCTTCTGTGAAGGCAATGAAGGCCAGGCCAGTCCCCTGCACCGACTGTGGAGGTGGGGAGAGGACCAAAAGGTGAGAAGAGACTTGTCAGGGACACAGACTTTGAGCCCCTGATGTCTCAGGTCTCCCTCACCAAATCCTCTCCAAGGAAAGAAACTCCCAGTCTGGTACTGGAGCTGAACTGGTGATCACCCTGCTAGACTTGCACTGGACAGAGCTTCTCCCACCCCAGGAGGACCCCTGTGTGCCGGGTAAAACCACGGGGACTTGGATTCCCCATCCCTGGAGGGTCTCTAAAAGTTGTTTTTGCAGATCCAAGTGGCCAGGATTGACACAGGGAGAGGCAATGGGGCGGGGGGTGACCTGCTGGTCCTACCAGGAGTGCCACCAGGTACCTTGTTGAGTTCATCCTCCAACAGGCAGGCATCCAGACCCAGCTCTTTGAAGTGCCCCTCCTTCACCGTCATGATCACCCTGTACATCTCATGGTAGTCCTTGGCAGTGAGGTGGGAGAAGTTCACGTGGGGTGGGATGAGGTCATGGCTCAGCACGTTGGTGTTCAGGTAGCCCAAGATCTTCTCAGCATTCCTAAGAGAGAGCAGAACCTCTCAGGTGATGCAGGGCACCTGAGACATGTTGGATTCACACTCAATCTATAGATTAAGAGCCCATCTTGGGGCTGGATTTTAGGTTGGAGGAGCTGAATGTCCAACTCCCTCAGCTACAGTGGTACCTCTCTGGAAATCCAGGTCTTGACCATCAGGAGCCTGGGTCCACCAAACCCCAGGATCATCCAGCTCCAGGGCACTTTTCTGCCTCCACACCCACCAGCAAAGACCTGCCCACCCCAAACAGAGAAACAGCAAATCTTACTCCACCACACATTTCTCGTTCATGATGTTGGCCTTGAAGCCCAGCACAGCAAACACAACCAGGGTGGCCAGCACAGACGTGAAGAAGTTGATGAAGGACACAAGGGTGGCATCGAAGTGGCAGTTGTTGTCTTGCTTGTTGTAGCTGGAGAAGGCAATGACCCCCCCAAAACCCAGGCCCAGGGCGAAGAAAACCTGTGTGGCTGCTTCTCGCCACACCTGGGGGTCCAGCATCTTGTCCAGCTGGGAAGGAAGACAGAAGAAGAAGTTGGGTGGGCTGGTGGCCCCACAACTCATCCCAGGGCTACATCAAAAGGGCTGAGTTGGTTTTGGGGCAGCTGTGGACTGCTTTGGTGTGGTGGTGGAAGGAAATGATCTCTAAGATCCCATCCAACCCAAACCTCTCTGTGATTCCGTGATCTGCCATGGAATCTGCCGTGGATTCCATGATCTGCCATGGAATCTGCCATGGATTCCATGATCTGCCATGGAATCTGCCGTAGATTCACTGATCTGCCATGGAATCTGCCATGGATTCCATGATCTGCCATGGAATCTGCCGTAGATTCACTGATCTGCCATGGAATCTGCCGTAGATTCAATGATCTGCCATGGAATCTGCCATGGATTCCATGATCTGCCATGGAATCTGCCATGGATTCCATGATCTGCCATGGCCAGGTCTGGCTTCACCCAGCACCCACAGATTCTTCTCCTCGTTCACACAGAGGGGGAAACTGAGGCATGGAGAGGTCAGGGCACAAGGTTTGACCATTTCTCTGTCTGCTCCCCCAGAGGCCTAACTGGGGGTTCCATCTCTCCCTGTGCAGCTTCCCAGTCCATGTCCCCCCAGCCCAGGGAACCACCACAGGCTCAGTGTTGGGTCTCCATCCTCCCCCGGCCATCTCCTGCTCACAGAGCACCTGGAGCACTGAAATCCTGGCTGGGGGCTTGTTTTAACTCCTGATCCCCCCCAGCCACATCCCCCCTCTCCTGGGAGCCAGAGCTGCAGCCTGGAGGCCTCCCAGCATCATTCATCAAGGGACCATAATTAATGTCTTGTAACAGCCTCGCCGGCTGAGCTGATTCATCTACATCTCTGCTTAATTAATTAATTAGCTGGTTAATTAATAAGTGCATACCACCAGCAGAGGTTTTGCTGCCAGCCAGCATCTCTCCATTAAATCTTTATATATTCCCTTGGGCACCTCTGTGCCCCCCACCCTGACATCTGGGTAGCTGAGGATGGTGAGTGTGTGAGGCTCATGGCTGTCCTGAATTTTGGGAGCCACTCCACACCCTGATGATCTATCAGGATCCCCAAGTTTGGGGCTGGTACTCTGATTTTTGGGGTAGGGAGGAAAATAAGGGGCACAATAAAAGAATAAGGGAAAATAGGGGATGACCAGCCAGGAGGGGAACCTGACTGGAGTCTGCTGGGCCTGGAGCTCTCACCTTGGGTGTGAACATGTGCATGATCCCATCCACTGCCCCACGCAGCAGAAGGCCCCGCACCAAGAAGCAAACGAGCACCAGGTATGGGAAGAGGGAGCTGAAGTACATCACCTGGAGCAAGAGGGATGAACACAGCCCAGCTTCAATTCCTCAATTCCTCAATTGCCCTCCCACCCAACCTACAGGCAGCTCACAGCGGGGAGGAGGGGACATTTCCCTCCCCAGGATGGGGTTGGCTCGCCAGGGATAAACTGTGGATAAACAGGGTGGTGCAGGTGTCTGCACAGTGCCCAGGCAGGAAGGGACCTGGGGCACTGACTGACAGCAGCTGGACACAAGCCAGCAGTGTGCCCAGGTGGCCAAAAAGGCCAGTGGCTCCTGGCCTGGATCAGGAATGGTGTGGCCAGCAGGACCAGGGCAGTGATTGTCCCCCTGTGCTTGGCAGCACCTCGAGTGCTGTGTCCAGTTCTGGGCCCCCAGTTTAGGGAAGGTGTTGAGGTGCTGGGGTGTGTCCAGAGAAGGCCAACAAGGCTGATGAAGGGTCTGGAGCACAAGTCCTGTGAGCAGGGGCTGAGGGAGCTGGGGACGTTTATCCTGGAGAAGAGGAGGCTCAGGGGAGACCTCATCACCCTCTACAACCCCCTAACAGGAGGGTACAGCCAGGTGAGGGTCAGGCTCTGCTCCCAGTGACGGGACAAGAGGACACAGCCTCAAGCTGTGCCAGGGCAGGTTTAGGCTGGACATTAGGAAGAAGTTCTTCACAGAATGAGTGATTGGGCATTGGAAGGGGCTGCCCAGGGAGGTGGTGGAGTCACTGTCCCTGGAGGTGATTAAGGAAAGCCTGGATGTGGCACTCAGTGCCACGGTCTGGGTGACAGGGTGGTGTTGGGTCACAGGTTGGACTTGATCACCTCGAAGGCCTTTCCCAACCTAATTGATTCTGTGATTCTGTGAAGTGCTGGAGCTCAGAGGGACTCTCTGTGCTGGTGTGGCTGAGCCCTGGCTGCACGTGTCAGTTGAACTAAACCTCTTCCCTACAGCCTCTTGTGATCTTATCCTGGATCCCTCTGGAGAGTGACCCCAACTTTGTGAGCATCCCAGGGGACACAGCATTCATTCCCCTGTACCCCAGAGCAGGGCAGGAGAGTGTGGACCAGGCAGGTTCCTGCTTCCAGGACAGAGCCCAGGCAGGCTCAGGTGGCCACCAACACCCACCTTCCCCGAGGACTGGATGCCTTTGATCATGGCCAAGCCAACGAGGCTCCAGGCCACCAGCAGACACAGGGTCATCTTCCAGTTAAGCCCCCCGCTCTCCGAGATGGAGTTGGAGATGTCCAGGGTCTCCCGGTACCAGAAGTAGGTGGTGGCTGAGCTCCTCTCACATTCAGTCTCCACAACTGCAACAGAGCAGAGGCAGCAGAGCATGAGGGGGAGAGTCATCTGCTGCCTCCTGGGTGGATCAAATGTCAAAGACCCACTGGAGCCAGCCAGGGAGGAGAGACACCTCTGGAAACTGAGGCACAGAAATTAATGGGGCTCATTCTTAGCAGGAAAAAGAAGAGACAGGACATGAAACCACTGCCAGGTGAAAATGAGATGTTAAATAGGGGGAGAAACATTTTCATTTGCTGTAAAGCCTCTCAGAGGGTCCCAAGTTGATGCTGTGATGTCATTAAACACCATTAATTCCATCTGTGTCTCAGTCAGGCAGTGGAGCAGCCCCTGCCTGACTCCCACTGCCTCCCTCCATGGGCCTGGGTCAGATCCTGGCCTCAACCACTGAGGCAGCCTGAAAATCCCGTCAGTGGGGACTCTGGATTCCCAAACTGGCATCAAACCCCATCAGTGGGGAGAGAGACCATGGGAGACACTCGTCCAACCCAAGGGAAGCTCTCCATATGGTCAGGAGAGCTGGGCCAGAGAGGATCCAGTGGCCCAGGAGACACCTCTACCTCCTGTGGCCCCACCTTCTGTGGGGGGTGAGGATGTGTCCCGCAGTGTCCCACAGCCCCCTTTCCCTGGGAACTGCTCCCTCCCAGCACAGCTCCCCCGTCCCTCACCAGCCACCGAGCCGTTCTTCACGATGGGGCACTCGCTCCAGGGCAGGGGGTACTGGAAGGACTTGAAGAAGTAAAAGATGCTCCAGCCAATGATGACGTTATAGTAGAGACCAACAAAAAAACAGACCTGGGAGGGGAGGAAGGAGGAGGACATGGCATCAAACCACAGGGCAGTGACACTGTCCCCAGGACACCTCCCACTGCACAGGAAGCAGAGCTGCTGGGATCAGACCCATTCCCAAACCAGCCCTGGAGCCATGAGTGGAGCTACAAAAACACCCCTTGACCTCTTGAACCTCCCCATGGGGCTCCTCAAGGTTTGCCCCATCCCACCCACCCCGAGGTGGGGCTGGAGGGTGCCCTGGGGGCACTCACCAGGCAGCTGGCGTAGCCGATGCCCCCCAGGCGGGGACAGATGTAATTCCAGACCCCGATGCTGCCCCGGCGGATCCGCTGCCCCACGGCCAGCTCCAGGAAGAACAGGGGCAGCCCGATGATGATGAGCAGGACCAGGTATGGGACCAGGTAGGCACCTGGAAGGGGACAGAAAGGTCATTATGGATCTCCCTGCCCCAGTGAAGCCAAGGACAGATGGACATGGAGGGACACGCAGGGCAGAGCTGGGACAATGTCTTGGGTTGCAATACAAGMTGTAACCAGCAGTGTGTGTTCTATTCCCAGCTGTTAAAACCAGCTGGGGAGGTGTTTTCTTTATCCCTTCCAGGACCCATCCTCCCTCCAGGGGAGATCTGCTGTTCATGGGCCATCCAGGCTCACTGCAGGGCTGAKACAATTCCATCATCCCABKGGGAGAKGCTCCACCCAGGGGGAGGAGCCCAGCATTCCYACCTGGATCAAASCTGGGATTMAGAACASCAGCACAGCCTGTTTGCACTGGATTCCCAGAGGAAGACCAGACCCATCTCACCAYCACTGGACCTTCAGAGGAAAWCTACACCCTYCTACAGGATCATCTCTGCTCCAACAGAACCACATCTGTCACTGCAGGAGGACTGGACTGGACTGCTCCCAACTCCCTGACCAACAGGGTGTCAGGTCGTGTTCTGACTCTGTCAGTGTTTTCTTTTTTGTTTGTTTGCTTTTTTGTACTACTACAATTTGTATTTTTAATATTCCTAGTAAAGGACTGTTATTCCTATTCCCATATCTTTGCCTGAAAGTCCCTTAATTTCAAACTTATAATAATTCAGAGGGAGGGGGTTTACGTTCTCCATTCCAAGGGAGGCTCTGGCTTTCCCTGGCAGACACCTGTCTTCCCAACCCAAGGCAGACAGGCTCTGCCTGATCCGTTGGTTCATTTGCAAACAGCCTCCAGTTGTACCAGGGGAAGCTTACATTGGGTATTAGGACAAATTTCTTCATGGAAAGGATGGCCAGGCACTGGCACAGGCTGACCAGGGCAGCAGGGGAATCCCCATCCCTGCAAGGGTTTAATCACTGTGTGGGTGTGTCACCTGGGGGCATTGGCTGGTGGTGTCCTTGTGCTGGGTTAAGGGTTGGACTCGATGATTTTAGAGGGCTTTTCCAACCTAAATGTTTCCATGATTCTGTGATCCAGGAATGCAGATCAGGGCTTGGCCAGAGGAGAAGCAGTGGAGAGGAGCAAACATGGGTGTGGAAAGAAAGGGTGCAGCATCCCCTGCCAATGTGGATCATATGGGATAGACCCCAAGGCCCCCAAGGCTCCCTGAATCCACTCAGACAAATCTCCACGTGCAAGGAGCCACCTCCATAAGCTGAGCCCTGGGGACACGGCCACATTCCCGAGGACTGGGAAGTGCTGGAGCTCAGAGGGACTCTCTGTGCTGGTGTGGCTGAGCCCTGGCTGCACGTGTCAATTGAGCTAAACCTCTTCCCTACAGCCTCTTTTGATCTTATCCTGGATCCCTCTGGAGAGTGACCCCAACTTTGTGAGCATCCCAGGGGACACAGCATTCCTTCCCCTGTACCCCAGAGCAGGGCAGGAGAGTGTGGAACAGGCAGGTTCCTGCTTCCAGGACAGAGCCCAGGCAGGCTCAGGTGGCCACCAACACCCACCTCCCCTGTGACCCACCCCACGGCCACCTTGGATACACAGGAGCTGTCCTGTTCCCCCAGGCACAGCCAGGCCCCCTGTCCCAACACACCCTCTGCACATCCCACATTCCCAGCAGCACCATGTGCCACCCTGCACGGTGTGAGGAGTTGGAACAAGATTAACACTCAGTTAGTGTCTGTGTGGCTGGAGAGGAGCCGGTGGCTCCCCCGGCAGAACCGATGACCGTAAAGGATGAGATGACTCACTGCAGTGCCCAGCTGAGGAACCACTCCAGCTCCTGCCAGGAGCTGAGGAATGGGCTCAGGAGAACGTGCCTGGCTCCTGCAGGGGAGCAGATGGTCCAAAGACAACTGAAATTCCCGCCTGGATTGACACCCTGGTGACAGCCACCACTCCCAGAGCTGGGCAGGACCTGAGGCAGGGAGTGCTGCCCCAAGCAGGGACTCTGCACAGCACATCAGCCCTGCCATGGTTGGGGATGGTGTGTTAAAAATGTGGGTAGGGGGAGAAATTGAGGTGCAGCGGCCCGGGGTGATTGGCAGGGTAAAAGGAGAGGCAGAGAGCAGAGCTGGAGCTCAGGGAAATTCAGGAAGGACCAGGAGCATCCCATCTCTGCAGCACTCCCCTGGGCATCTCAACCTGCAGATAGGTGGGCATGATGGACAGATTCAGATGTAAATTTGTCCAGTGTTGGAGATTTTCCTCCTGTGATGCCTGGAAAGGTGCACAGCAGCTCCCGCCTGTGCAGCACCAGGGCAGAGCTGCCAGCCCTGCTGGAATTTGGCTCCAGCCCATCCTGCCACCAGCACGGCGCCGCTCTCCCCCGCAGACACCTGCTCGGGGAGCAGGAGGAAAAGCAGCCACCACCATTGCAGCCTGGAGCTGCTCAGAGCCACCAGGAACGGTCTGTCCATCCCTCCCAAACTCCTGCATCCTGCCTGGCAGCAGCCTCACGGCCTGGTGGGATTCCCAGCCGAGAGGGTTGGACGTGGCAGGAGGAAAAGGCAGAAAATCGGTGTCTGCCCCACGGGACAGACAGGTGATGCCACGTGGGCAAAAGGAAAAGCACTGCAAAGGTCAGAAATCTGCTGCTCAAGCCAGTCTCCAGATCTGTGCCTCAGTTTCCCCATCCATGGAACAGTGGCAATGGCTGGGGCAGCTTGTAAAAGCCTTTTAGTTTAGTTAAGTGCTGCTGCAGAAAGGAGTCCTGTCACAGCAAGGAGCTGCTTGTCCCACTCCCTACCTGGCTCGGTGCCCCTGGATCCCACCACAGGATGGGTCAAACCCATTGTTCCTGTCCTCTGCTGCAGCAGTGCCAGGGCTGTGCTGCCACCCCCATTCCACATCCCATCGGTTCCTCTGTCCAAAAAGCCATTTCTTTAATGCTCCCCACACACAGACTGCAAATTCAGCCCCGGATTTGAGGACTACACCAGGAGGAATCCCACCCTAGGTTGATAGCCCAGCACCAGCGGAGGCCAGAGCTCCCCAAATACCCAGGACAGCAGAGCTCAGGGTAAGCCGAGGATTTTTCATTGATTGCACTAATTATGGTTAATTAAGGATTGCTGTGGCCATGGGGAAACCGAGGCACAGCTGGGTTAATCCTTGTAGAGAAGAAGGATTCTGGTTCTCCAACCTCTGGGCCTGAGCTGCCTCTAAATCTCATTGAACGGGGAAAACTTCCATGGCCATCCGAGGCCAGCTGTGCACAGCTGTGTAACAAAGCCAGAGGGGCTGGACTGAACTCTCCCAGCCCTGGACTGGGGGTGAACACACCGTGCAGAGCCGTGCTGTGCCAGAACCCAGCCAGGATGGAGCCAAAGCAGGGCTCTGGGAGCTGCTGGGATGCAGGAGCCGGGAAGGGAAGGGAAGGGAAGGGAAGGGAAGGGAAGGGAAGGGAAGGGAAGGGAAGGGAAGGGAAGGGAAGGGAAGGGAAGGGAAGGGAAGGGAAGGGAAGGGAGCAGCCCCAGGAGGGAGCGCTGACTGCACAGGTCTGTGTTTGGCAGAATGACTCATCCTGACGATGACACGAGATGTTTGAATTATTGAGAGCGCTGCAGGTTCGGCAGCTGCAGGGCTGAGGATGCAGCACTGGGAACACGGAGAGCTCAGGGGCACTGGGCTGGTCCTGGCTCCCTCCAACACGGCTGGGAAGGGACCAGCTTTGGATTAATGGTGAGGAACACACTCTCTCATCAGTGTCGTGAAGGGTGGTGGGGCTCAGCACGGCTGGGAAGGACCTGGCCCCGCTGGGCTGCACTTGGCAACCCAAGGAGGAGACGTGGAGTGGGACGAGAGGATGGACTGGCTGGAAGGAGGATTTGGGAATGGAATGGAAACACAAAATGTGGCTTCAAGGACCCAGGGAAATGGAGGGATTCTCTCTTCCCTTTTTAGCCCTAATTTCCAAATTGACCCAAGAGGAATCAGGGTCTGCAGCCAGGAATCCTGGCTCCCAGCCTGGGATCCACCATGGCATTAGAGCAGGCATGTGGACAACCTTTAGAAAGAGGCCATCCTGGAGATTTCCACATCTCAGCATAGCTTCTGGCAGCCCCTTCCCCCTTCAGAGCCCAAACAACACACTTTAGAGCCCAAATAACCCATCTAAGAGCCCAAATTACCCCTGTCCTCACCCAGCATCCACACCCCAACATGCAGCAAGGCAGGATTGGTTCCCACTCCCTTCCCCAAGGGCTGACCCCATCCCCGCCCCATCTCTCACCTCCTCCATTCTTCTGGCAGAGGTAGGGGAAGCGCCAGACGTTGCCCAGCCCCACGGAGTAGCCGATCTGGGCCAGGATGTACTGCAGCTTGCTGTTCCAGGCCGGCCGGTTCTCCGCGTCCAGGTCCTCGTCTCCCTCCTTCTGCTTGTCCCAGGCCTCCCCCGTCACGTTGAGGACGCTCCGTTTGTAGTCCACGGGCTCCTGGTGGGCCAGCAGGTCGGCCACCGACTCGGTGACATGTTCACTGCTGTGCTCCCGCTGGGTCACCTTGCTGTTCTTGGGCATGGGGACGGCTCCAGGCGGCCCCGGGGCCGGGATGGGGAGGGAAGAGGATGAAGGTCCCGCAGGGAACAGCACAGAGGGTGAGCTGCAGCTCGGGCCTCACCTCCTCTTCATCAGCAGGACCTGGGTGGGGAAGGGGTCAGCTGGGGTCAGTCGGTTTTGTCTTATCCCCAGGTGACCTGGTGGCACCAACAGCACCAGGAGAGAAGGGTGTCCATCCCCCCACGTCTTGGGGACCTTCATCTGAACCCGGAGGGTTTCCTGCTCCAGGAATGATGGACCAGGAGCAGTGCTCTGGTTGGGAATTGTGGAATGCCAGGGTGGTTTGGGTGGGAAGGTGCCTTAAAGCTCATCCAACCCCATCCCTGTCACCCTGATTTTTTCTGCCTTCTGATGTTTATATTCTGTACTGGAGCTTTCTCATGCATTGTAATATAAACAAAGAGTGATGTTTTGTAAATCATGCGTTCCTTCAAGGGGCAAGAACAAATCGATGGACTTCTAATTTGACCAGTGGAGTCAAAGAGGTGTCAACCTCATCCCCCAATCCCTGATCAAACTCCAAACACTATATAAGTCAGAATCCCACAATAAAGTTCCTTCTTCTCTGCCCTGACACTCACTCAGTGAATGTCCTTCTTCTCGTGTCCGTCTGGTGACACATCCCTGCCGTGGGCAYGGACACCTTCCATAGACCAGGTGGCTCCAAGCCCTGTCCAGCCTGGCCTTGGACACTTCCAGGGATCCAGGGGCAGCCACAGCTGCTCGTTAATGGAGAGGAGCCTCCTGTGTCCCAGAGAGAGGAATTTCCCTGGGCTCCAGGGGACACTGAGAGGTGATGGAGCCGGTGACATCGCTGTGACACCTCTGCTCCCCTCTAACACCTCCAGCCCAGCAGCAGAACCTCCCAAATCCAGCCTGACACCAAATCCAGCCCTTGCTGAGCCTCTGCCCTCCCTGTCCTGCTCCTTCCCCTTCTGGCCATCAGCACAGCCCAGGCTTCGCTCCACGACAGCTCAGAAGCACTCAGGGGACAGTGACAAGTGCCCAGGCTCTCTCTGCATCCCAGAAGTTATCAGGAGTGACTTAAAAGCCTTGGAGCCTGACGCTGAATCTCCCCAGGCAGCTTTACAACAGWTAATGGCTGCAAAAGCAGCAGCAGCCAAGGCAAAGCCATCAACCCAGGCCCCTTCCCCTTCCCAGCCTTCAGTGTGGGTCAGGAGGAGAGATCCTGCMCAGAAGCACCTCAGGAGGTGCCCAGAACCCAGCCCAGCCCTGCAGATTTCTCCCCTGCCTCAGGAATCTTGATGACATCSTGAAAATCTGCTCCACTGGGCTGGGGATCCCCAAACTGGGAAAGCACCATGTCCCTCCTCTCCATACTGGGAGAACTGGGGCCGGGTGGGCACTTCCCTCTGGATTGGAGCGTGGTGCTGCATCAGCTGGGGACAGAACACAGAACTCTCACAACAAATCCCTCAGCTTGGAACAGTGACCTTCCTGAAGAGCTACACCYCCTTCTTTCCTGTCCTGTCCATCTCTGCTCCCAGGGGACACCCAGGGGTGGCTGGGCCATGGCAGGGCAGTGGTGCTGTGCTCAGGGACCTGACCCGCCCCAGCTGGGCAGCACCAACACCTYCTCCCACCCTGGGAGCTTTTCYGGGAGCTTTTCCAGAGCCRTGCCCGGCTCTTCTTTCCTTTGAGCATTTTTAATCCAGTTCAGCCCACAGTCCCAACCCTTTTCAGGGCAGTGGGCTCAGCCCAGGCAGCAAACCCCATCTCCRTCCCAAGCACGGAGTCCCAGCCCCGGTGCAAAGCTCCGGGAGCAGGAAACCTCCCCCTCACCACCCTCACCTTGGTGTTTTCTCACCCCTGACGGAAGTTCCCCCTTTGCCAGGCCCTGTTCCTATAAGAAAAAAAATCTATTTTCAACTGTCGGCTGCATCCGTTGCCAGGCAACCACCTCGGCTCCACATCTTTCCTGGATCCGGCTCCTCCGGAGAAACCGCCTGAGTTTTTTTTTTTGTTTTTTTTTTCAAGCCCAGGCCAGCGATGTTTAATTTCCTAACGAGGGCTCATTCACATAAACCGCTCAGTGCTCGATCGCGGCAATTACCGGCACGTGGCTGCCCGGGGCTGGAGCGGCCCCAGCCGGGTGGGGATGGGCACAGGGCACGGGGAAGGGGAAGGGCCTCATCCAGCGGCCAGGGGAGCGCAGGATTTCCGTCAGGTTTGGGTCAGGCTCTGTGTGGATTCGTGCAGACCGGGGTGAATCCCCCGCGGGTGCTTTGCTGCTCCCCGTCTGCTCAGCAGCTCCTTCAGGGCCACTCAGAGCTCCAGGAGGACTCGGCCCTGGGGGTAAAGTATCTCTTGGGGTGAGGGAGAGAGCCAAGGAGATCCAGGATGGACTGGCCAAGCCCCCAGAGTTCAGTAGCCCATGGTGAGGGCACCCAAACTGCTCTCCTGGGACACCCCAACCCCTCGGAGGTGCCCAGCTCCAGGGCAGGGGGTGCTGAGCCAGGCCAGCCCCACGGAGTCAGGACAGACCCCACAACACCCCCCTGGATCCCAGCCTCTTCCTCCCCTCAGTTTAGGTGCCCCCCGAGTTGTTCTGAGGAGCTGAGAGGACACAGGTCCTGGAGGAGCAGGGTCCTTCCAGCACCTACAGAGCCCCAGAGCCTTGGAGGACACTCCAGACAGCAACATTCCCAAAGGATTTGGGGAACCAGCAGGGCTGCCTGGCTGCTTCAATGGCACGGGGAAGGGCTCTCTAAACACTGGCATGAAGGTGAAGGACAGAGGTACAAATCTTCCTGCCTGTGGGAGATGTGCCCAAGCTAAACTAGAGAGGAAAACCATAGCAGAGATCCAAATCTTGATCCTGGAATGGCTCTGGCACAATCCCCATGGCTGGTTTGGGGAGTTCCTGCCGCCTCCCAATGGCTCAGCCCCAGCCTGGGCATGGTGGTGTTGCCTGGCAGAGATCCAGGCCTGAAGGAGAGAGGAATCATCCCCAGCAGTGAGTCCGTGAGCACACCCAGCCCTCACCATCCCCATCCCGATCCCCATCCCATCCCCATCCCATCCCCATCCCCATCCCGGTCCCCATCCCATCCCCATCCCCGTCCCCGTCCCCATCCCTGCTGGAACTGGGAGACGAGCCCAGCCAGAACCTGCCCCAACCGCCAGCCCACACAGCCCAGGAACACTGTGACTCCTGGATCCAGGGAAAGCCGGGTCAGCAGGGCTCTCCCTGGTGATTTCACCAGCCTTTTGCATCAGCCCCAAGGTCTGCGCCCTCAGATGRAAAAGCGCAGTCCAGATCCATCTGAGAAAGGTATTTCCGCGCATTTCGTCGGTTGAAAGGGGAATTTAATCAAAAATTCATCTGCCAAAAATAACAACCACCCTGTGAGAAAGACAAGGCAGATCAGCTGACAACCAGGAGCTTTCCGGGCTGGAAAGAGATAGAAAACCCTTGTCACCGACAGATGGAGATTCAGCTTGTTTACTTAGTCCCCATGACCTTAATTTTCTTAAATGTGCATTTTTTCTCTCTTTAGAAGACAGATTAGGGTCTTTCCGAGCCCATGGCTTGCAAGGACCTCACTCATGCTGCCAGACCAGGGCTGCCTTTGCACCCACAGCTTTGCCCAGGTACAACCAGGGCTGGTGGGTACCTGGAGAGGGAACGTGGGACCTGGGAAAGGACCAGTTTGTGCTGGGGTCAGTGCTGGTGTCTCTGGACAGGGGTGATGAGGGGAGACTCTGGGGATAACTCACCTTGTCCTGCTTCGTGTCCCTGGGAGTGTCCTTGAACAGGACTCCCACTTCCCTGGTCCCAGTGGAAACCTTCMTATTTAACTCCTCCATTCCCTGAGCCCTGTGCCCAGGCCAGACCCCTGGGCTGAGTCCAGGGCTCCTGCCTGCACACAGGGACAGTCCCCCATCCATGTCCTCCTGTCCAGGTGACACAGGGTGACCCCAAACCCCTTTGGACTGGCGTGAGAACCACCACTGCAGCACATGGAACTGGTTTGCCACGGGACAAACTGGATTCAACCCAGAAGGGAAAGGGCAGGGGTGGAGAAGCTCCTGCCTTGTTACACCCAGAGGTTTAATCCCCGCTCAGAGGCTCCCATCAATCCCAAAAACTGGGGGAAAGCTGCTGTTTGGGGTGAGTGAAGACCCCCCACATCCCCCAGCCCTGCCAGCAGCACCACGAAGGGGTCAGRGGAGGAGGGAGGCTCCGAGCCACGTGTCCTGTCAGCCCATCCTTGCTTTCTTGGGAAGGCAGCTGGGGAGCAATAAACAGGCTGGAAATGTGTCAGCAAAGCTTTCAGCTGGGCCTGGGAGTGCAGGGGAAGGCAGAGAGGAGATGGGGATTTACAGCAGAGCCCAAGGAGAGCAGCCACGGCAGCAAATGTGTTCTGGGTCCAAATGGTGGGGTGCAGGGGAATTTCTCCTCTCCTGTGTCCAAATTCTGTTTGTCCCTTGTTTGGGTCCAGAAAGAAGAAACTGAGGCAGGAAAAGCCACAGGATGAGACTGGGTGAATTAAAARATAGCATTTCAACCCCTGGGGACTCTGCTGGTCCTTCCTTGCCCCAGCATTACCATTTCTCCCCCTTCAGCTTTCACACAAACCCCCCACAGCTCCTAAAGAAGAGGAGAAGGATGTTCCTGGAGCAGCATCCAGCTCACCAGGCCCAGGAAGGTCCAGCTCACCCCATCAAGGTCACAGAGCAGGGAGAGGAGGGAGACGTGGGGACAGAGGAGCTGAGGGATTTCAGGAGGTGGAAATCTACTCTGAGCTTYGGGCTGGGAGATCTGAGCATCAATTTGCAGCTCCTCATCCTCCCTGACACCCACAGAGCCGGGGAAATCTTGCACCCAGGGCCAGGCTGCTCGGTGCAGGCTGGAACAGGGAAGAGAAGGGACAGACCCAAGGTCACCCAGGAAGCAGAGGAGGAGGGAAGGAGCACGGATCCCTCCCGTGGTCTCTGTGTGCTCCACTGCCAAGGGCCAAGGGAAGGAGACCTGGGTGCACATCCCACTTTGAGCCCAAGGCATGGGAAAAGCAGCTCCAGGCCCCCTCCTGCTGCTTCCTGAGGTCAGGAGAGTCTCTGTGGTGGGATGGGGCTTGGCCTGGTCCTTTGGGAAGCATCCTGCTCTTCCAAGCCACAGGAAACCAAGGGCAGGACCCTCCCAGCAGCATCCAAACTTCTCTGCAAAGCCCCAGGAAGAGATTTTTGCCCAAGGCAGAGTTTTTGCAGCTCTGACCACCCCTGCCCTGCTCTGAGGACCTTCCCACAGCCTCTGCCACACAAACCTCCCTTTCCACCAGCCACGGCTGGTCCAAGACACCTCCATCTTAAATCTGCTCCTCCCTGCTCGGCCTCTGGCTCCACAGGGAAGGGTTTTGTCGTCTGGGCTCATTAGGGCTGCTCCCATTGTCCCCTCGTTAAAACGAGCCCTGCTAATTAGCACCCAGCCGGGAAAGGACACGGGGTGACTCGGTGCCACCAGGGCTCACAGCCACCCCTGGGGAGGCACAAACCTCAGCTGGGGTCAGCGTGAGAAGGTGGGAGAGCACGGGGACACCTGCGAGAAGCTTCCCGGGAGCGAGGCCGGCTCTGGGAGCAGCCGGGCACACGCAGCCGGCATTTCCCCGGCATTTCCCCGGCATTTCCCCGGCATTTCCCCGGCATTTCCCCGGCCCCGGGGCCGCTCCTCGTCCTCCCCGTGCAAAGCCCGTCCCGCTTTAGCATCGTGACACAGGAGAGCCGGTGACTCAGAGCTGCCCCCGCTTCTGCCTTCCACCCACCCCGGTGGCTTTCTCCAGGTGTTATAAATAACCCCCAATCCCTCCCCGGGAGAGCAGGGCCGGGGCTGCCCCAGCCCTCTGCTCCACCCCGGGGTGGCGGCTCTGCCCAGCCCAGGTGGGTGCCTGTCCCACCCCAGAGGACACGGCTGGGACATCGCGGGGGCTCTTTTCCCCGGCAGGTGCCCAGAGGGCTCTGGAAGGGCCGTTTGCTGATGGGTGATGAGATGGGCAGGGGTGGAGGAGCAGCCCTGGCACTGGGGTTGGTCACGAAGTGTGTGAGCCCGTTGATTCATCGGCCCGGGGCTCCTTTCACGGCTCCTTTGGTGGCACGGGAACACACACAGCTGCAATAACGTGACACCAGAGCAAAGCCAACCATCATATGATGCCTCCAGGGCTCGGTTTGATTCACCAGATGATCSTTCTCCACTCAGACCTCAGCCATCCACTGTAACTCACCCACTCCAGCCAGAGGTGACTGACAACCCCAAACCCGCCAAGATTGATCCCAAAAAGCAGCAAAGGGGCAACATCCAAACCCCACCGTGACTGCTGCTTTTCCCTGTTGGAATTCATGAAGCTGCTGCCTAGTTTGTAAACAAACAAGTCCAAACCCAGCCCGGGGTAAAACAGGGGCCTCTCCTCCCACAGTGACAACTTCACCTGGGCCTGCACAGGTCAGCGTCAGATTTGGGGTAAATTTGATCCTCATGACTCCAGCTCTGTTAGAATTCCACATTTCCTGCTCTGTGCAAGCCTGTGGAGTCACTCCAGATTTAAACTGAACCCTTTTATTCCTACTGATTTCAGCAGAGCCATCTCCAGGTCATCCCAGTGGACAGCTCAGACCCACATTTTGTTTCCCTTGGAGCAGTCACAGCCCCAGCCAGGTTCCTTGACCTAGTCCTGACACCTCTGGAGAGATATTCACAAGGAACTCTCCGCCCTGCCCAGAATAGCTCAGCTGCCGCGGTGCTCCAGGTTTTTTTCCTACCGAGACCAGAAATAGTTACATCAGCTCTTGATGGATTCAAACCTCAGGTGCTTCAGACACAAGGTGTGATCCAGGATTTCACCTTCTGGGTCCTCTACAAAGAGCTGGGAGCAGATTTCTCAGCGGGTTTGAGCCCCACATTCCCGGGGTGATGGAAATTTGGACCTGGCCAAGAGGCCAGCCCGAAAAACACACCTTTGGGTGTATCCAGCAGTGCAATAAATGCACGGAGAGGACCAAGGGCTCCCCACATCCAATACTGGGAATTTCACAAAACCAGGGCCCCGAGCCCCATTTTCTACCTCAAACCCAACCATCCACGCTCAGGGAGCAGCACAAAAATAGAAGAAGGGGCAAACCCCCCTCACCACTCCAGGGGCCGGGACTGAATTATTCATTGCAGCCGAACGCTTTCTCCTCTCCCAATGTTATTGTCAAGGTCAACCTGGAGGCTGCATTTCCACCCATCCTCAGACGGGATGAGCCCCCCGGCAGCAGGAGCCGGGTGGGAGCCCAGTGCCACCCCCGGCGGTGACCCCCCACCCCCTGGAGTGGCTTCAGCCGTCTCCTGGCTCTGAGTGTACCCCGCCAGCCCTGGATGCCACCGCCCTGAGGGCCACGCCTGACGCCTCCGGGCTGGGCTGTCCCCTCCATTAACCTCACCCTGGCCCTGAGCGTCCTCCCCCWCCAAGGACCCCGGTGGGGAGGGGGCACCCAGAGCCCGCAGCCCCCGGGGCGCGGTGGGGACACCCCCGGAGCGGGGATCGGGGGGAGCATCCTTACCTCGGCGCTGCGGCGGCTGCCCGGGAGGATGAAACCGACCCGATTCCAGGAGAAACTGGCCCGGTCCCGGAGGAAACGGCGCAAATTCCCGGTGGAAATCACCCAGGTTCCCCCCGCTCCGGTGAGGGGCGGCGAGCCCGGGCGGCGGCGGGGCCGGGGCGAGGCTGCCGGTGCCGCARGGAGCCGGGAAAAGGGAGCAGCGGCGGCCGGGAAAGGCGAGCGCTGCCCGGGCACGGCTCCGCACGGCTCCGCGGTGAAGCTCCGAGGTACCGGAGGCTCCGCTCCGGGTCCCCCCCTCCCCGCCCCGCCACCGCCCGGTGGATGCGCGCTGGGCTCGCCCGGCCCCGCTCTCCTCCGCCGGAGGGAGGTAACTCCGCTCGGCTCCCCGGGAAATAAAAGAAAGAAAGAAAGGGGAAAGCAATTTTTAAAAAAATAAATTWWAAAAAAAAATCAACGCGGAGGGACACGCAGCCCCTGACGCAGGCTTGAGTCACCAGGGCTGCGCGTCAAAGCTGGGGTGCCGGGCCACCCCCCCTGCTCCGAGGGAGGCACTCGCCTTCAGAGAAAAGTAGCACCGAGTCCTGACACAAGGGGTGGGTTTGGTTTTGCTGTGGGGAAAATAAAACCCCTTTAAAATGCCCCTAAAGACGCCCAATTAAATGAAATGCCCAGAGGTGCCCTCCCAGCTGCTGCTTCCCCTGGGGGAGGGAGTGTTTTTGGGGTTGGGTCACCCCTGTCCCCTGGTTTATTATCAGACTTGTAGGGTGGTTTGCATTAGGAGGGACTTTGGTGACCAC
>QVAJ01000226.1:1075516-1118331 GCA_003546035.1 Mixornis gularis | reverse complement strand
TCACTCCCTGCCATGGGCAGGGACACCTTCCACTGTCCCAGGTGGCTCCAAGTCCTGTCCAGTCTGGCCTTGGACACTTCCAGGGATGGGGCAGTCACAGCTGCTCTGGGCACCCTGTGCCAGGGCCTGCCCACCCTCCCAGGGAACAATTCCTTCCCACTATCCCATCTAACCCTGCCCTCTGGCAATGGGAAGCCATTCCCTCTTGTCCTGTCACTCCAGGCCCTTGTCCCAAGTCCCTCTCCAACACTCCTGGCACTGGAAGGGGCTCTAAGCTGTCTTGGGAGCCTTCCAGCTCTCCCAGAAGGGCTCCAGCCCTCAAAGCACCTCCATGGCCTCCTTTGGACATGCTCTAGCAGCTCCACATCCTTCTGCTCTTGGAGACCCTGGAGCTGGAGGCAGAACCCCAAACCAACAGGGAGCTGGGAGCTCCTGCCCCAGCAGTTCTCACCTGTAGTAGTTGGGTTTGAAAGGCCCRTTTTTGTTGAGTCCCAGGTATTTGGCCTGGTCGTCCGTCAGCTCCGTCAGGTGGGCGTCGAACGAGGGCAGGTGCAAACTGGCCACATACTCATCTGGGAATGGCACAGGGAAAACGGGGTCAGGGGCCCACATCCCCCACCACAACACGGGGACGTGATGATTGCAAGGTCTGGCTGGGCAGCACCCCAGAYACACCATCACCCAAAGCAGAGCTGAGCCCAAGCCTGGGCTGGATGTGCCTCTAAAGGCACAAGGAGGGCAYGGAAAATCCCAGAGAAGGGAGGCTGCGGAATGTGGGATGCCTCCCCTGCTGCAGAACACTAACCAAAATAAATCAAATAACCCCCACGAATTTTAAGGTCACCACAGCCTCTGGTGACTTCCCTGAACTCACTGTCCCTCTGGAAGTGTTTCCCAGCCCAGGTCTGAGTTCTCCTGACACTGCTGGCACACGGATTCCCCAGGGAAAAGTCAGTTCCTTCACTCACCCATCTTCTTTGGCAGCAGGTAAACGTCCTGCTTGTACCGGCCCTCAGGAGCATTGTAGAGCTCAATCAGAGCCAGAGCCTGTGGAGAGCATAGGGAWAAGCTGGGAACAGTCAGGAATGGCCACCAGCTTGGGCAGCACAAAGCTCACAAAACCAGAATAGGATCTGGGAGCTGTTGGAGGGACAGTGCAACCATTTCCAACATGCCTTGAGGGAAAGGCTCCCACCCTGGGTACATCCCTGTCTGGGTCTCCATAATCCCACTGGAGGGATCAGAGATCAGGGATCAGATGCCACTCTGCTTGTTTGCAGCATCTGGGCTCAACACCCCAGGGAAATACATGAGGATGGTTTAGGGTTAGCAGCTCTTCTCCTCTTAAACCACCCAGCTGCTGTGGCACATGGAGATGGAGGGGCTGCTCCTCAGAAACTGGCAGCATTCAAAAACCAGGATCATTCCTTCAGGACAGATGAAACTGCATCCCCTGAGTGCTGGCTTCCATATTGGGAACCAAGTCTAAAACACAGCCCTGTTCCCTGTCCACTTGGGCTGACAGGAGTGAGGATAAGGGAATTCCCCACTGTCAGCCTGGCTGTCCTTCCCCATGAGCACCAGTGTCACCAGACCCTTCTGTGTTCCCAGTGCCATCAATCCCCTCTGTGTTCCCAGTGCCATCAATCCCCTCCATGTTCCAGTGCCATCAATCCCCTCCATGTTCCAGTGCCATCAGCCCCCTCTGTGTTCTCAGCCCAAACAAAGCCTTGCTTTGAGGTAAGCTCAAACCTGTGCTAGGTGGGCTTAAACCAATGCTGGGGGAGCTTAAATCCGTGCTAGAGGGGCTTAAACCTGTGCTGGGGAAGGTTAAACTCATGCTAGGGGGTCTCAAACCTGTCCTAGGAGRTCTCTAACCTGTCTGGGGGAAGCTTAAACCTATCTTTCAGCCCAGCAGGATCTGGACCATGAAATCACTCATTTAAAAGCCCTCCCCAAACCTCCTGTACCCAAAACACTGGGTCCACGCCAGCAATAACTCCAGCCCAGACAAAATGGTATTTCTGGCAGTGGTGCCACCTCAAGGACCAATCCCAGCGTGTTCCCAGCTCCTTCCAAACCATCCCCACCCCGAGGCTCGTGCAGGGCCCCACCCACGTACGGACCTGCGTGGTGGCTGTGATGGAGAGGACGAAAGTGGGAACTGTGGAGCAGCTTAGGTTGAGCAGGCGGCCCTGGGAGAAAGCAGGAGTCAGCACACAGCTGGGCATGCTCCCAAATCCAAACCAAACTGAGCTCCCAGATGGGATTCACCTCCACCCCCTCCCTGCACAGGGGACCAGGGAAYGGGCACAGAGAACCAGAGCACCGTGACCAGAGCATTTCAAATTTGTTTCAGTTTCCACCTGAACCCTCCATTTCAAGGCAGGGGAATGTTTTGGGCCCTAGAAAAGCCAGAACAGCCCTCCTGCCAGAACAGCTCCTGTGGGAAGAGGGGCCACCCAGCACCTGGGAAACCCTGCACAGATGGGGTTTGCCTGAGTGGGATGAATCCCAGCTCAGAAGAACGGAGCCAGATGGCACCTCTGTGGCTGCATGTGGGATATGACACATCCGCCCTCAAGAAAAAGAAAACAAAAAAATAATAAAATAAATAAAATAAATCAAAAAAACCTTCTTTGAGCCCTGAACTTCCTCCCAGCCCTTTTCCACCTGGCTAAATCTGTGATTTCCTGATGGAGGCCCAAAGCATCATGGCCCAGCTGTGCACACACACCTCGGCCAGCAGCACCACCCGCTTCCCGTCCGGCCAGATGACATGGTCCACTTGGGAACGGACCCGCTCCCAGGTCAGCTCCGGTGTCCGCAGGCTGGTCTGCAAGGGGAGGAGGAAGAGGAGGAGGAAGATGCTGGAATCAGGCTGGAGTCAGGCTGGAGTCAGGCAGGCACGCAGGCCCGAGGGGCCGGCACTCACCACGTCGATCTCGGTGTTGGAGTGTCCCATGTTGCAGACGATGCAGCTGTTCTTCATCCGGTCCAGGTGCTCCCTGGTCACCACGTTCTTGTTCCCTGCAGGCACAGAGGGCACAGCTGATCCCACAGCAGTGGGAACACAAACCCTCTGGTTTCTCCTTCCCTGAACAGAGAAGCTCAGCTTGGGGCAACATTAGATGAACTTCCCTGGGACATGAGCCCTTCTGGCTGTGACAGCAGAGAACGTGTGGGACAAGTGCTGCCATGGAATATGCTGAGCTGGAAGGGATCCACAAGGGTCATCAAGTCCAACTCCTGGATCCTGCATAGGACACTCCCAACAATCCCACCCTGTGCCCAAGAACATTGTCCAAATATCCCTTAAGCTCTGGCAGGATGGGACTGTGACCATTCCCTGGGGAGCCTGTTCAGTGCCCAAATCTTTGATCTTTGCTCCCATTAATTAACCAGGCTCTAGGAGATCCCAAAATATCCTGAGAGCATGTGGCCAAGATGTCCCTCTGCTCTGGGCCAGGACTGTAGTCAAATAGCAAATCAAGGGGAAAAGCTCCTAGCAGAGCCCAGCTATTGTGGAAAATTAGGAGCACACAGCAGTGAAATGTCCTCCATTCCCAGCTCCCTTAAGACCCCACTTGGGAATGATGCTCCTCAGCCTGCTCCAACCTTGTCTATCCCTACCTGTGCAGGTGATGACGACATCCACCTGACGGATTACTTCGCTCAGCTTCACCACCCGAAATCCATCCATGCTGCCAAAAAGAGAGGAGTAGAGACCATGATGAGGAGGAGAAGCTTGTTCCTTCTCTTCCCCAGGCCATGAGGGATCTCAGAAGCTCCAAACTGCTCTGGCAGCAGCCCAGGCTCTTCTCTACCCCTCCAGGGACACCAGTGCCACAAGGGAGGGCTGTGCAACAGTTTGGATGTCCAATCCACTCTTGGAAATGTTGGCTGAGCCAGGAATGTGTGGCATAGAGGCTTGAGCAGCCTCCCCAAACCAGCCAGTGAACACCTTCTGCCCAGCAGCCCATCCCTGAAACCTGCCTGAGCCCTTCCCCATCCCACCCCAACAAGGTGCATATTCTCCAAAATGAGCCACAGATCCCCGTGGCTGCACCCCAGCCTCTGGCAGGCTTTGGAAGAGCAGACAGAGACACTCCCATGCAGATGGGAACAYCTTACCAGGCTTGGAGAGCACAGATGGGGTCGATCTCCGTGACGTACACGATGGCTCCCAGGGCTTTCAGGGCAGCACAGCATCCCTTCCCGACCTGCCGAGGCAAAAGGATCACAGTGAGGTGGGACACACACACACCAGTGCTACAGTCCCTGCCCTAAACAGCCCAACCCACCYCAGGCTGAAAGATCCTCATCCCAGCCACCTGCCCAATGCCAGGAGCAGCTCAGGATGTACCTGGTGAATGCCACAACCACCACAAGCCCAGCTCCCCCTCCAAGRCCACCAGCTTCCCACWGCCAGAGGGCAGGATTAGACAGGATATTGGGAAGGAGCTCTCCCCTGTGGGAGTGGTGAGGCCTGGCACAGGCTGTCTAGAGAAGCTGTGGCTGCCCCATCTGGAAATGCCCACGGCAGGAGCYTTCCCAACCCAAGGCTCTCACGGCTTGTGCAGCCCCAGCATCGCAGGAGCCTTTCTCCAAGCGGGAATTAAAGACAGCTCAGAGGAGCACACACTGCCCCCTTGCCTTTAACAGGATTTACCCTGCACTCCTCAGGGGGCAGATCCCCCATCCCATGCTGCCCACATCAGCACAGGAAGCACAGGGTTCCTGCAACAGCATCTTAGACTCACTCCCTCTCTTCAGTGGAAAATTAAAACAAGGTCCAACTCTCCACATCACCAGCCCACACCAACACCTGGCTCTGCTGCATCAACTCTACTCAGCCCCATTTTGTGACCAGCAAGGTGCTGGACCAAAAACATTTCCAGAGAGACCCTCACTTATCATCCAGCTCCAACCTCAGGTCTACTGAGAACACCCAGGCAGGACCAGCTGGGACTCAACTCACATCCAAAGGGAAAACCCTTCAGGGTGAACAGGCTGGGAGAGCTAAGGGTGTTCAGCCTGGAGGAGAGCAGGCTACAGCAAGACCCCAGAGCCCCTTCCAGTGCCAAAAGGGGCTCCTGGAGAGCTGAAGAGGGACTGTGGACAAGGGATGGAGTGATAAGACAAGGGAGAATGGCTTCCCACTGCCAGAGGGCAGGGTTAGATGGGACAGTGGGAAGGAATTCTTCCCTGTGAGGGTGGTGAGGCACTGGAATGGACTTCTCAGAAAAGCTGTGGCTCCCCATCCCTGGAAGTGTTCAAGGTTTGATGGGGTTTAGAGCAACCTGGTCTAGTGGAAGGTGTCCCTGCCCATGGCAGGGAGTGAAACTGGGTGAGCTTGAAGCTCCCTTCCAACTCAACTATAGGTTGGAAGTCTGGGATTCTCTGACTTTCCTGTYGTGAAGAAGTCCAGTAAAGCTTGGGACAGACCCTGGAGACAACAACACCCAGCACAACTCCTGCCTGGAGAATCAGGCACCAGCTCAGAGCGCTCAGTGAGAGCCAGCACAGTCTCTTGGTCAAAGCTGGGCTCCACTGGTGCCTAAATGAATTAGGGAGCAAATTTCTGCTGGGAAGAGCCTTTGCAGCTCCTGCCAGTCCCTGTGCAGTGCTGGAAGATAAACACCCACATGGACATGCACAGATGGAGGGAAGGTGGCAGCCCCCAGCTCCAGCTCTTCMAGGGTACAATCAGTTACAAATTCATGATACAATTTCCCTCTGCCAGAGTATTATTCCCAGGGAGAAGCCGTCTGCCCTGCTCAGTGACAGCCAGGCTGGATGCTGAACCTTGGCCAGGGACAGCAGATGGGAGCACCCATGGGTAGTTATAATTCAGGCCAGTGTTCCCAGCAACTGTCAGCTGTGCAGCCCCAGTTCATTTGCAACAAACTGGGAAATCTGATTCTTGATCTCCATCCTCCCAGCAGATTCCAGCAAGATTTCCCTCACCAGGTTGGATCTACTCCTCATAGCAAGGGYGAGTGGCCTTTGCACAGGGGATTGCAGGATGCTGAGCTCGGGGGAGGCCAGCACAGCTCACAGAACTCACCTCCCCATAACCACAAACCACCACTTGCTTCCCTCCAAACATCACATCCGTGGTCCTCTTCAGGCTGGGGGACAGAGAGAGACCTGTGTTGGGATCAGTCAAGCCCAAAACCAGGTCAAACAGCAGAGCCTGATCTCTGCTTCAGAGCAGCTGGAGCCAAACCCACCCATGTGGAAATGCCAATGGGRAAAAGAGCTGGACTCACCCATCCAGGATGGATTCCCGGCAGCAATACAGGTTATCAAACTTCTGCTTGGTGACGGAGTCATTCACATTCATGGCTGGGACACAGAGCTTCCCAGCCTTGGAGAGCTGGTACAGCCTGGGAGAGGGCAGAGGCAGGTCAGAGCACACAGCAGCAACTCCCTGAGATGTCTGGCTGGGCCTTCCCAAAGCTCCCACCTGTGCACGCCGGTCACGCTCTCCTCCACGATCCCTCGGATCTTCTTGAACACGCTGGGGTATTTCTTATAAACCCAGTGGGTCAGGTCCCCACCATCATCCAGGATCTACAGAACGGGCACAGAAAAACAGGGAGCAGTCAGGCCTCCCACTGGGAAATGCACTGGCTGAAGACAGGATGGGGAAAATGATTTGGAGGAGCATCTTCAGGCACTGCTGGAGGAGCTGTTTGGGCAGAGGCCTGGGGGCCAGGACTCCTGGGTTCCCCTAGGTGCCTGCAACTGAGGGTCTCCTCCAAAACACTGAAATTCCTTACCCCTGTGTGGAGCTGCTGGATCCTAACAGGATTTCCTGCCTCTGCTATTGCTCTGCAGCCTAGAAAGGTGACCACAGGCAGCACTAACTAACTAGGCTGAGCTCAGGACGCCACAACATTCATGCCCTGAAAGCAAACGGGAGAGGAGAGGCTGTGGGAGGTGTCATGGCCCACAGACACATCCCTGGTGACCACAGACAACGCACCAAGGGGGGATATTGGCTTTGACAAGGGAAAGGACCCCACTATGATCCCAGCTTTGGGAGGGAGAGAGCAGATGGCACCTGTGCTGAGAAAGGAGTGGTTGGGGCAGCTCCTGCAGGGAGAAACGGGAGCCATTTCTTGGTTTGTGACAACTCCACCAGGAGCTGTTCCCTTGCCATTGGGATGTGCCAACTCAGGACATAATCTCTGCAGCTCCTGACATTCCCATGGCTGTTCCCAGCTCATCTCCAGCTGCCATTCTCCAYGAGCCCCCCTTTAATGGGGGTCAGAGGCCCTTTGGAGGCCAGAGGCTCCCAGGAACAGCCCCAGGGTGGAAAGGAGGAAGAGGAAGGGCTGGAGAAGGCTCCTCACCATGTTGGCCTGCCAGCCATCTACGTTAACACAGCGGTCAATGCACCACCAGAAATCATCCTCTGACTCCCCTTTCCAGGCAAACACGGCAACACCTGAAAGAACCGGAGCATCCTTGGAGTTTGCTGGGCTTGGCAGAGCTCTCTCCTGCTTGGCCAACTCCACAAACACACGGACACAAGAGCCAAGGGGCCATGCAGAGATCACATCACAGCCCACACCAGGATCACACCTGTCCATCCCTCCCTAGAAGATATTCCCCAAAAATATTAATTCCCTAAAACAGAAATAGAAAAAAAAACAAACCAAAGAAATAATAAGAAATAATAAGAAAACAATCCTACTAACAATAAACAGTACAAAAATAAATAAAATAGAATTAAAATATGGTTAAATATAAATTAAAATACACTTCATGCTTTTATAATTTTATATTTATTCCTATTTCTTTGATTGGTTTATATTTTATATGTATTTTATTTCTAGCTGATATAAARTACATTTATAAGCATTTTATAAATATCTACACATGTATTCATATGTTTATATTGTATATTTTGTTAATGTAAATGTTATATGTTATTATATTTATGCTATTATATATGTTATAATATCAAATGTTTTAATTTATATTATTATGTATTGTATTTAATATTTTAAGAACTATGAATATAAAATAAAACATATATAAATATAAAACGAAATATATACAAATAAACTGTGCAGTTCCCGAGAAGATTTCCCCGGGATGAGGCCAGGGAGGCAGGAGGGGCTGCGAGGGCTCAGCCCGGCTGCACTCACCAGCCTCTGCCAGGGCGGCGGCCACCTCGTTCTGGGTGGAGTAGATGTTACAGGCGGACCAGCGGCACTGCGCCCCCAGCGCACACAGCGTCTCGATCAGCACCTGCCGGACACCGCACGGCCGGCCGTCAGGGGGGCCTGGGGGGCAGGAATGGCCTGGGGGGGGCAGGGGTGGTCTGGGGGGGGTGTCAGGGATGGCCTGGGGCAGGGATGCAGGGATGGCCTGGGGGAAGGGGCAGGGATGGCCCGGGGGAGTCAGGAAGGACCCGGGTCAGTGTTGCTCCGGGGGTCAGGAATAACCCAGGGGTCAGGGACGCCTATGAGTCAGGGTTAACCCGGGGGTCAGGGTTAACCCAGGGGTCAGTGCTGCCCTGGGGGTCAATGTTGCCCTGGGGGTCAGTGTTGCCCTGGGGGTCAGGGTTAACCCAGGGGTCAGTGTTGCCCTGGGGGTCAGGGATAACCCAGGGGTCAGGGATAACCCAGGGGGTCAGGGATAACCCAGGGGTCAGTGTTGCCCTGGGGGTCAGGAATAACCCAGGGGTCAGGGATAACCCAGGGGTCAGTGTTGCCCTGGGCGTCAGGGTTAACCCAGGGGGTCAGGGATAACCCGGGGGGTCAGGGATAACCCGGGGGGTCAGGGATAACCCGGGGGGTCAGTGTTGCCCTGGGGGTCAGGGATAACCGAGGAGTCAGTGTTGCCCTGGGGGTCAGGGATGCCCTGGGGGGTCAGGGATAACCCAGGGGGTCAGGGATAACCCTGGGGGTCAGGGATAACCCTGGGGCCAGGGATAACCCAGGGGTCAGTGTTGCCCTGGGGCCAGGGATAACCCAGGGGTCAGTGTTGCCCTGGGGCCAGGGATAACCCAGGGGTCAGTGTTGCCCTGGGGGTCAGGGATGCCCCCAGTACAAGGGCAGGCCTTGGGCAGCAGTGATGGGCACAGGAACCAAACGCTGCACTGGGGAAATGCCACCAGCACAACCTTTCCAAAATGCTTCCAGACTCTACTGAACGTGCCTTCTCCCACTCCRAAGAGATAAAGAACTTTCTCCCCCAGGGAAAAGCTGATGTCCCACCCCAGGCCCCCAAAAAAGCAGCCACTCACTGCAGTCTGTGCTGTGATGTGGGTACAGCCCACGATTTTAGCTCCAGCCAAAGGCTTCTCCCCCTGGGCTCGTTTCCTGAGCGAAATCAGAGCAGACATATCTGCAAAAGGAAGAGAKGTTTTAATGCTGGTTCAGTCCATGGGGTCCCCTCTCTGCCACAGAGCTCCCCTCCTTTCAGGGCCTCCCAGGATACCTCCAGCCCCAAAATTTCTGCTGTAGCTGTTACACAGGCAGGGAGAAAACTCCTCAGCCCTGGCCTGGCAGGTCTGTACAAAACAGGACCAAAACACCAGGGTCATTTGCCACTTGACCAAGGGACAAGGAGAGAGGCAGGGAGGGGTCTGGGACTGGCACTGCCTGGAGAAGGCTCCTAAGGACAGTCACCAGCCCTGTGGCAGCAGGCGAAGCATCTGAACTTGAAAACAGAGCTGCCACATCTCAGAAGAGCTACTCTAAATGTGCCTGGATTGTCATCCCCTTCTAAAAGGAAAGGAGAGTTACCCAATCACCCCACTGGAAATGGTAATTCAGCTTCCTCCCACCCCCGGAGGAAGGGGTTGGGATTTTCAGCTTTCATGTCTCTGAAGGTGTTACAAAATCCTTGTCCATCCAAAGCCAACAAAACATTAAACTCTGCAAGAGCTGTGCTGCTAGAAAAGGGAAGGGACACAGCATCATCGTTTGCTGGCACATCTTGCTCTTCCCTAACTGATCTGGGAGGGAAAACAGGATATCCAAGGCTGCAGCAGGAGTGGGAACTGCCACACCTCAGCTCCTGGTGTCCAGAAGCTGCCCCAAGCCCCAGAAGCCCCCACCCCATTTTGTACCTTGCTCAGCGATCTCAATCTCCCGGCGCCCAAACTCTGCCTGTTTGATGTTCTTCACACAGAAATTGCTGCTGCCTTTGGAGTTGGTTTGTTGTTTCTCTCGGGGGGACACCTCATCATCAGAGCTGTCTGTGTACGAGGCAGCTAAACCAAAAGAGGAATGAGTGTAATGCCAGACCTTATGAATCCAGGAACCTCCTACCCTTCGGGTTTCTGCTCTGTTTCCCTTCCCAGCTTTCACTCATGGCTCAAACTACCAATCTCCCAAGGAAAGCCAACACCCTGAAGGAATCTTGCACACTTTTTCTCTACAACAACCCAGAGGTAACAGGATTATCTACTGGCAATCAACGCCTGAGCTTCAGGAATGTCTGGAATCATTCCCTCAGCATCCAAATACACACCRCAGCACAAATCCTGCCAGAGGGTGTGAGCAGCACCTTCACTGCAGCACCCACACTGGGTTGGTGAGAGGAACACACGAGGACAGGACCTGGCACCTACCAGAGCTGTAGCTGTCAGTGGAAGACTGGGAGATGGAGCGGGACAGGGACCGACGGCCCGTCTTGGTCGGGAATTTGGTGAACTCCTGCATGTCATCTGCAAATTGGATTTGCTGGGAGCAAGGAAAGAAGCGCTAAATCAGGAGGTGATCCTTAGGGCATGACACATCCCCGAGCTACAGGGACACACAGATCCCTTCAGTCCACAAAAATTAACATCGCCAAATACAAGGCTACCGATGCCAAAAGTTAAATCCCTTCCTCTACCTGAACAACTGCCACCAGGTTTTTGTCACCTTGCAGGTTTGACACAACACCTGAAGATAAAAAGAGCACCCTGAAACATCCCCTTTAAGCCACTCCCAGCTCTCTAAGGCTCCTTCAGGAATCACACTCCTTGTACAACCCACATSCCATGTGGAGGCAGAGCCCCTGCCCCAACTGATCCCGGTAGATTTCTGCCCAAAAATGCAGCAAGAAAACTGGGGTGGTCCCAACAGATCCCTGGTGCTTCCAGGCTCTTTCCCAGGAGCAGAGCATCCCGCAGGTTAAAAACACCACACATCCTTCCAAAACTGACACTAAAAGCACAGGAAAAAACCTCAGCAAGAGAGAACATTTCAACAAAAAGAAGTTGACATTGCATTGGCTTTCAGCCTCCTCTGCAGGACAAGATGTTTCCATTGGAAGAGAACCCCCAAAACAGCCACCTCTCTCAGCCAGAGGCAACTCAAGGCTCCAGCACCTTCCACCAGATCATCAAATTCAACTGTGCTGCGCCAAAAAGAGAGAAAAATTAACCCAAAACTGCTCAGCTGCTGCGCTCACCCGGAGTGAGCAGCCAGCAAAGGGTTTTATTGCTGCTCCTGCCAGGGAAAGGAGAGATGAAAGGGAATTAGGGAAAGCACCAGCAAATCCAGCCTGCAGCCCCCTCCCTGCTGCCATGCAGGAGMCCCTGACAAAGAGCCCCAGCACAGCCTCTTTGCTCAGATCACATCACTGCAGGATTTCATTTTGCCATTTAACAGGGATGAGACGTCAAGGCAGGGAGTGGGATTAACAAAGCATTCCCGAGACCCAGGAGACCTCGAGAGGAGTCCTGGAGAAATCAAGATGATGGAAACAGACAGCCCAGAGCAGCCTCAAGGAGGGGTTTTCTGTGCCACAGCCATCCCAAAAGCTCCCTGAAAGCTKTGATGCAGGAAACAGCCTTTGGAGGGGAGAAGAATGAAACTATTTAGTTGAAATGATCCATTCCAGGAAGGAGGAACCTGCACAAGCTAGGGTGGCTGCAGCACCAGTACAGCTTCTTGGGCTGGAAAAAGTAACAATTCCACAGAATCCCAGCAGATGGTCCAAAAACAGGACGTTATTCCACTTGGGAATTTCAAAGGGGGCATGAAAGCCATGACTCTCTCCAAGGGAGGCCAGGAGGGATGATGTGGGACTCCAGCATCCCTTCCAGGAACTGACTGGCACAGATCAGATYCACCACCACACCCAGCCAAGCATCCCAGGCATTTCTGTGGGTGCTACTGCTGCAAGGTTTCCAGCCAGCTCCTCCATCCTGGACACATCACAGCCCAGTATCTGCTTCCCCAGCCAGACCTTCCAGCAGACTCCAGTTGGATTCTGATGCAAACTACTTTAGTTTGTATTAGTRGAAGGAATAAGAATGATAAACGGAGACAGAAGGTTTGGTTTTGCAATTGTTTGAGGAGGTCATTTGGTGCAGAGGGAGGATTCGGAGGGCACCACAACCTCCATCCCCACAGGAGAGCAGAGGGAGGATGTGGAGGAGACCACAACCCTCATCCCTGTGGGAAATCAGAGGGAGGACCTGGAGGGCACTGAAACCTCCACCCCCAGGGAAGAGCAGGAGGAGGATCCGGAGGCCACCACAACCCCCATCCCCACAGGAAAGTTGGTTCCAGGGATARGAGGGGCAGAAGCACTTCCAGGCAGGTACCAACATTGTGCTCAGGRCATGTGGCAGGAGCTGGCAGGTTTCCCAACAAGGAATGATGTTGCTGGAATTTGTTCAAGGTCTATTGCTTGGATCAATCTTCCCCACACAGCCTGGGATAGGCTTGTGCCACTTCCATGCTGGTGTATTGCTCATGGGCACTTCCAAGGAGGAAAAAGTATCAGCAATTTCAGGACACAAGATTTCCATGCCTTCACATGAAGCTCTTCCTCTGGCAGTTCATCAAACCAGAGGGTATAAAAAACATTCCGTATAAAACAGCTGCTGGCATTAGAACAGCTTAAAGTGTTAGCTGAGGAATTTTCTGTATCTCAGGGAAAGGTTTTCAGGGAAGAGGTGACCCAGGAGGGAAAAAACATAAGGCACAATGCTCCAGCCCAGGGTGCAGGTCTGTCCCGGCTTGCAGCATCCAGGATGTGTGAGCTCCAGGACAGGGCAATTCCCTTCAGGGAAATGTGCTGCCTGGATGGTCCCATGGAGCAAAGCTCCTTTGGGATGCAGTGGAAAAGAAAGGATGGGATGGAGGGATGCTGCACTGCCCAGTCCCACAACATCCTACACCACAATCCACCCCCCCTTCAGGGCTCCAGCTGTGAGTGCTRAGCCAGCTCTGAGGCACAACCCCAGCCTGCAAGAGAAACAGCAGGTCTAGAAACACGGGAATAAGGGGATTGAATCCAAGGGAAGAGAAAAAGCAAGTGCTAAACAAACCAAGTGCTGAATTACCCCCAGTAATCCCTACCGTGGCTTTACCAGGGCTCAGCTGAACTCCCCAGCTTAGCAAAATCTGCCCTGGCTAAAATTATCATCAAACACCAYGAACAGCCCCCAAATCCAYGGAACCATCCGAACACCCAACCCCYGTGAGCCCGGGAAGTTACCGCAGTGTCCGGCAGCGCGAGGCGGGAGCCCAGGGAGGTCGGGAAGGCACTGGCCGGAGCAGAGGTGCGTGACCAGTGCCCTCCACGTGCCCGGCGCTCGAGCTGCATTAAGGAGACAGAGCAAATCTCCTAATCCCTCTGCCTGTCATGGGAATCGGAATGAGCGGCATTCCCGGCCGGGGGCTTCGGGCAGTGCTCTGTGCCTCAGCGGGATGGGGCAGTCGGGCTCCCCAGAGCACAGACACCGGTCGCATCCCAAACCTCATCCTGCTGGAAGCGGCTTTTCCAACCGGGTGGAGCACAAGGGTTTAAGAGCAAGGAAAATATTTTTTCATCCCAGAAATTCATGATCAAGGAGGGAAAACAAGACAGCACCCATTTCCCTGCACAGGAATGAAGCCAGTGGTTTTTCTGCATCGCTGCCCTGGAGAAGGAGGAGATGGGGCTGGAGACCTAAGGGGCAGCAGGGGTTTGGGGATATGTTCTGCAGGAAAACAGCAGGATCCACCATCTTCTGCCAAGTTCTTCCAGAGCATCGCTGGGCACTGCCTGCTCCTGGTCACACCAGCCAAGCCAGGAGGGCATTTTCCCCCTTCGGTAAATCCACTGCCACTGTGTCCATTCCCAGATAGATCTGACATTTCCCAACAACAGCTGTTCATGTTCAGACCAAACCACCCTTTCCAGGGCTAGGGCTGGAGCCAAGGGAGCATTGTCCACCCTATTTGGCCACACTGCCCAGAGCATCCCAAACCATCAGGAAGCTGGAAGACCCACCTGAACAAGCTTCTCTCCAGGTTATAAGGATAAATCCAGTGACAACACTGGCGGGACAGAGCCAAACCCAGCAGCTCAAGTGTCCCCAGCACACACAGCCTTATTTGTTTAATTATTGTGACACAGGGAGGGCAAACAGATTGCAGGTCTGGATTGGTACCATCTCAACACACTGGCAGCTCATGACTGCAGGGTGTGCCATCCTCCATGGCTGATCCCAAGCACTTTCCCAGTGGTCAGCCAGGAGAGCAGTTTTTGGAGCTGACAGAGTAAGAAAACTCCACTCTCTGACTCCAGGGAGTTGTAGATGGAGCTGGACTTACCCCAGGCACAGATGAGCCCAGCATGTACCTCTTGCACAGGACAATCCCACTTTTCATTTTAACCCTTCTTCCATTCCCACAACAGCTCCTGAGAGGTCACTTAAGCTCCTTTGCTGTGCTACACACYCCTGATTGCATCCCATGCAGCCTTGGGGGAGAGCAGGAGCAGGYTGTGGAAGGAACAGAGATTTTGGAAAGCATCCACCAACTCACAGCTGACATGGCTCATCAGTGCACAGGCTGCACAGGGGAAAGGACACGGGCTGGGAAGCAGCTCCAGGCTCTATTCCTGGCACCCCCAGGTTTGCTTCAGCAATCCTTTTTTTACTATTATTATTTATTATTAGGGACAACGTGAGCGTCAGCACACACACAGCCATGGGAAAAGTGTCCTCCCAACCACTTCTGTCCTGGAGAAGTGGAGGGCGGACAGGAGCAGGCTCCACACATCACCCAAGATAAGCAGGAAGCAATGAACCATCTCAAACCCTCCAGACTCCTGAGTCTGACATCCGTGCATGTGAGGACACAGCAYAGTTGCCCAGGGAGGAACAGCAAAATGGGAGGAGAGCACATTTCTACAGCCACCTCTAAAGCAGAAGAGTCTCTGCAACCCACTTCTGTCCTCCCAGGAGAAAGCCGGGAAGGATCCAGAGTCCTGGGACCTTTCCTCTGGCTGCAGAAAACCAGCAGCAGGGATCAGGACTATTCAGTGCAGCCAGTTCCCCTCATTTAGTATGTTTTCCCAAACAAAAACTCCCTGGCAGAGGCWGGGAGGGCACTGCTGGATGCCCATGCTGCCAAGGCAGCCCTGACATGACCTGTCCTTTAAGTTCATCATTTCTTTGTCATTCCTGGAAAATCGGCCAGACAAGGAATGTTTTACAGCTCAAACAAGCATCCTCCTCCTCACCAGCCCTGCTCCCACATGAGACAGGAGCAGCAGCTCAGAGCAGGGCTGGGTTTGCCCACCTGGAGATGGGCACCTTCAGGTTTCAGTCTCCAAGGATTCCTTAYCTGCAGAAGGACAGAGAGCTGCTGGTTTTTCCCAAGGAGGAGCTGGGTCAGGCATTTCTAAAGGACAACTTGTTTTAATCCACTGATTTGCAGAAGCAACTCATGGCAGCACCCAGGGAGGGCAGAGACATCCCAGGGAATGAGGCCCTTCAGCCTCAACAGCAGRGGACAAAAAGTCAGATAACCAGTGTTCTTCATCCCAGGTCAAAAAGAAGAGAGGAGCAGCTTTKCTTGAGCCACAAACAGAACCCTTCCAAGCTGTTCTCACAGCCACTCAGATCCCAGAGGGGACCCCAAGCTTCCTGACCAGGAGAAAAGAGCTACTGCCACGTTTGCTTCCCTGAGACCATCCCAAACCCACTGGCTGCAGGTTCCCAGTGCTCCCAGTGTGTGTCCCTGTGCTGGCCCCTGGAGCTGGCCCCATTCCCACTGTGGTCATGCCAGGGAGCTGGGTTTGTTTAGAGGACGTGGCTGCCCTGTCCTCAGGCCCCCTCTGCTCTGCTTCCAGGCTGGAAGAGCCAGTCCCTGTTCCCACAGGACAGTGTCTAGACATGAGGCTGGAAACAGGGGACACACAGGGGGACAYAGCTCCTGCTCCACAATCCAACAGGACATGGATTTTTGGGGTGGGAATCAGCAAGACAGACAGGGATGGGTTTAGGGTTCTTTTTGTGTGAGGTTATCCAGCCTGGAAGGGTATTTCTGGATCACAGCACTCCTTAAGGACAGAAGGAAGGGAAAAATGAGGTATTCAGAAAAGGGGGATTGGGGATCAGGGCCGGCAAACCTCCCACCTGACCACTCACCATCCTCATCCCAGGGGAGGGTCTGGAGGCAGATTTGGCTCTGTGACTCAAACCATCCCATTTTCCCACCTCCAAGCTCTGGTCATGTGTGCCAGTGCACACTTGGATGGCAAAGGGCTGCACAAATTCACATGAGACTATGGCCAAGCCCATGGAAGAACCACCGGTTCCCCAGTTCAAACGCCCCAGCAGCAAATGAATCCCCAGCCAGAGCACGTGGCCAGGTGAAGGTGGGGGATTTTCCCCAGCAGTGCCCACTGCTCCATTCCACAGGGATGCTGGAAGAGCAGGAGAGCTGCTCAGCAAGTGTCTCTTGTCCTCCCCAGCCTGAGCACCAAGGGTCTGTGAGAGCTGGAAGTGGAACAATCYTCAGGAAAAAGGACCTGCATCTGCTCCAGGTGTGGCCTTTGCAAGAGGAGAACTTTCTCCTGGTGGTTCCTCCAACTTTTAGAAGAAACTCCAAATTCAGACATCGCAGCTGGAAGAGCTTCCCCAGGGTGCTGCTCTGTGAATGGAGGCACAGCCATGTGGAATTTGGTGCTCCTGGATCTGTCCCTCTCACTCCCAGAGGGTTCACAGAGCAGGCTGTTCTCCCTAGAGGCACAGACCTGCCTGGCGCTCTCCCCGCCAACTCCCCGAGCAGGAATCCCAGCCAAATCTCTGCCTGGAAACCTTCACACTGCTCCCAGTGAAGAAATAAAAGGACACTGAGGTTCTGGCAAAGCAAACCAGCCAAGCCCTGGTCCCAACCTCCATCCTCCACTGCCAGGGAAAGGCTGGTTGGGTAAAGCACAGAGGAAAACAAACAAACAAACAAACCAAGTTTCTCTGAGTCCAAGAGGAGAATTAAGAACTTCCACATGAATCCCAAAACTTGACAGAGAAAAAAAAAAATCACCAGGAAAGAAAGCGACCCATTCCAAAGGTTAATAGGTTAGAAATCACCACAAGATTTCAGTCCTGACGGGAATCACCGTAAATGCCAGTTAAAGGGAAAATAAACCRAAGGAGGGATTCAATAAAAGAAATGTGATCTTGAGTGTTAAATAGTAACTGGGGATAAATCCTGCCTCATAAACACCTGGAGGTCAAAGGTGTGCTCCAACAGGAGCAGAGGGAAAACCTCCCACCAGCAGATAAGGAGACACCTAGTCCTTGGCCTGCAGGAATCAAGGCAAAGTCTTGGGCCCGGCTTTGATGGACCAGGATATCTCCTGGAACACAGAGGGATATCTCCTTCCTGACAGGAACAGCAAAAGTCCAATGTCTGGGATCCCTAAGGGCAGTGAACTCCAGCCATGTCTCACAGGTTAACCCCATAATCCCCATGAATGGACAAACTGGTCTAAAGCCATCCTGGATTTCTCACCTCGSGATTCATCCCCAGCGCCCACCCAGCCTATGGCCCAGCACGTCTCTGGGCAGCAGGAAAATTAGTATTAATTGGAGTTATCATGCCGGAAGAACTGCACAGGTAAGACAAGGTCATGTCCTTGCAGGGACGAGGGGAATCTTCCCATTGCCAGAGGGCAGGGATAGGTGGGATATCGGGAAGGAATCCTTCCCTGTGAGGGTGCTGAGGCCCTGGCACAGGGGGCCTGCAGCAGCTGTGGCTGCCCCATCCCTGGGAGTGTCCAAGGCCAGGCTGGAGGGGGATTGGGAGCCATGGCAGAGGGAGAAACTGGGTGAGCTTTAAGSACCCTTCCAACCCAAACCATTCCCCTRCTCCAKGACTGTGGGTTAAATCACTTCCAGCAGCTTATGGGGCAATCCAAGGACTGCTGGCCTCCAACAGGCCAGCTGGCAGAGCTGGAAGCCCATGGAAATGTGTTTGTGTGTCAGAGCTGAAAGGGAATCAGCTTTAATTAGCATCAATTTTTAAACTAATTAGAAAATGTCTCTCCAAGCACAGTTGTATGAGACCAAGAGAACACTTGGAAGCACTGTCAAATGACTCGCTGMGCAGCACCGCATGGTCTGAAGGGAGGGTTCGCCACAAAAAAACCCAACCAAACAGAGAAGCCCAAACTTCTGCTCTGTAACCCTAAAGCAGCCCCTGTGTTTTGGAGGAGGAATCACTCCCCTTGGCACTCTGGGCACCCCATCTACCTCCTCTTCTCCCCCCAAACTGCCTTGGACAATCTCAGCATTCCAAGACTTCTACTGCTTTGTCAAAAAACCAAAACAGCAAATCCCAGGAGAGACTCCAGGTACTCTTAGGTACCCTTAGCTGATCCTCCATCCCTATGTCACGGCTTTAAAGGAAAACACCCTGCAGGATCAGCATGGAAACAGAAGCAGCCTGTCCTGGAAAACTGGAAATCCATCCTCCCCCTGCCCTGATTCCCAAAGCCTCTCACAGTGGTATTTCCACTAGAGCTGTGCATTCCTCATTTACCAATAGACTACTTTCAGCCCTGAAAATTACCTGGATTTTGACACATCTGGTGAGAGGCAAAGCAGGAAAACCTCAGGCTTCAGCATGGGCTTCTCCCTGCTCAGGAGTCTGAGGAATCACCACCAGGACGGACAAACATCACCCTCCTGGATAGTGACTTATGTCAGAGTAAGGCCAACCTTTTCCTGCAAACAGGGCTCATTCCATGAAGCCCCTTTCGTTTAAAGGAKGCAGGAGGGATGAAAGTGATTTCCTCGTGGAGATGGCAAGCTCACTGAATATTTGGAGARGGGGTGAGTTAATGTAGGAGACACTGTGCTGCCTGCAAGATGCTGACAGCTCCAAGGTCAACAGGGATCAGCCAGATGTTCTCGCTCCAAAACATGCCCAGGTTGGATGCAAAACTCTCCCCACAGTGCAGGAATGTGTGAAATCTGGGGCTCCCAGTTGGGAGGCAAAAGGAGGAGAGGCAGAAAACAGCAGACACAGGCTGAACCTCACCCTCATCTGGAAGGACACTAAAACATGAAWTTCAGGAAGGCAAAGCCCCAAGGAGCCTCCTTTTCCAGGCTGCCCACTTCTTTTCACTGCAAAAGGCCAGAAGGAGTGATTCCCTCCACCCACAGCACACAGATAAACCAGGCTCCAGCAGCTCCCACCCAAATCCTGGCTCCTGAACGCAGGCAGCTCCTCAGCCAGGCAGGAACGGGTGCTGCCAGCCAGCTCCAGGTCTGTGGGGGCAGCCAAGGGGAAGCTGCACCCAACTCCAAGGGCTGCGGGAGCCTCCCCCCAATTACAATGGAGCCTGTTCAAGGAGCTGGAACATCATGTCCTCGGCCACCTCAGTCCTTTGGCTGTCACCAACCTGAAGTAAACAGATTCTGCAGCAGCAATAAGCTCGTTACCAAGGCCACCGTATTGATCCCAAAGTGTAATTAAAATTCACAGTTCAAGCAGCCCAACTCAGCAGGGCAATGGGGGCAGCTCTGAAAGGCAGGACTGGCCTCAGCTTCCGCATCACGCTTCCCCAGAGACACAGAACCCATGGGGGGACATCAGCTGCCAAAAAACAGCCCAAATTCTTCCCTGTGACAGTGGGGAGGACCTGGCACAGGAGGCCTGCAGCAGCTGTGGCTGCCCCATACCTGGAAGTGTCCAAGGCCAGGTTGGACAGGGCTTGGAGCTCCCTGGGAGAGTGGAAGGTGTCCCTGCCCATGGCAAGGGGTAGAACTGGGTGATCTTTAAGGTCCCTTCCAACCAGACAATTTCCAAACTACAGCAGCTTCYTCTTTGRATCTTTGGGCCATCAACCAAGATGYSCCAGAGCACCCATTCCCAAGGGTTAACCATGCCAGGGAAGTTTGCAGGGCTGATGTGGGCAGAGGAAGATGGTGCAGAGAGGATTCCAGCACTGCTCACAGTATCCAAGCCCCCAGAATTATCCAGTTCCCTGGGAAGGGGCTCCACACTGCCTGCTGAGGTGGCACCATGATGCTCCTCCTTGGTGGGGCTCCCTGACCCTTCTCCCAGCCCCTTACAGATCCAACCCCTGGTTTCACCAAGTCTCACTCTGGGAGAAGTTCTGGCACAAAGTCCTTTGCACTGTGGGCCCTCAGGGCCACCAGCAGGTCCCAGGACAGTCACCTGGAACGTCACCACCGTGTGCTGAGTGAAGGTGAGCCAGAGGCCCCAGATAAGCAGCTCTGATCAAAGGGCTCAGCAGGAAACATAATGAGCCCTCTGCAAATGCGACAGCCACCCGCAGGAAGCTCCCAGTGATAAAACACAGCCAGGCACAAGCAAATCCCTCAGGCCAAGGGTTGAAGTCCCACATATTGCCTGCTCCAAAATCTGGGATGAGGCACGCACCAACTCCTCAGAGGAGCAACACCGACAGGAGCCTCACTTGCAAAGGATTAACTCCAACCTGACCTTGAAAACCTGATTTCCAGAGCAAAATACCCCAGCTTCAACATCTAGCAGGGAGCACAGGAACCCACTCCAACATTTGCACAGGCTGGAAAGCACGGAGAAAACTGTTCCCAAAGAAAGAATTGTGGTAGGCCGGTCCCCAGCAGATGATAACCTGGCATTTTGGGGAAGGGCAAAACAAAACATTGTGCTCCTGCCTCCGGCACTCTTCCCACACTCCAGAYGTGGCTGCTCACATGGGAAGGGGGCTCCCAGGATGGGGGCTCCACACCCACACCATCAAAAGATGACAAGAGATGCTTCTGAAGACTGGGAAGAATGAATATCCAACCTTCCTCCCATCTCCAAAGGACTGACATAAGAGTGGAAACTCAGCCTCCTTCAGGGATGCAGGAGGAAAAGGGGTAAGCAAAAGCCACAGGCTCTGGCACATCATTTTGAAGGTTTGTGCCCATCAAACTCCCAAAACCTCCTTTCTTGCCCCTCTCTGGTTCAACAATTCAATTAAGTGTCTTCTGACCTTGCCCAGTGCCAGGGCACTGGGACAAGCCTCCCCTCTGGACATTAGGGAGACCCTTCAAAACACCAAAATGAGATGGTCCCARGAGCAACTTAGAAAAAAATTAGAATTCTATCATCATCATTCTATCTATTTAATACAGCACCAGGAGTGAACTGGCTGCCCCTCAAGCCCCAGTAATTCATCTCCAAGCACCCCTGTGCTTTTTTCCCCCCACTTATTAGGGTTTTTCTCCACCCCAGGGAAGGTCAGACTCATCTCAGGACATCCATACAGAGGACGATGAGCTGTCCAACTCATCCCAGCCCAGGCACCTCATTATGACAAGGAAAAACTGTTGTGACAGAGCCAGGGACCGAAGAAGTGAAGATCTGGGCAAAGGAATGAGGAGAGCCAGGTGCGCAGTGCCTGCAGAACAGCRGGACAGGAGGGGGTAGCCATGGCCCCAGACAGGCTCACAAAGACACAGAGGATTTATGAGCAGCCACTCTAAGGAATTAAATTAAAGGGACAGGAAAAACGAAAGGCTACAGGAGCTCTGTCAGGACCAACAAGGGCAGTCTCATCCTCCTGACAGCCCAAAGGGGAAGGTAGTTTATTATCACCTGGCCTGCCAGAGCTGCAGGGACCTGGGATAAGTCACGACAGCCAAGTGGGGCAGGAACAGGTCTCTGGGAATGGGCCGTGCAGGACAGGGATGCAGCTGGCTGCAGCAAGGTCAGCAGTCCGCAGGCCACTGCAGACAGGAATGATGATCTAGAGAGGACACACAGCCCTCCCCAGGGGCCAGCAGCTCCCCACAGGCTCCATCCCCCTCTCCCCAGCTTTTCCCTGCTCCATCTCTGCCACCCCCACACCAGCCAGCACCCGGCTGGCTGCCACCGCAAAGCTGCAGCGCTGTGCATTAGCATTCCCTGCCACAGCCCGCGGGATCCCGCCGGAGCCGGCATCCATCCGCAGGGCCACAGCACCAGCCCAGCACGCCCAGCCCAGCCCCACGGGCACCCAGCTCACCTCCCCAGGACAGAACCGACGCCTTCAGCCCATCTCAGAGCCCAGGAACGCTGCAGGAGAAAGATCTGTCTGCAGCGTCCATCTGTTTGCCAGCACTCAGGTGTGGAGGAGCCCAGCAGACAGCAGCGCCAGCGGGACAAGGACACGGCGGGGTGAGGTGACAGACACGGACAGCACGTGCCAAGCCCCCTGCCCTGCTGCGAGCCGGTGCAGCTCACCGCGTCCTTCCCACRCCAGGGCACCCCCAGCCTGCCTCGGCTGGGAGTTTAAGGCTCCACCGACCGGCTGACGTGGATTGGGAAAGCGACGGCTGCCAAGGGCACCTGCAGTCTCCAGAGAGGCAGGAGAGCAGATGCCCAGACGCAGCAGTGATGGCACACACGGATCTGAAGGAGCACAACCTGCCCTTGAGCTCTCCCGTCATCATCTCCACATCCATGTTCACCAAACCTGGGTAAGGCACCAGCCTCAGCATTCCCAATCTTCCCCAGCAACACCACAGCAGTGGCTGGAGAAGGTGCAAAACTCAGCATCGTTCACCTCTGYCTGCAAACCACTCCTGGCCAAAGAACCACCTCAGAACAAACTGGGGTCACTATGCTGACAAACAAATAAATCCCCACGAACTGCAGTGAAAAGGGAGCTCTGGCAGAGCCAGGAAATCCCAGCTCTTGAGGGAAAACATCCCCATTCCTCCTTTCACCTCCACAGACTCAGCTCCTACTTCAGCCTGGGGCTGATCATATTTAATCTCTTACCTCCTGCTTGTTTCACTTTTTCACCTGAAACAAGTCCCTGACAAGAGGAAACAGCAATGCCAGGGGCTGACTCCCAGCTTCAGGTGATCCCAACAAGGAGACATCAACTTCTCAGCAGCACCCACAGGGTCAACGTGCTTCCAGCCGCATCCAAGATGCTCCTGCAGGTCCTGGGCTGGATGCTGGTGGGCTTACACTGGCACTTTCCCCAAGCTCCAGCACAAGTTAAGGCTCCTCTGAAAAGCCATTCACAGAGAGAAACGGAGCATGCACTGAGCCTGGCCRTGTTCCCACCCTGCCCATCTCCAAACGCCTCACGCAAACTGCATCAGCAAAGTTCAAGGAGCCCAAAAAACCAGCAGGGACGTGCTTCAGCAGCACAGCACGATCTTGCCCACCTCCATGCTAATAAGTCATCCCTCTCCACCACATCCGCTGGCCTCTGACCATGCCAGGAGCTCCAGGGCACCTGGCACAAAAGTCACTTCGACTTGCAGGGAATCAGAAGGGCGTTTTAATGGTTTAATTGCAATCCTGTTCTGAGGCATCAGAGCTAGGGGCACTCAACAGCTTATCTCAGGAGAGCAATTCTCCCTTCCTTGGTCTTTCATCCTCCTGCCAAGGCCTCTGCCATTCCCCAGCACTATTTGCAGGAACTAGCCAGGCAAGGAAAACAGGAGCCCKCAGCGATCTGTTCCCTGAGCTCAGCTCAGTGAGCTCCCATCTCTGATGTTATCAGCCTCAAATGTCGTGTGTCGCTCTGGGCACCTTCAATATCCTCACCCAGCCAGGAAAAGCTGCAGCAGCCACTGAGTCCAACCAAGGCTCCTCAAGCTGCACAACCAGCCATGTCTGCAGCAGAAAATTCTGGGGATATAACATCTCATCCCTCTGAGAGGCCGGCAAACTTGCCTCTGATTTCTTTCTATCACAGGTGTTTTGGTTCCTTGGGATGCTCTGGGATCAGCAGCCTGCTGGCCCCTCGGAGCAGTCAGCTGCAGCCTGGTGCTGTTTGCTCTGACAGAGACGATGGTTATGAAAAGGTAAAAACAATCCCTGAGTTAGAGCTGTGCTGAGACACTGCTGGAAGAGGAAGACACCAGCCCCACATTCCTCTGCTCCTTCCTCCAGGCTATGTCCACAGCCCAGATAAACAGGGCCAAGACTCCAACCCCTGCTCCCTGGAAGAGAAGAYGCCTCAAACCCAGCTGACCTTCCCCAAGGGCTAGACACTCCCCAATCCCACCCGTGGCCAGAGCAGGCAGGAGAGATTCCCCCAGAGAATGAGGATGTTCCCATTCTCTGTGACTGCTCTGCCTTTGCATCCACCGCTTCCAGCCGGCTGCAGCCCCGAGGGGAACACAATGTTCAGCTGCACAGATCTGTGCAGTGCTTGGAACACAGATCTGCCTCCCTGGCAGGACTGAAACTCCAGCACTGAGCCCGGAGCACAGGGCCAGTTCCCCAGGTCACTGGGGTCCTGCACCCTGCCACAGTGCCAAGACCAGTGCTCGTCCACCTTCAGTGCCATCTGACCACCCCACAGGGTTGTGGGAGCAACACTGGGAGATCTCAGAGCCCCTGTGAGGCCTTCAAGGATGGAGGGGTACTGAGGTGACTCGGCAGCCTGTTCCCAAGCCCAAATGTGCTCCCACCCACATCTCCAACAGAACCCCTGTCCCTAAAAAACTCAGCACTCTGAAACCTCCCAGCCACCCCCTGAGCGACACACAGCTGGATTCCAGGTTGCTGCTTCTGGCTCTTCCCATATAACAGGTCCCCCCTGCTTTGTCCCCACCACAAAGCCCTGTCACCCCATAGTCCCACACAAGGGCCCCACCCTGCCAGGGGTCACCCTGTCCCCCTGTACCCCTACGCCACAGCCGAGGCCCCTGCTCTGGCTGCAGCCCCCTGGAACCTGCCCTGCATGTACCAGTCCTCCCCTCACCCCCATGCGGGCCAGGGTCATACCCCAGTACAGATTCCTCTCTTCCCAGCACCAGAGCCCTTCCTTCCCACCCCAAACTGGGCCGGCAGCCCCCTGGCTCATACCTGCCACCCCCAGACCGGCCCAGCCCCCTCGCCGGTATCAATCTCCCTCTCCGCCACTAAATGGGGACAAGCCCCACTTCCCAGTTACCGCCAAACTGGATCAGGTCCAGCTTTACCAGAACAAACCTCCATCTGTGGGGCTGCTCCTTCCAGAGCCGGGTCACGGTCCCCCCGCTCCACAACCGAGAGCTTCTCCCCCCAGCCGAGCGCTGTTCCCCGCCCCGAACCGGAGGCTGCATCCCCCAYTCCAACCAGGGCTGGTCCGCCCGACCAGGGGCTCCTCCCGCCCCCAGACCGGGGACTCACCCCCGCAACCGGGAGCTGCTCCCCCTGAACTGTTCGCCCCACAGCCGGGAGGCTTGTCCCTCCGCCCCACCGGCCGTGCCCCTGCAGAGGAGGGAGGGCTCCTGCCCCGCCACCGGGGGCTGCTCCCTCGAACCGGGGGTCCTCCTCCGCCACAACCGGRGGCTGCTCCCCCGAACCAGGATCTGATCTCCCGCACCGAGCCGGTCCCCCGCCGGCCCCGCTACCTTCTTGGGGGCCTTGGTGACGGTGGCCATGAAGGAATATTTCTCGGCGTCCTCCACCTCCTTGGCCTGCTTCTCCTCGCCGCCGGCGGGCTCCGGCACCGACATCCTGATGCGGCGGGGAACGCGGGGCGGGCCGCGGCCGCCGGASGGACGAAACGGGACAGGGTACGGAGGGGCGGACAGGGGGGAACACTCCGGGCGGGTTTAGCTCGGCACGGCCCGGTTCGGCCCCGCCGGTCCCTCACGCGCGCTGTGGTGCCGCCGGCGCGGTGGCTGCGCCGGGTCTGCGGCCGCCGCGCCAGGGGCGGGGCCTCGTGATGTCACCGCGCCGTGACGTCACCGCGCACCAGCCGGGCAGCTGAGGCCGCGCGGCGCCGCCGGGTGGAGCGGGAGACGGGCACGGCGCCTCCTGGCGGACAAGAAGGGGATGGCGCTGAGTGGGCGGGAACAAGGGCGTGGTCACTCTGGGGGGCGTGGCCACTGTATGGGGCGGGGGCATTATATGGGGCGTGGTCAGAGTGGGGCGTGGTCAGGCGCCTCCGCGCGGGCCAAATCCCAACTAAATAAAATCATTGTATTTAAGTTAAATAATTTTTATAATTAAAYGTAAATAATTTATAATATTATGTATTATTATGGACAATAATAATAATAAAGTTAAATAAATTCATATATAAATTTCTATATATGCATTATATGTAAATATTAAAATTAAATTAATTACTTAGACTAAAGGAAATAATTAGAAAGATTCACTTTATACATTAAATARCGACCACATATATTAAATATTAATCATATATAAATGTGTAAGATAAGTAACATATACATTTAAATTTACAAGTGATTATAAAACTATAAAAAATTATATAAATTTAATTCATTTTATGCATCTATAATATACATAAATGTATATGTTAAATTATTTATATAGATTTAATAAATAAGTTAAATAATTGTTATAGAGTTTTTCTAAATAAATCTCGAAACTAAATAAGTTACATAAATTAAATAATTAATTTATTAATTAATTGGGAAATAAATTATGAAACTAAAGAATGAGGGTTTTCAGGGTAAAAAATATTTGCGTTTTTTCAGAGGGAAGAAGTAAAGCAGGAGAAAAAACAYGATTAATCAGGAAAATAGTTCAAGTAAAACACAGGTACAAAGTAAATCAGTGAAAAAATAAAACATCGGGGAAGTGGAGAAATCATGGAGAAAATCAAATCAGGCAGGATGGCACCAGGAACGTGGTGGGGGCAGCCCCACAGTGGGCAGGGGGAGCGAGTGCCCCCCATACCCCACCGGGGGTGGGTGCCCAAACCCGGGTGAGTGCCCGACCTCGGGTGGGGGTCCAGTTCTGTATGGGTGTCCAGCCCCAGATGTGCAGCTGTCCAGCCCCAGATGTGCAGGTGTCCATCCCCAGCAGGGTGCCCAGCCCCAGATGTGTGTGTGTCCAGCCCCGGCAGTGTGTCCAGACCCGTATTTGTGCATATCCAGCTCTAGGGGTGGGTCTTGTTCCAGATGTGTGGGTGTCCAGCTCTGTATGGGTCTCCAACCACAGCTGGGTGGGTGGACAGCCCCGGATGGTGTGTCCAGCCCCAGGTGTGTGACTGACCCCACGTGGGTGTCTGCTTGGGTGCGTGTCCTTTGTGTGTGGGGGGGTGTCCTGTGTGTGGGGGTGTCCAGCCCCACATGTGTGTCCAGCCCCAGATGTGTGTGTGTCCAGCCCCAGATGGGTGTGTGTCCAGCCCCAGATGTGTGTGTGTCCAGCCCCGGGGGTGTTTGACCCCCCCTGGGTGCCAGCTCCCGGGGCCGCCGGGCCGGCTCAGCCGCGCTGGCACCGCAGCCCCGGCTCAGCGCCAGCTCGGGGTCAGGGCAGTGCCCTCGCGGCCCTCATTAGCCATTAACGAGCCGAGCGGAGCCACCGGGTCACCGGTCACCCGCCCACATCCCCAGCCCAGCGTGAGGGTGCCGAGCGCTTTTTGGGGGTGCTGACCCTGGCCAGGGCTTCCTCCCCCACTCTTCCTCCGCACCCTCCTGCAGCTCCAGGCAGGAGCACAATCAACCTGTCCCCAGGGCCAGGGACACTAAGAGGCCCCATCCGCAGCACGGACCGTGCTCCCCGGCTCCACAGAGTGCCCACATGGCCTCTAGGGACCATTCCAGGACAGGCAGAAAGGCGGGGTTCTGATCCCGGGCCAGCCCGACCCCGACCCCATCCCCAAAAGCCCCACGGGCAGCTGGGAGGGGTCTGAGCCCCGTTCCGCCCTCACTTCTGCCGAGGGCGTTCCCTTAAATACAAGCTGGGAAGACATCGGTATGTGGGTTAAAACCCCAGCGAAAAGTGCAGATAACGGTTTTTTAACCAAAATCACTTTGTCTGGCCACAAAACRGCCTCTGGCCACCTAAATCCTGCAGCAGTTCCTTGGCCAAAACCCTGTCCCGGACCCGCCGTGCCCCAGGAACCGCAGCCTCGGGGCCTTTCCGTTGCTTCTGCCCCGTCAGCAGCTCTGCGGTGCCCGCGGCCGCGCTGGGGAGGGTTCCCAGGGCTGGCAGAGCTCTCTGGGGGCTCTTGGGAGGGGTCTCAGGACATCTGGTGGTGTCTCCGAGTGCTTGGGAGGTTTTGGGGCAACAGGATGAGCCTGAGATGTCCCAACCCTGCCAATGCCACAAGCATCAGGGATGTGGGGACCCTCAGGACTCTGCTGTGGGTGCTGGTGACCATAGTCTGTGCCACGCCATGCTGGCCCGTGCCTCAGGTCCCAGGAGCCTCTTGCTGATGGTTTCCCCTCTCACCATCCATCCTTTCCCCCAAATCCGCTGTTCTCATCCCATCAAAGCAGCTTTTTGCAATACAAACATCCATTTGGGACTCCAGGAGGGACCCCAGGGTGCCACCACTCTCCGTGCCCCACACAATCCCGGGGTGGGGGGTTCTTTTCTACCCTSCCCTACAAGTGCTGAGGGACAGAGATGTAGCTCCAAGTCCTTCCCAGCTGTGGGATTTCTGAGTGGGGAGCTGAAAGCAGGTTTTGCCCCCCCAAATTGCAGGGCCTGGGGCTGGAGGCTGTCCAGGACAGGGAATCACATCCCTGCTCCCACCCAGGCCAGTAACAGGGTGGGGAAAAGGCCACTAGCTGGGAACATGAGGAGCAGAGGGACCCTCCTGGCCCAAACCCGAGGGCAGGGAGACAGAGTTTGGCTTTCTTCCKGCATTTTCCAGGTGTTTTTACAGCACACAGAGCAGCCAGAAAAAGTCAGGGATGAGGGACTGTGGGGTGTAAGCACAGAGGAGGTGGATACTGGTGCTCCTCACACCCCCCTCAGTATCCCAAGGTGCTCCCACCTCTGCCCCCCAGCTCTGCCATAGGTTCAAGCTGCCATCATTGAGCTCCAGTTAGCCTCTCCTGTGCAGCTGTGGAGCTGCTTGGAGCATCCTGGAGCATCCTGGAACATCCCGGAGCATCCTGGAGCAGGGCAGGGACTCGCTGCCCTCAGCACTCCCAAACCCGGGCACGGTGCCCACCCCTAAGAGCAGCCTCCGGCCTCAAATACCCCCCAAATCTGACCATAATGATGGTGGCACGGATCCAGCAGGATATATATAGGTCCCACTTCCCTGGGAAGGGGATGTGGACCTGGGAAACCCCCGGCTGCTGCTGGGGAGAGGAAGGGCTGGGCTGAGTCAGCTCCCCTCGAGGAATCCTGTTTGTCAGCAAACAAGGCAGCAGCTCAGCCCCGGCATTGGCAAAACGCTCCCACATCCCCTCCTGCCCCTGCCAGCCCCTTGGATGAGCGATGGGGGTGCTCACCCTGCACACCCCATCGGCTGGTAGGGACCCAGGATGGTGTGGGAGCCACCTGGCATCCCCCTGGAGATGCTGGTGCTGTGCAGAGGGAGTGGGGCTCCCCTAATCCTGGAAAGAAGGAAGGGGAGCGGGGGAGTTGGAGGGAAGGAAATGCCTCCTCCAGTAGTGTCACTCTAAGCAAAGTGCTCCAGGAAACTTTGCCTTAAGTGTGTTTGCTTTAAACAGCTGCTTCCCAACCGTTCACACAGATTTTGGGGGCCACAGCACCRGGGCCGGTGCCTGGAGTTCCCAGAGATGGCGGCAGAAGCTGGGGGCAGGAAGGGTGGATGCATYCCTCTGCCCTCATTCCAGTGGCCATGAACTCCCACGTGAATCCACTGGGAAGCAGGTCAGGGTAACACCAGCAGGAGTCAGCCCCCCTCAGGGACCCCAGGGCTCGGACAGGGGAGTCACAAGCTCCAGTCCCCCCTTGCATCCCAGACTTAACACAAAGCTACACTTCTCTGTTTATTAATAATATTAAATATACAGGTTGTTTTCCATTATTTTCTTTAAATAGATTTTTAAATGCCTTTGTATAAAATATTTCAGGATTTAATTGTATAAAAAAAAACAAACAACCCACCCCAAAACCAACAAAAAACCCAACCAAACAACAACAACAACAAAAAAGGCAAAATAAATCCAACATGGGTAAAGGCAAGTTTTCTCCCCCAGGAGCAGCTCCTCCACAGTGTAAACTGGTGACTTACACCACCAGGAGTTTGGCCCCAGACTTCCTGTTGCATCAGGGCTTTTATCCTGATTTACACCAGTCCCTCGCCCAGGAACCCCCTCCTTCTGCCAGTCATAAATACACGCACATATATATATATATATATAAACCCCAAGTTAATAGTGATGCTTTCTTTAAAAACAGTTGGGTTTGTCCATACTTTCATCCTTCATATAAAAATAATACTTGAAAGTCCTTGAGCAGTGCGGGCCACGCTTCATCCAGGGCTGGAAGGAGCCGTTGGATTTTGGGGCATCTCCAGGGCTGGTGCATCCCAAACTGGGCTCTTCCCAATGCCCAGGAGTGGAGCTGTGCCAAGAAGCCCCAGGGTGCCCAGCTGGGGCAGTTCCAGCTCTTACACCCACGTGGATCCCATCCTTCCCAGCCCCATTCCCTTCTCCAAAGCGCAGTCACCAAAGAAATGGAATCCCAGCGAGGCCAGCTCGCGGCGAGGACCCTGCGAGGGGCACACAGCCCCCCCAGAATGCTTGTGCAGGATAAAGACTTTCATCCACTCTATTAAAAAAAATAAGCCCTAAAAACAGGAGGATGGGGAGGGACTGGGACGGTGCCAAGGGTGACCCCAACCCCAGCCCCATGCAGGGATACGGGCACGGGTGGGCTTTAAATATTCACAGTGTGAGGGTTTGAGTTGCAAGTCAGGGCTGGGTGTCTCAGGACTGGCCCTCCCGGAATTCAGGATGCTCCAGCTGAAGCCTCAGGAAAGGCAGGGTGAAGGGGCGATGGGAGCTGCACCAAACCCAGTCTGCTGGGACAGGAGAAGAGCCAGAGGATTTGGGGAGCCGATCCCCTCCATCTCCATCTCGCGCCGGCTGTGTTTGAGTGGGATCCATCATCCCATATCCAGCATCTCCATCGTCCCGCTCAGCGCCGCAGCRTCACCTCAGCCACCGCTGCCGTCCYGGCAAAGCTGCAGTCATGGTCCCAACACCTTCCAGCCCTGGGGTCCCAGTCAGGGCACATCCCCCCATCCTTTTGTCCCTGCCAGGGAGTTTTTTGCCGTCTCTGGCCACCGGCGGGAGGCAAGGGAAGAGGGAGTGTCAGCATCACGGTAGGATCGTGGCAAGGCTGGCGCGTGCCAACCCTCCTTCCATCCGSATCCGTCCCCCGAGCAGCTTCACATCCTGCCTGGGGCCCTGGGAAAAGCAGGAGAGAGATGAGCAGGAGCTGGGGCTCTGCCAGGGAGGGCACTGTGGGGAAAAACACACGAAAACCACAGGAAAAAATACTATGTATATTAAGAAAGTGCCAGTAATGGATTAACGAGCTGCGAAACCACATGCTGGCAGCGCTGGGGCGCAGACCTGCTCCTGTCCATGTCTTCCCACCCAGAATTTCCCTGCCCATGGCCAAGGTCAGCACCCATGGGGACAGTCCAGGAACACAATATTGCCCTCACAGTTTGGACCAAAGCCCTCCAAGGTCCCACCCAGCCCCTCCTGATCACCTCAGAGATCCTGAGTCTCCAGCTCTGAACATTCCCCTGCTCCCTGCAGTGCCCTGTGACAGAAAGATGGGGGGTTTAGAGCAGGGTCGCCCAGGGTGGGGGTCCCCAAAGGCCCCCCCCACACAGGATGCTGTCACACCCACCTCCTCTCTGGCTCCTCAGGGTCACAGCCTCCATCTTCCAGCGGCCGCTCCAGGACCTTCGTGGAGGAAGGGAAATGAGGAGATGAGCCCCGGGGAAGGGGAGGAGGCTGCAGCAGCAGGGTGGCAAATCTCCCAAATAACATCCTCCCACCATACCCAGCAGCACCAATTGTCCCCCAGTCTCAGAATTATGGGGAAAATGGGGCTCAACCCACACTGGCCAACACACAAGTGGGGAAACTGAGGCAGGAGAGAATCTTGGTGCCTGGGGAGGAGATGAGGCAGGGGTCTTACCCTGGATTTATACTTGTAGAAGAGCAGGCCTCCCGTGGCCAGCAGGACGGCCACTACACTGGCCACCGTAATGTAGATGAGGGGCTCCTGGCGGCCCTCCCTGACGGGCGGCTCCTTCCTGCGCTGCTCTGCGCCCAGAACAAAGCCAGAGTCAAAGCTGGGGCCGGCCCCGCCGCCATCCTCGGGGCCCCGCAGCCGGCTCGGCCCCCAGCCCCACGCCCTGGCCCTSTCCCTGGGGCTGCCCGGGGCTCGCAGCTCTGGGGCCATCCTGGAGAAGCGGAGCTGTGTGACGGGCTCCGCCGGCGCCGCGGGGCGGATCCTGGCTCCGCCGCCCGTCGAGCCGGCGCTGGGCGATGCTGTCGTCGGGGTGGTCCTGAGCCCGTCGGGCTGGTCCGGGAGGATGGAGCCCCCCCACTGCTGGCCTGGATCCTGTGGCAGATGGCCGGTGCCCCACTCCACCACCTCTCCATCCCCACGGAGGACGGGGATGTCACCCAGTGCCAGGCTCAGCGTCCCAGCCGGATCCTTGAGGGCTTCGGCACTGCTGGCTGGAGCTGTCTGCTTCATCCCGGGGGCCAACGGCAGCGCTGTGTCACCTACCCCGGCACCCAGGACCTCCTCGGTCCCTGAGCCCCCGTCCGTGCTACTGGGGGGCTGAGATGGGGCCTCTAAGTCAGCGAGGGTGGCATGGAGGAGGCTGGAAGGGACCTGGGTGCTAGCGGGTGCCATGTCCCTGCCAGTGGCAGCAGAGAGGGAGGGCTGGGTGGCAGAAGGGAGGGCAGGGGACAGGCAATTGCAGTCAGGATCTGTCCCCACACCTGAAAGAAGGAGAGAGAAGAGACAGCCGTGGGGTCACCAGCCTCCAAGAGGGGCACAGGCAGCAGATCTGAGGTCAGGGGCACTGTCCCCGTCCCTCCCCGCAGCCCCGGGCAAGCGGGTCAAACAGCCCCTCAAAAAATGGGAGAGCAAGGGAGAGGAAGGGAACAGGCAGGAGCAGGCAGGGCAGGCAGCACAAGGGTGACAAGCAGCGGGTGGGATGAAGCAAACCCGAGTCTCCAGGTCCCTGAGCTGATGGCAGTGGGTTATTCACAACTTGCAGGAGCCAGACAGCCACATTTAACGTCCCCCACGGCACAAGGACATGGCACAGCTCCGACACGAGGATGACAGCGAGACATCTCCTTCATGCAAACACAGCACGGGCAACACAGGGCTCTTCCACCCTGGCAGCAACACTCTCCCTGAAGGCTTGGCCAGGGGAAACTGAGGCACGAGGCAGCTGAAGTGACACAGCCAAGGTCATGCAGYGTGTTGGTGGTACAGCAGTCCCTCCATTTCTCCGTGTTGTGCTCCACCCAGCGCTGGGGCTTTGAGACAGAGCCGAGCCTGATAACTCCTCGGTTCCCCTCAGCATCTCTCCCTTGCCTTGCTTCCAGCAGGATTTAGCCCAAATCCCACCTACAGATGGCAGCCAGCCCCTTCTGCCCTGACATTGATGCAGAGCTCGCCGACACAGGGAAAGGAACCAAGGTGGACACGTGCCACATCCACAGACACACGACTCTTAAGGTGCTCCATGCAGGCGTGCCCAAGCCCCCCAGGCTGGCACAGGTTTACTGGGCAGAGGCTAAGCCTTGGCATCTCACCTGGTGAGGATCCAACATTCTTGGGTCCTGGGCAGGCCCTGCGGTAGACTCGGCTGCAATCCTTCTCAAAAGTCTCCTGGTTCTGCAGCAGACGTTTGATGTCCTGGAAGAAATCCTTCACCAGCACCAGCATCTCGTAGGGGGAGGTGGTGAACTCCTTGAAGCACATCTGTGAGAGCTGGAGGAAGCGCCAGGCTCAGCATCAGCTCCATGACTGACCCAGTGTCACCCCCACAGATACCACAGGGCTCCCAAGGCAGGATTTGCTGGCTCCTTGTGGCTCCAGGTCCAGGCACACCCCACCTCTCCTCCATGGCCCTGCCCACACACCCACTCCAGGATTCTCTGGACATCCCATTTCTCCCCAGGATGTTCTGGACATCCCATTTCACCCCAGGATGTTGTGGACATCCTATTTCTCCCCAGGATGTTCTGGACATCCCATTTCACCCCAGGATGTTCTGGACATCCCATTTCTCCCCAGGATGTTCTGGACATCCCATTTCACCCCAGGATTCTCTGGACATCCCATTTCACCCCAGGATTCTCTGGACATCCCATTTCACCCCAGGATTCTCTGGACATCCCATTTCACCCCAGGATGTTCTGGACATCCCATTTCACCCCATTATGCTCTGGACATCCCATTTTACCCCAGGATGAGGACCCAGGCCCAAACCCCCATGAAGCTGGGGACACAGTACCATTCTCTCCTCATCATCCTCCTCCCTGATGCAGGGGTCCACGCTCTCATCGATGCGGTTGTACATCCTGCGCACCGTCTGCATCTTCCGGGCGTTGGACGAGTTCTCCTTGAACTCTGTTCTCTCCAGAATCTTGCCCATCAGGGGAAAGGCAGCTTTCACATAGCAGACAGAGTCGTTCTGCAAGGATACAGACCCGCCAAAAAGTGACAGCGGTTACTGGATGGGCATCCTACTCTGCCTAGGGGAAACTGAGGCACAGGCACAAAACGCCTTTCTACAATCCCACAGGATGCCCAAACTGGGACGTGGAAGCCACCTGGCCAAGCAGGATGGGTCCCTCCTGGGCAGTCTCCTGCAAAGGGAGACAAGAAGGGAGACTGGAGGTCTGGGGACCTCCCACCATGCACCAGCCAGCCCTGCTCCCTGTCCCCTACTGTCCCCAGCAAGAAACCACTCACCAACTGCATCTTGTCAATGAACTTGAAGGAGACTCTGCCCGGGTGCTGCATCTGGGTGTCAGCCTGGAAGGACAAAGCAGGATGTCACCCCAGATCCCCAGGGACAGCACTGGGGCTGAGCAGCCCCTGATATGCCATGCTCTGGGCACGAAGGGGTGCCTGAGACCCCCAAATCCACAGGGCTACAAGGACTTTGCTCCCATTCCTGCTTCATCCCATCCCATACTCCTCCTCCTCATACAGGCACATCCCTAAGGTCGATGCAATGGTGGGAGTGAGCTCAGGATTCCTGCTCCCATCAGGATGGTGTACTCCCCGAATCACAGATCTGCTCCTGCCTTTCCCTGCCTGCTCCCACCCCGCCTCTCTTCCTCCTCCTCCTCCTCCTCCTCCTCTTCCTGCCAGCGCCACGGCAGAGCCCAGCCCTGCTTAATTCTCCTCGGCTCTCTCTCCTCTAAATCCAGACTGCAAAAGAGCATCGTGCCGTGCCGGAGGTGGCCGTGACACCAGGGTCGCACATTCCCCGGGATCACACAACGCCGGGGTCTCACACGCAGCGCTGCCGGCCGCCCATGCCACGACCCCTTCCAATGGGACTAAAAACCCACCCGAACCAAACGCTCTCCCTTCAGGCTGGCATCCCAGGCTGGGAGGGCGAAGGCTGGCAGAACTGCCGGCCGGCAATTCTCCTCCTAGCCTGGGATGCCGTCCTGGAAACAATTGCTCCATTATCCTGCAGGCGCTGGAGCGAGGGCCAGCTCCTCCATCAGCGAGGAGAGGGCTACAATCCCCGGCAGGAAAACCACATCTTCCATTCAAACGTGCTCCATCCCCTTTCTCCCACAGCCGCGGACCCAACTTTAATCCCTGGGCGGAGAGCAAAGGCTGCAGGGATGTGGCGCGGGGAGGGCTCGGGCAGAGGAAGCCGAGCTCGCACAGAGCGGCTCCTGGCCCCGCAGTTCGGTGGTTAAAGAGGAAGAGGTGAAGCGAGCCCGGACACGGCGGTTACACAGAGCCCGGAGAGAAGCTCTCGGGGACTCGGGGGCGCCGTTCCCGTCTCTCGCCCGCACACCCCTCTTGCTGCAGGCAGAATTTAATCTGCGACAACCCTGCAAATCCCTGCGTGCCCCCGATTCCCGCTTCTCCCCTGAACATCCGCGTGATTCCCCGCTCGGAGGTGAGCCAAGGGCCACGGAGAGAGAGATACGGCCCCGGCAGCTGTATCCGATGGGGCCAGGGGTGGCCGTGCTCCAGGGCGGCTGCCAGCACCCGGAGCTGCCCACAGGCCACACGAGATGACGGCCCCATCGCCCAGGCCGGTCGGCTCCGTCGCYCGGCCGGGCCCCCCTCGCTGCCTGCCACCCACCCACAGCCCTGTTGCCAGCCCAGCTTCCAGGCAAGCAGCTGGGCTCAGGAATGCAGTCGGATTCCTCCGCTTAACCCCTGCGCAGCCGCCCAGAAAGCACCACRGCCCGCAGGGCGGGCCCCTCCACTGCTTCCCCAGCGCCCCTGCACCCATCCAGCCTCACTCCTGTCCCCTTCCCGGCCTCGCTCCTGCTTCCGTCTTCTCTCGTTCCTCCTGTCGTCACTTTTCCATGGCCACCCTCAATAAAGGCACAACATCTGTCACCTCCCAGTGCCGCTTGTCCCTTGTGCCCGTGGATGCTCAGCTCCTGGGTACCATCACTTCACTAGGGGAGCTGAAAATCGCCCCGTTTCCTTATTTCGGCCCTAAATAAGGGCTGGAACTGCCCATCCAGTGAGCTGGCCCCAAACGAGCCCACATCCCACCGCACAGCCCCGGGAGAGCACTCACCAGCTCCTCCAGCTCGGCCAGGTGCCTCTCTGTGATGATCTGCTGGCAGTAGCTGTTCTGCTCCGTCTCATGGATGCGGAGCAGGAGGAGGAGGGACGACAGCAGGGAGCAGCGGAGCAGACACACCTGAGCACGACACAGGAAAAGTTTGAAGCAGGGATAAGCCAAACACACGCCAAGCCCCCCTGCCCCTCTCCACCATCCCCCAGCGTGACCACCTCTGTGGTAGCCGGGGCTTGGCCACGGTCCAGCAGGATAATCCCACTGTGGTCCTCCAGCCCCGTGCCTATCCCCATCCTGCTATTTTTAGGAGCACCAGGTCAGCAGGGAATTTCCCAAGGCCCGGTGACATAAGTCTGGATGTGGCTCTCGGCCACCTCCACACTCCCGATCCAGCCCCTCTCCCCTCTCCCGCACCATTTCTCCGTCTCTCCTGCAAATCTCCTCCTCCGCCCTGGCTCTCCAGAGCCCATCTGACACACTGACCCACCCATCCCCAAAAATCCTCTTCCCACCCTCCTGACCCCCCCAGCTGCACCCGCCGGGCTCTTTCCATGCAGCAGCTCTGGCCTCGTCCCAAATTTCCCTCCCAATCCCCCTGCAAAGAAGCGGGGAGGCCCCGATTCGTGGCGGGACCCCGGTGAGAAACGGGGCTTGTCCCAGAGCCAAGACTGCCGAGGTGGGGGTGGAGGGGACCCCCGGGTGGGTGTGCACCCCCGTCTCGCGGGGCACCGGCAGGGAGAGGGTGCCTGGGTGATGGGTGGGGGGGAATTTCCCTTGGATGATGTCCAGAAATCCTCCCCTCTTGTGAAACTCCAAGATGCCGCCCGGGCCACCGCCGAGATGTGGCCACGGCTGAACGGAGCCTCACCCCGCCGGGAACGGGCTGGGGACGGGGCTGGAGCCGAGGCTGGAGGCGGGAACGGGGCTGGAGCCGGGGAGCGGGACGGGGCTTTACCCCGCGGGTCCGGGGCTGGAACCGAGGACCGAGACGGGGCTGGAGCCTCACCGCGCAGGTCCGGGAATGGAGCCGGGGCTGCAGCATCCCCCCGCCGGGGACGGGGCTGCGGCCGGGGACCGGCCGGGGCTGAAGCTGGGGCCTCCCCACACCGGATCCGGGAATCGTGACGGGGCTGGAGCCGGGAACCGGGGCTGGAGCCGCGGCTTCAACCCGCGGATCCGGGGCTGGCACCGCCAACCGAGGCGGGGCTGGAGCATCCCCCGCCGGGAGCCGGGACCTCCCGAGGAAGGAACCCACCACGGGGACACGGGGACAACCGGGGCTGCCGCTCCCGCAGGGACCCCGCACAGGTGGCAGCGGGCGCCGGGTTGAGGGGGGTCTCCACGGCCGTGGGTAGCGGGAGGGGCCGCCGTACCTTGGCTCCGAGGTGGGGCATGGGGGCTGCCGTGGGACCAGGGCCGGGCGGAGCGGGCGAGACGGCAGCAGCGGCGGGGCCGAGCGGGGCCGGGCTGAGCCGCCGCCGCGGCCGCGCTCCCCTTTATAGCGCCGCGGCAGCATGTGGTTTATGAGAAAGCGCTTGGCGGGCGGCCAGGCCCCGCGGGGCCCGGGCCGGGCCGGCACCGGGAGGGCACCGGGCAGCACCGGCGGGCCCGTATGCATATATGCCCGATCGGAACCGCTCGGATCGGGCTGGRTTCGCTCGGGTCCAATCGGAACCATTCGGCTCGTTCAATCGGTTCGAATCGGCACCGTTCGGCTCGGCTCGGCTCTGCCGGAATCGGATCAGCCCGGCAGCGCTCGGGTCGGGCACCGTGTGTGTGACCCCCATTATCACACGCCTGGGCACACACACACACACGTGTCTGCATAGGTGTRCACACGCCAGCGACAGACACCACCCCTGCACGCCCACGGTCACCCCGGGCACTGGTAGCCATGGGCACACACAGCCCTGAGCCTGGCACAAGTGTGTGTGTGTGTGTGTGCGTGTGTGTGTGCTCTCTGCTGGGCACACATGCACACACAGATACGCATGTGYGCACACACCAGGGACCCCTCAGGGAGTGTACATGTGCACACACACACCCGTGGTTGGGTATGGGCAYGCCTGGGCACTCGTATCCATGTGAACATACACACAACCCCGCTGGATGTGCATGGATACCCCTCAGAACAGGTCCATGTGTGTGCACACACACAGAGCTCTGGGCCTTGCACGTGTGTGTGCTTGCTCATCCCTGGGCACAAACACAGATAGACACATATGATGTACACCCATCAGAACACGCAGAGATGGATGCATCAGCAAGGGTGTGCATGGACAGATCCATGAGCATTGATCAGCCCACGTGTGCATGGACAGATCCATCTGCACGGATGGAGCCACATGTGCACAGACAGATGCATTTGTAGGGATGTGCATGGGCAGATAGATGTCTGCATACATGTGCATGATAGATCTGCTCAGACATGGACAAATTCATGTGCATGGACAGACCCACATGAGCACAGACAGATCCGGGTGCATGGGTGGGTTCACATATGCATGGACAGATCCATGTTTGCATGGGCAGATCCATGTTTGCATGGGCAGATCCATGTTTACATGAGCAGATCCACATGGATGGATCCACGTGTGCATGGGTGGGTCCATTTGTGCACAGATGGATCCACATGTGCACAAACAGATCCGTTTGCACAAGTGTGCAGAAGGGATCTATGAGTGCACAGATAGATCCATGCACAGGAAACTGTGAGGGGCCGGATCCAGAGCCAGCAGAACCATGCAACCAGCCCCATTCCCAGCTTTGGGATTTTCCTCTTGGCTGCCTGTCTCTTTTCCAGGCGACTGGAAGTGATTAGTGGCCACGAGGTGATCCATGGCAGTGCCAAGCACTCGGCATTCTGACGAGAAACAGAAAGAAAACTGCTCCACAAACACAGTGGGATGCGGCTGCAACAGGGGATGGTGACAGTGAGGCCACGTGTGGGTGACAGCCACCACATCCGAGCTTCGAGGGACCAGCGGGATCTGCTCCCCAGGGCCGGAAACGCTGCTGGGCTTGCAGAAGCTGCTGAGGGGTTTTCTTGGAGCTGAGAGCTGATCCCAGAAGTGGAGAGCTGGGATCAGTGACCTGGTGGAGGAGTTGGGGAAGAGCTGGGAACCAGCTGGGGCTGGGGACAGCAGCGACAGCCCCAAGATAGTATCATTTGCGGCAACTCATGAGCGCCACAGGTCTTGTCACCCACAGCATCCCTTAGCAACAGCAGCAGATAAACATCTGAGGGTGCTGAGGGTGACGGGGCCAGAGAGGGAGGGCGCTGGATTAGAAACAGCCATCCTCCCAAAATAACCCCTTTCTCCCCAAAACACTGAGACATTATCTGCATTTTTCATCACAAGCTTTTCTGGGAGCCTCACAGCCCCCACGGGGGGAGGACACCAGGGTGGGCACCAAGGGACACAGTGGGTGACGCCAGCACTGGGGGTGACTCACGGGGACCCCGTGGCAGCGCGTGAGGCCCTTTCACACCGGCTGAGACCATGGGCTGCTCATCTCCCGCACACTCATTCCCCTCTGCTTTAAAGGGACAGGAAAAGTGTCATATGCTGGGTCAYGGGACAAGCTATGGGGCAGTGGGACAGGGGGACAGAAGGAGAGTGGGACAGAGGGACGGCAGGATGGAGGGACGGGTTAATATTAATCTGCCTCATGCATGACAGAGGGCGAGAGCAGCATCCGCCTCTTTTTTTTGGCAGGGAAGTGGCTTTTGCCCCTCCTCCCTTCCCAAACCTGCAGAAATCCCTGAGTCACGGGGCAGAAACGGGGCTGGTCGTGGGTGGCAGAGGTGGCAGCAGATCCGTGCCCACACCACAGCTGGAAAAATTGGGGGAGGCAAAATTTAAGGTGGTTGTCCSTCTCCCAGTTGCAAACTGGGACCAGTGGTATTGTCACCATGCTGGTGCTGTGCAGGAGTTGCCCCTYTCCCCCCACAGCCACTGTCAGCCAAAGGGGAAAGGTGGGATGAGGTTGTGGGGCTTCCTGGGCATCCCGGGGGTCCCCACATCTGCTGGTCCCAAGGCAGAGGWTGCAGGGCTGGAGGTAAGGCAGTGCAGGATGATCCCTGTTCCAAAGGGCCTGGAGCAGACACCAGCACCATCCCCAGGCAGCCACATGTCCACCATGGCCAAGGTTAGAGCATCCCTGGACCTCAATTCTCTTGCTACAGCAATTCCCTCTCTTCCCAACCCCCCATGGGAGTGAGGGCACATCCCAATCAATCCCTCATTTTGGGAAGCTTTTTCTGGCCAGCAAGCCCCAAAGCAGGGATAAAACCTGTAGCATATCAAATCCCCCCAGCTGCATCCTAAGACTAGCCTCAGGCTGCCTCTCTGGAGAAAGTTATTTCCAGCAGGAAAGTGTTGCAAGGTCTTAATCAGTTCCTTCCCGGTGATTCACCGTAGGGCCAGGATGCTCTCCCACAGTCTCCTGGGTGCTGCAGCTGAGCCAGGACCCTGCCAGCACGATCCGATCTGGAGCGATATGTGCCCAGGCTGGAAATCCCCGTGGGAAGGTCCCCAGCCAGTTCCTTCAGGAGCGGAGGAATGTGGGTTGGAAGGCACTTCCCCACAGCCCTCTCCAGTGGGAGGGAGGACTCAGGATGTCGTGATGAGGCTGGAGCCTTCATCCCACAGCAAATCCCTCCCTTCCTCTCCCCCATCCCTCTTGTGCTGCCTGCTCCACACTGAGACACTCTGGAACATCCCACCCAGCTCCAACCACCGGGGGAATCTCAAGGTTCCCCCGGCAGCAGCGCCCTCACCACAGGGTCAGCACCCACGGGAGCAGAGCACGGCTGGATCCAGGCACAGGGAATTCAGCCAGGCTGGGAGCGAGGGAACCGCAGGGTCAGGCTGTGTCCGGCGGCTGCAGAGAAAGTCCCTTCTCAGAGTTGTCATAACCCAGGGTCCTGCTGTCCTCAACCACAGAGCTCTCAGGAGACCTCCCACCATCCCCAGCACGTGTTCAGGGGTCCTTGGGCTCAGAAAAAGCCCAGCCCTAGCATCAGGGAGGGGCCCATGCCAGGGTGGGGGGTGCCAGGTGGTAAGGAAGGACCAAGGACGGGTGACAGCCCCACGTGGGTCACCGGCATGTCCCCATCCCTCGTGGTTGTGGCTGAGTCATGTCAGGCTCCAGCTCCACTCCTCCCTCTACTGAGGAATGCGGCCAGAGCCAGAGCCAAAAGCCTTCCCAGGCAGCTGCCCACCGGCACCCAGACTCTGGGGGAGGTACAGGGTACAGGGGCAGGAGGTGCCACCAGCAGGGGTTACAGGGTGGCAACAGGGCAATGCCCACCCTGTGGCAATGTCCACGTGCTTGTGCTCCGAGGGACTCCCCAGCATCCCCARTGTACCCTGAACAAAGGTGCCACAGCACCCAGTGTGTCCCTTTCCCTGCTTGGCATCACCCAGAGCTCATGGCACCGCAGTGTGGGGGCTCAGCCTGGCTGGAGCCAAGGGGGTCCTGACCCACGGCAGGGGTGTACAGGGAGGCAGCTGGGCACAAGTGGAGGCAGCTTGGGAAACAGCTTGGGAATGCCCCAGGGAAGCCTGGCCTCAGCACCACCTGGGGGGGTTCCTGTCTGTCACCGTGGCCAGGAACAAGGTGACATCCAGACGTGCCAAACCCCAGCCCTCAGACTGTGTGACRGACAGAGCCAGCACTGTCCCTGACCTCAGCAGGTATCCGAGGGACTAAATCCCACTTTCAACCCCCAAATCGGGAATGTGATCCCTACACGTGTCTGGCTGCAGGCTAAYAGGGGTGACAGCCCTGTGCCACCCCCCCCCCCACACGGGGCTGGAGTGGCTGTTTGGAGCCACCAGCCCGGGCCGTGCAGCGGCTGCCGGGGCGTCACAGGGAGAGCCCAGAGCCAGAACAGAGGAGCTGTTTGTGCTCCCGCCGGGGCCGGTTGTTTATCGGCAGCCGGAGCTGTTTACATCAGCCACTGGCCCCGATGTCCGCCACGGACACCCAGACATGGGGCCCGGCCCCGGCTGCACCCCGCAGTCCCCAGGTGCCGGCGGGGCTCTGCTGGGAAGGAGGGGAAGCGGGGCTGAGGGCTGAGGGCTGAGGGC
>QVAJ01000226.1:1058195-1074826 GCA_003546035.1 Mixornis gularis | reverse complement strand
CTGAGGGCTGAGGGCCGAGGGCCGAGGGCCGAGGGCCGAGGGCTGAGGGCCGAGGGCCGAGGGCTGAGGGCTGAGGGCTGAGGGCTGAGGCTGAGGGCTGAGGGCTGAGGCTGAGGGCTGAAGGCTGAAGGCTGAGGGCTGAGGGCTGAGGGCTGAGGGTTGATGGCTGAGGGCCGAGGGCCGAGGGCTGAGGGCTGAGGGCTGAGGCTGAGTCACGGCCTTATCTTGCTCCACACCCGACGGCAGGATCTGGCCCGGGGAGCTGCTGAGCTCCTTTACCTTCTTGCCCCCATCCTCGAAATCTGGAGGACCCCCAGCCCTAAGGGACATCCCTGCCAGCCAAAGGGACACTGTAGRGAACAAGGGCTGTTCCCACAGGGCGTGGTGGGGCTTATGCCCATCATCTTCCTCACTGCAGATGGAAGGGGACAAAGATGGATAGAGGATTGGACAGACCCCCAGCGGTGTGTAATCTCCATCCTTTCATTCCCTGATCTTTGAAGGGCAGCTGGGGCTAATGGGGATGGGGKGACAGCAGTGCCTTGCTCGCCTCCCAAAAGGAAGCAGCTCCTGCCAGGAATTCCAGGCATTACTCAGCTTGCAGCCATAGATCAGCTGTTTGGCTGCTTGGAGGCTGTTTTTCATTAGTAGCAGTGGTTTTAGCACCGTAGAGCTGCCTCCTCCCTCCTGCCAACAGCTCCAGGATGGCYCCGGAGAGCCGAGGCCCTACCTGGCAGGTGGGATGTGATGGCAGGTCAGGGATTCAGGAGTGGGTTATCCCTGATAAGCCTTGGCTGTGGGAGCTGTCAGTGGCTCACCTGAATCCAGCCCTTTCCCGTGGCAGGGATGAAGTTCAGGCAGGTTTTTGGAGGGATGGTGATTCTTAGGAAGCTGGTTGTGGCTGCACACATGGACTCATCCCTTTTCCATGAGAGGGATGAAGTTAAGGTTGGTTTTTGGAGGAATGGAACTCGTAGGGGAGCCACCAGTAGCTCCATACTTGGATCCATCCCTTTCCCAACAAAGGGATAAAGTTCAGGCTGGTTTTTGAAGAGATGGAGCTTTTGGGGGAGCTGTCACTGCCCCAGGACAAACACGCTGCTCCCTCAGCTATGCTGGCAGCCCTGGCTGGGGCCAAGTGGTTCATTTTGGGCTGGAAACAGGAGATTTTGAGTTTGCAAAGGTTGGTGAGGGGAGGGTGGTGATAAGGAGRTGAGGAGGTGTTTGGGGGCTCACAAAGTTCCCTCCAGCCTCACACTTCTCCACCTAAATGCTGCACTCGGGAAGGGTCTGGAACCCTCTCAGGTTTATTCAAAGCACCTTTTCAGCTMTGGAAAGCCAAATAAATGTGATACAAATATCGACTCCAACCCCCTGCTTCCAGGCAGGCCAGGTATCCTGGGAAGGGACACATCAGGATGGAGCACGGGCAGAGCTGTGCTGGCATCTCTGGCTGCAAATCCAGCGGCTGCATCCCGCTCCTGCCTCTCCTGCCGCTCCCGCTGCTCCCACGCTCCCGGCCAGTGCTGATGCTAAATCTGGCCTTTCCCATCTCCGTCACAGCTGGACRAGGAGCCCCTGCCTTCATCTCAGTGGCCTCATCTTCACTCCCAGGGGACATTCCCCATCCTCTTTCCCCCACTCATCRCAATTCCGTCCCATGCCAGAATGGAGCTGAGCAGCTCGCAGGGATGGGATGAAATGGCTCCAGCTGTTTGTGTGTGATTGGAGGTTTGAATTTTGGTGTATTTGCTCCTTCCAGCAGGAAAATGGATGGTCCTTCCAGCAGGTGAGCAACTTCCCTGCTCATCCAGGGATCAAAAGTCCCACCCAACTCTGGGTAGCATCAGTGCTGTGGCTGCAAAGGGGTGGCTTGAGGATTGCTGAAAAGTTCTGCTCATGCAAAATTGGTAAGAAATAGGGTCCCACAGTGGTTTGAGGGTGCTGCAGTCACTTTTAGGGCAGGAGATGTGTCAGGATAACCAGGATCACCCTGCTCCCAACCTGATGACTTAAGTTTTAGCTTTCATGTTTTTCAGACTCTGTGCTGCCCAGGGGTGCAGTTCTGAGCTCACATTCAGTGTCACTCAGCTCTGCACAGAGCAGGGAGATAAAACAAATCCTTTTCCTGCTGGAGGCAAAGGACACCAAGTACAAGTTTTCAGGCCCAAAAGCACAAACAACAGTGGACTGAAGGGAAGAACAAGAAGGATGAGACCTCACCACCTGAAGCTGTAATTGGACAATTAACCCCAATATGCAAATGGACCAAAACTTATAAAAACTTATAGAAGTGTGAGACCTCATGACCGTTTGTCCATTTTGTGACCATTCTTAGTCCACCTTTGGTGTAGCCCTGGTCAGGCCCTGTCCTGCCCAAGGTGTATCCTAAAGGCCTTTCAATAAATATCTACTTTATTCTCTGGCTCTGCCCAGTCTCTGTCCCAGGTCAGCCTTCCCAAGGCACAGTTGATAGCAGTGCATGTGCCCGGAGGCCGCTCTTGCACCTACGCCAAGAGCATTGGATCATCCCCGGAACAGCACAAACAACCTTCAGCCACCACCAGAAAAACACAGGCTGATGCATCTTGGCATGTGCTGCTGCACCTCCGCCCATCATCCCGCCCTGCAGCCCCCGGGACCGCCGGCTGAACGGCTCCTCCGGCCCCTCGGAATCCTCGGAGCAACATCCCAGCAGGGAGGAAAGGGTGCCCAGAGAGGCTGAAGAGCATTAAAACATGATAAAAAACCTCTTGTGGCCCCAGAGAGTGGGCAATGCCCAAGGGACCCCTCACCTGGACCCTGAGTATGGGGCATCTTCCACATGCTGGCAGGGGGAGGATGCAGGATTGGGGCTGGGGTGCTGAGGGCATCCAAGCCATGGAGAGTCAGCAGCTCCCAGAACTATTCCTCACACCTCGAGGAATGTAATGAATCAAGGATCCCCAGGGATCTTGGAAAGGTTCAAATTTAGGGCCTGAGATGAGCCAGACAAGCCTCAGCTCAACAAGGAGAGCATAAGGCAGAACCATGCCAGCCCAAACCCATTTGCAGCCGTGGGGAAGGGGCTCCACAGCACTCCCCTGCCCAGCTCTGCTGCAGGGTGGAGCTGCTGCTGCCACTCCCACTTCAGCACTCGTAATTAGGGATAATCCAACAGAATTTCATCCCATGGCTGCTGCTGCTGCCACATCTGGAAGCTGGAGTAGGCTGCTCGTAGCTGTGTGGTTTTTCCAAGGAACCGCAGGGGTTTTCCATCCTCTTTTGATTAGTACATTTTCCCGCCCCAGAGCCCCAAGCAGGGCCAGCAGCCCCACACTCAGCCAGGGACCTGGGGCCTGAGAGGTCCCCAAGCAATGGTGGGCTATTAAGATTCATGGTGTCCCCGTGGTTGGGCTGTGCCACCCACTGGGGACAGCTCAGCTCCTGCTGGAGGGTGGTGGCACAGCAGTTGGGACCTGGCTCCTGTCAGCAAGCGATCCTGCTTCCCAAAAAACAGCCCCAGGACGGCACTCGGCAGTGGGAATTGCCCCGTGTCCTCTGAGGCTGTGTCAGACACCAGGGCTGATGGCTGCCGAGCCCCTGTCTGTCCCTGTCACCCCTTCCTTGGGGGCACCCCCTTGCAGGGGGAACACTGTCACCCAGCAGCTGGGATAAAACCCCCAGGAGCTCCTGAATCTCAGGCCCCGGGACCTCACAGGTCCTTTCTGCCGTCCCCGTGTCCCCAARCCCTGCCCGTCCCCCTCATGCCGCTCCAGCCGCGGCTGCTCCRCCACATCTGGGGCTGATTTTGGGCGCAAAGCCGCGCTCGCCTCTGGGAGGCTGAAACCGCGCCGGGAACGGCGGCGGGAGCGAGGCAGCAGCCCGAGGGCTGGCCCAGGATGTGGTGGCTTGACCGGGAGGAAAGTGGGGCTGGAGGGGCAGTGGCGGCCCGAAACTGCCCCCCCCCTGCACTGGCCAGAACCGGCTGTGGCCCTGGGGACGGGATTACGCCGAGCCGGAGGCATGTCCTGCGGCGAGCCCAGTGTTCCATGACCTCACCACCACGTGCCTGCGACAAGGAAGGAAAAGAGGAAACTCTACTTTTTTTCAAGAATAACTTTTGCTCGAGCTTTTCCTGGGGCTGAGAGTGTGACCCGTGGCCAGCGCCACTCACCTTTTCCACAAGAGCATCACTCTGGGGTGACAGTGGAGCCTCCCAGCCCACACACACCCCCACCAGGATATGGSGATGGACATGAAGAGCTGCAATCCACCCCCCCAAATGCCCCTCTGCCCTGTCCCAGCAGCACAGCAACCCTTGTCATGGTAGGAGTTGTCACCCATGGTTGCTGCACCCCCCACCCGTTGCACATCCTGGGTGCCTGTGGAGAACTTGAGCCCTTCGCTGGGAAACTTGGGCAGAGGAAGTTGTGCCCAGGCTCATAARCACATCAAAACTGTCTGTGGTATCCACATGGGTCATATCCTCCTTCTCCCACCCCTGTGTGATGTCCCCAGGGGTCAGAGCCGTTGGCTGGATCCCCATCCCTCCCCAGGGCTGGAGCCACCAGGATGCAGGAAGGGAAAATGGGAATTATAAATAATGAAAATATTTCGAAGGGCACAGGCCTGGAATGGAGTCCACCCCAGGGATGCCTCCAGCTCCAACTCTAGGGTTGGATCCTACCTCCAACCCCAGGATGCAAAATTTCCACCTGGCTGCAGCAGAGGCCAGGATGGGATTTGGAGCCGAGCCCCCTTGGTTATCCCAAGCAGACGGAATAGTTGTGAAAAAGCAGGATATGAGCTGGGATCCAGTCCCTGGGAAAAGCCCAAACCACTCCGGGYTGCTAGTTCCTGCTGCCCAGGACCAGCTCTCCCAGCCAGGACATCCCAGGGTGGTTTGGCTTCACAGCAGCCCTTCCCTGGCAGCCCTTCCGTGTCACTGAGGTACCTGATCCCAAAGCAGCACCTTCTCTTTGGCATGAGGAAAAACAAGCCAAATCCCAGGAAAGCAGGAGAGACATTGGCAGCAGGATCAGCCCCAGGATACAGATTCAAAAAAGAACAAATTTAATCCATACCCAGGAGGATGCAAATGAGCTGATGGTTCTCCCATGTGCAGGGAATGAGCAGGGCCTGAGCTCATTGCAATAGAGAGATGGATTACAACTGGGATTTGGATTAGGATTGGGGCAAGAACCCAACAGCCTCCAAAACCTTTCTGCTTAGTCAGGGGAACAATTCTGTCCTCCCTGGTATCAGGACTAACACTTGGCAGCTCTGGGGATCCCAGGGAGGCTGGGCAGGATGCAGCCAGGAATCACCAAAGCACTTCTCCCTTGGAAAGSGAAAAGCAGATCCAGGGGGATGAATTTGTCCTTCCCCAGGAAGAGGCTGGATTTGGAGGTGTCCAGGCAGGTGGTTCACATGCCAGAGCCACAGCCCACCYTCACAGCCCCAGGATGCTGCTCTTGGGCTGTTTTCTCCCAGTCTTCACACATTCCAGCTGGGCTGGGAATGTTTGGCTGAAGGAGGGACCTGGGACCTGCCAGGGGTCTCGGGACCTTCTGGTCTCCTGCCCCCCACCACGAGGGGAGACCCTCCCCAGGGAGGAGTAGCCCCAATCCCAAAGCACCTTTGTTAATGGGCACCCTCATTGATGGGACACCCCAATCTCAGGGCATCCTCACTAATGGGGCATCCACATTAATAAGGCACCTCCTCCTTATCTTTAAAGCACCCTCATTAAAGGGGCACCSTTGTTTTTAGGGGCATCCCACCTCCATGACACCCTCATTAACAGGGCACCCTCATTAATGGGCCAGCACCATTAATTGTGGACCTTCAATTCTGGGGTAGCCTGGTTTTCAAGGTGTCCTTATTAATGGGGTACCCTCATCTCTGGGGCACCCTCATTAATGTGCCAGCCACGTTAATTGTGGGCCCTCACTGCTGGGGTGCCCCCTTGTCTCCAAGGCACCCCCATTAATGGGCCACCCCCATTTCAGGGCACCCCTATTAACCAGGCACCCTTATTAATGGGGCAGCCCTATTGTGTGACACCTTCCAGGACACCCAGCCCGCCCTTGGCATCCCCCCACAGAGCAACCCATGGGAATGGGGCTGGGTACCCCAAAGGCAGACAGACAGTGCAAGGGAGTGGGGGGCACCCATCACCTCTCTGCCCCCCCATTCTGTGAGCTCCAGGCCTGGCTCTGCACTTGCAGAGCCAAGAACCAGCTGTGGTTTGGAAAAGTAGAGGAAAAATTGAGTTTTCCTCCTCTGTAAGAATGAAACTTGGGAAAGGAGAAACGGCTCTGGGTCCTGGAGCTGTTGGTGGACTTTCCTCCCTGGGGGAGGATTTTATTCAGTTGATACAAACAATATCTCGGAGTTTTTTGATTCTGGTTTCCTCCCGGCAACGGATGGAGATGAGTCAGAAATCCAAAATAAAGATAAATAAGTTTAAAAATAAAGGGAAGCAAAGGCACAACTCCCACCCCACTTGTAAATAAATGCTGGAGCTGCTGGATGGAGCTGCAGAGGCTGGAGCCAGAGCAGGAACCCTGAAAGCTGGGTGGTGTTCAGGACAGATCCTGARGGATTTTGGGGCCCAAGGCTGGGTGATGCTGGGATGGATTCCCTGCTGCACGTCCCTGCAGGCCATGGCCCAGGCACACCTTGGGGAGTGTCGCTCCTCAAAGGGAATACTCTGCCTGGGTTACGGTTAATAGTCCACGAGTTTGGACTCTGGAGCAGGAGTTTGGATCCCGGAGCAGGATTTTGGCAGGGTGCTGGGTTTACTCAGGCTGGAAGGGAGCCGGCTYCTCCCGGGATTCGGGAGATTTAACCCCTCCGTGTCCCCTGGCCGTGCCCATCCCGGGCGCCTGCTCAACCTTCCCGCTCTGCTCAATGCGCCCGGACACTTCCCCGGGCCAGGAACGCCCCGGGCGGGTGGTCCCGGCAGGGATTTGGGAACAGCCAGCGTGGCTTGGCCAGACACACTGCCCGGCGCTGCTCCTCACCGCCACCACAAACCCCACGGTCCCCGCGGGGGCTCTGCCGAGTGACCCCGGGGCCTCCACCGCCGGATCCCGAGCCAACATCTGGGCAGCGCCTCTCCCAGCTTCCTAATTAAGGAATTCATTAAAACACCTCCCGCGCGGGGGCCGTGCGCCACCTCCAGTGACGCTCTTCGCAGCCCCAAAATTCCCACCACGGCCGGCGGCGCTGGATTTTGGCAGGAGCAGCAGCTTACTCAGTCTGGAAGTGAGCCGGCTCTTCCCGGGGCAGAACCCGCACCCCTCCGGCCGGCCGGGCTCCGGCTCCAATCCATCCAATCCATCGGAGCTCCGGGTCCAGTCCATCGCCCCGGCCGGACGGCCGGGCTCCGGCTCCAATCCATCCAATCCATCGGAGCTCCGGCTCCAGTCCATCGCTCCGGTTCCAATCCATCGCCCCGGCTCCAATCCATCCAATCCATCGGAGCTCCGGCTCCAGTCCATCCAATCCATCGGAGCTCCGGCTCCAGTCCATCCTCCCGGAGCCTTTTCCCTCGCTGCTGGTCCTGGGCACCCCGGCACCTGCGATCCCGCTCCCAGTGCTGGAGCCGGCTGGATCCCGGTCCTCCTCGGAGCAATGCGATGCTGCTGGAGAATTGAGAAAAGGCGGTGGGGTGGGGGTGGGGATCAGCAAATTAACAAAACAAAAGAAAACAGGTCTAAGGATGACGGTGCTGCATGGAGCATCCGTACAGGATGGGGTCCGGGATGCCGTGGGGAAGGGATCCCCTCTCCCTCTGCCCCATGGACCTGGCTCCTTGCAGTTCCATCACCCTGGAAGCTAGAAACAAGTTGCATTTTATTTTATTTTATTTTAATTTATTCTATTCTAGTCTAGTCTAGTCTAGTCTAGTCTAGTCTAGTCTAGTCTGTTCGATCCTATTCCACTCTAAGTTTTTTATCCTTTATTTCATTTTATTCTGTTTATTTCATTTATTTATTAAATTTAATTTCATTATGTTATTTATTTCATTTAATCTTATTTATCTAATTTCTTTTTTATTTCATTTACTTAATTTTTATCTTTCTTCATTTCATTTCCTTCATTTTCTATCATTTTATTTTCTTTAAATGGCAGCAATTGCTCAATTTCATCATCTAGATCTGGAAATTCCCTTTTTAAGGAATCTCTCCGAGTGGGATCTCTCCAAGTCCATCCTGGCTGCTGCCCTCAGCCCTTCACTGAAGGTCCCACAAGGATCCTGCACCTGCAGGGGCTGAATCCCAATTCCGATCCCACCTCCCCACTCCACCTCCAGTGCCAGACCTGGGATGGCTCAGGGACCCTCAGCTCTGTCCTGGCCCAGCCTTGGCCAAGGCATCTGCAAGCAGAGCAGCTGCAGGGCTGAGGAAGAGGAGGCACCAGCTTGGCTCCCGTTTTCCCCCAGTGCTGGGGAAGATGAAGCAGGGAAACCTTATAAATACGATTGCTTGGCGAAAGATTCTGAAAATATGAAACCTATAAGCGAAGTGGAAATGAAAGCTGGCTTTGAGATGTAGGACACGGAGCTGTTAGTTACTGTATAACCAGAAAACAATGGTCTAGCCAGCTGAAGGAGAATCCCTTCTGATTGAACAATACCCTTCTGCTGGCTGAGGGATCCAAAGGTCAGTGGAGCAAGAGAAAAGAGTCTAAAGAGTAGCTCTTAGAGTTTAAAATGTAACACAGTTTGATAATGTAGTAGTTCTTATAGGCTGTATGTAGATTCTGTAGGACTTGTGTCTTGTACTGGTTGGCCAGTGTAAATTAGAATATTCACCACAGAAAGAGATAGAATGTATTGTAACAGGAACTTGGCTCTCTCCCTCTGGCAGCTTCAGCTTGTACCCACGAGCTGTGCAATAAACCACAAGTTTCAAGAACTGCCCTGGACTCCAGAGATCCCTCTCGTCACCGTCCCGCCCGCTCCCACACCCCAGGACCACCCACACCCTGCAGAAGTAACAAGGATCCCTCTGGGAAGGTGCTGGGAGCATCTCAGGAGGCATCAGCCACATCCCAGCCCCATGGACCTTGGCCTTCCATCTTCCCTGCCCCTTAAAGCCACTTTGAGACTGAGCCAGGGCTGGGGGATGCTCGGGTGACAAACTCCCTCCCAGGGATGCGGATTCCTCTGGCTCCCCCTGACCAGGGAATGGGCACTTCCAGGGATGAGCTGTTTCTCAAACCACCCGTGAATCACCTGGGTTTGCTCTTCCTTCGCCACGTCTGTTGCTGGCACGGACATCCAGAATCTTCCAAACCAGGTTGAAAAGTYGCAGGATTTGGGTTGGATTCAGGCTGGAGATGCTGCCTGGGGCTGGCAAACCATGGCCAAAGCCAGAGTGAGTGTCCATGACTCCAGAGGTTGGATACTCTTCTTCAAAAATTCACATTTTGGACCAATTTTAGGACCTGATCAACCTGTTCCTGCACAGAAAGTATCCTGGATATTCACGTCATCCATGGGCACAACCCTGCTGATGTCCAGCAGAAGCTGCACTGGCTGGAATTGGATGAGTTCCTCCTCCTGCTCAGCTTCCCACAGGAGCCAGACAACAGGGAAGGTCAAACACTTTCTGTTCCTAATATTTATCAATGGAATTACGTTTTCTGGCAGGAAACAGTTGATTTTTTGGGAGAAAATCCAGCTGTTTGTGCCCCAGTCAGCCTGGACCATGCTGGAAGCAATGCTGGGGGGCCTGGGACACCTGGACTCCCGTCAGGGGTGTCATGGGCAGGTGTGAGAGAGGCCACCTGATGGCAGGAGCAGCAGTTGGAGTTTTGTCCCTCACTCAGCCTGCTCCAAACAGCTCCCAAACACCCTCCTGGGAGCTCTGGGCCTTCCTTCCACCCCTCCCTGCCCAGCTCCCACCCTGAGGGAGGAAGGACCCACGCAGGATTCCACCGTGGGAGGAGGATCCTCCCACCCCATTTCCTGGGAAGCTCCTGCCGTGGGCTCTCCCCGCCCCACACCCCACTGAGGGCAGCTGCTGCCCCTTTCACAACTTCCTCCAGAGCTTCTCCCTCGAGTGCAACACCCCTGGCCCGTGCTGGGTGTCACGTTCTGCACCCATCCCCCTCCCCAGGGGGTTCCCAAYCCAATCCCATCGCCCACGGGGTCTGCAGGAGTGCTGACTCAGCAGCACATTCCCACGGGAAGGGAACATCCTCACCCCACCCCACCCTCCTCCATCACCCTCCTGCTGCACCCTCCACTGCCCGACCAGCTCGGTGCCGGGTGGCTCAGCCACCACCTTCATCCTCCTCCCTGGAAAAATGCCCTGGAAGTAGGGTTTTTTCCCCTGGAAAAGCTATCACTTGCACCCTTGATCCCATCCTGCTCCCCATCACGGCCACAGGCTCAGTGTCCCCGGGTTCATCCATGGGGACGATGGGTTTGGGTTTCTGACCAGCTCCAGGTGCTCCATCCACCCAAGAAACTCACCTCATTTTCTTCCAGGGAAGAGCTGGGATTCCTGASCTCTGCTCAGCACCTTTTGCTGCCATTCCAAGACCCCATTGGGTCACTCAGATCCCAGAATGGGGGATTTGGGGCTCATCCCTAAATTTTGGGGGATTTAGGGGTGGAGGAACATTCYGAGGCCCAGACCCCACTACTAGAGAGGTGCTGCTCGAGCAGAGCACGTCAGGAATCTTTTGGATTGGGTTTGTCCCTGCATGTGGAAGCGATGAGGAGGAGGGAAGGGCTGGGAAACAGGCTGGAGAGGTGAAGAAGACACCAGCTCTTCCATGAGGGAATTCATCCCAAATGACAAAATTGGAGGAGAAAAAGCCAATTTCCAGCTTTCCTTGCTTCCCTCACTTGGATCTCAGGGCATCAGGGACCCATTCCCCATGCTGGAGAGGAACATGGAATAACTGTGGAGGTGTGACCTCCCCCCTTGCCCTCTCCCACCCGGCCATGACTCCCAGACCACGCTGACCCCAAATCCAGCCTTCCCCTGGCACCTGGAGCATGGGAAATGTGAAACACCTCCAAATCCTCTGAGGATTCTCAGGGGCTCGGCCACCCCAGAGCAGGATTTAACCTGCTCATTTGCATGCCCTCATCACCTCTAATTAAATCTGTGTGGTGCCACTGTCCTTTCAGCCCCACCATCCCTGGAAATCCCCGGGCTGTGCTGCCAGATGATGGATGGTGGGAAGAAAACAGGATGGGTCCCACACACAGGAGTGGCCATGGGCACATTGGTTTTTCCCTTTTCACACTAAAAATAAGAAGGTTGTYGCAGGTTTGTGGCCAAAGTCACGGGGCTGTGGAGGAAAACCAGCTCTTTTTGTGGCCTTAGGGCTCCTGGCCTGTCCCTGGCCTGGGATCAAAGCTCCAGATCACCCAAGTGACAGGTCCCCAGTGCTCTGCAGCACGTGCAGCTCCCTCACTGAAATCCAAAAACTTTCTGTTTCAACATCCTCAAAGCAAAAAAATGGTGGTGTGAAGGTCACAGGGCTCCAGCCAGGCGCCACCAGCTGTGGACATCCCTGGCTGAGCCAGACACAGGCACGTCACTCCCAGAGTCCCCAGATGTCACCCACCTCCATCACCCCTTGGAAATGGGGGAGGGAAAACAAATCTGCCCCCAAGGGTGTCACCAGGGGGGGTTGGGGAAGCCAAAGGGTTAAAAAAGCCCCACAGATTTTGCCTTGTTCCTCTGAAGAGATGGGATCAGCTGGGAAAACCAGGATAAGCCAGAGCAGYGTGGGCCAGGATGCCCCGAGGCCACAGAGCCAACAGCACCAGGCTCAGGGCTGAGACTTCAAGGGACTGTCTTGGGGTGACCCCAGGGATGTTCCCAGGGAAGTGAGGGGTCTGGTGGCAGCACTGGAAAGGGACCTTCAGGAATGGGGAGATACAACACCCAGTGACACCCACCACAAAGGGACCAGCAGGGTGACAGGGACCAGTGGGGGTCTGTGCCAGGGTGACCATGGACCGGGGCCTGACCAAGCAAGATGTGGAGGCAGGATGGCAGCAAAGTGTCACCAAGCACCCCTCTCTCTTTACCCCTGTCACCCCAAAACAGTGTGTGAGCCCAGCAGCTAGGACAGCTGGGACATCAGCTTGTCACTGCCACCACCAGAGTCCCCGTGGAGGGCAGGACTGGCAKATTTGTGCATCTCTGAGAGGCACAACCCCGGGGCTGTGCTTTGTGCCATGACATCCGTGTCATGCCATGCTGCTGGTCTGGCCCAGGGACACTGATCCGACACAGTTCCCCAGCCCCTGAGGGGTTAAACGTCCCCAGCCATCCCCAAAATGACGAAGGGACGCTGGTCCCCAGCAATTAGGTGACAGACCCGGGTACACCGCAGCCCGGGCTGGTGACGTGAGGACGGATCCCGGCTGGCCGGTGGTTTGTCCCTGGCTGGCACCGCGGAGCCGCAGCTGCTTCCCGRCCCCGCGGCCTCATGGCACCTGGCCGGGGGCGATGTGTCACCGGGAATTCCAGGCACCGGTGGCTCTGTGGCCCCCCTCTGCCTGGTGACCCCCCAAAATGCCCCAGCTCTGAGTTGTCTCTGGGGTAGGGTCTGATTGGGTGTCCCCAGTGACAGGATGGTGTCCCCGTGCTGGCTGTGGAGTGTCCCCCCCCCAGAAGCAGAAGGGGGGGGCAGACTGAGGCCATTCCCCTCCTCGAAGCAGCTTCATTTTGGGGTCAGTTCACAGATTTTGTGCATTTTGATGCGCAAATAGGAAATAGGAGAAAATAGGAAATAGGAAAATAGGAAAAAATTTCTGTGTCTCCGGAAGCCTCCGAGCCCTTCCTGGCCCTTGCCAAGGGGYTGGTGTCTCCCGGGGATTTCCCGAGCCTGGGGAGGGCGAGGGAGTCACAGCCGGGTTAGGGATGCACAGGGAATTGCTGCCTCTGGCTGGGAATTGAGGAGAAAAACAATAAAAAGGGGGGTTTGTAGAGTATCTGCAGCCGGTGCCATTCCCAGTTTACCCAGTGGGGTGACTGGGAGGAGCTGGGACGGGGCGGGGCGAGCGCTCGGTCCCTGCCGGGGGTGGGAAYGGAGGGGACACGGCCCTGCCGTGCCCAGGGTGCTGCCGGAGGGGGTCGCAGCAGTAAATCGGGATGGGAGGGCCGGGCTTTTGAGGGGATGTGACCTGAAATCTCCCACGGGGACCACAGGCGGCCCCTTGTGTCACCCTGCCCCAGAAGCGTCACCCGAACGTCCCCAGCTCCAAGGACTCCGGGGGTGTCAGAGGAGCGAGCAGGACCTGAGATCCTGCACATCTGGGGCTCCACATCTGGGGGTGTCACATCTGGAGGCGCCACACATCTGGGGGGATTGCGTACCTCGGAGGGTCGCACATCTGGGGAAGCTCCACGCGAGTGTCGCACACCTGAGGCTCCCATCTGGGGATGGCGGCGGCACCTTTGAGGGGGCTGCACATCTGGGACGCTCACACATCTGGCGCTCCCCACACGAGGGCTCACACATCTGGCGGGCACATCTGGGGTGACACATCGGGGGACTGGGGCGACACGGGCACGTGCTTCCCCCTCGTGGCCGCAGGTGGGGACTGCACCCCGCCCCTCCCCTAACGGGGAAACTGAGGCACGACCCCCAACTCCGGCACCCCTTCCCCGCCCCCTTTGGGGGGAATCACGGTTCCCCAAAGCCTGCGCCCCCAGGTTCTGCCCGTGCGTGTCTGCCGGCGGTCCCCGAGCACTCCCAAAGGGGTCCTGCTCCGTGTAACCCCCGGGGGAGGCAGGACACCAGGGCCCCTCCGTGGTGAGGTCAGTTTGGTCACAAAGCTGGGGAAAAAAAGGAAGGAGAAGATCAGCCTGGATGTGACAGCCTGAGGGGCTTGGAAACACAGATGGGACCCTCGGGGACACAGGGGACACAGCCCAGCTGATCCATCACCCCTCARGTTGCCCTGAAGAAGCCAAAAGGTTTAAAATGAACCCAAACCCCACAAATCTGTGCCGGCAGGGGGGGTTCAGGGGGTCACTCCAATCCCACAGACACGACCCCAGCCACCAAGTGTCCCCCAGCCAAGCTGACCCTACGGCTCTGGGGGTGATGACTCCCCGCATCCACCCTTCACCCACATCCTGGACCCCGGATCCGGTCCCTTCCTTAGCACAAACCCCCCTGGGAGGATTTTCCTGGCAGTGACAGCTTTGGGGTGAGCCCGAGATTTCCCAGCGGGCAAGGGCACAGAGTCCTGCGGGTGACAGGGCTGGGTCCTGCCAGCGGGGACGTCACCGACAGACACCCGGCCCCGGGGTGGGGGGCCTTGGGGTGGGGGCCGCCGGGGCTGTGTTCCCCGCTGGGTGTCCCGGGGCCAGCACGGCCCGCCGCGGGCTGGGGGGCCCGGGGCGATTGCAGAGGTGGTGGCTGCTCCAGGTGCTTTTGTCCCCCCCGTCCCTCCCCCGCTTTACCGAGAGGGCAAAGAGCAGCTGGGTGCGGTGCCGATGACAAGCCCTGTCCCCTGCCCCTGTCACCCGCCGCAGCCACAGCCCGAGCAGCGGAGACAGCGACCGAGGTGAGCGGGGACGCCCCGGGACAGCGACCCCATCCCGGGACGTGGGGGTTTGGCTTCGGCCGCGGGGTGACCCCTTCGGGGCTGGGATGGAGCAGGGGGACGGGGGGTGGAGGGTCAGGGGGGTCCTGGCGACCCCCAGGGCCACGGCACCGTCCGGGGTGGGGGGAGGGGTGGCATGTCCCTCAGGGGGCTGGGGACACACTGGGGCTGACACAGGGACCATGCCCAGGACCCCACGGCAGGATCGAGACGCTTTTGCTGCTCCCCGGCATGATGGGAGACCCCTTCGGCCGCTGGAGCAGCAGCAGYCCCTCACGGTGAGCGGGGCGGGCGGGTCCCCACCCTGGGACCCCCGGAGGTGGGGCGGGAGGGGGGTGCAGGGGGTGTAAAGGTCCCTCTGTCCGTCCAGGGGTGAATATGACGACAGGACCCCGGCCCAGCATTCCAACAGCTTCGCCCGCCTCACCGGGAAAAGCATCTACAGTGAGTGAGGGCTGCACCCCCAAAACCCCTCTGATCCCCCCCGGCACCGTGCCCAGCTTGTCCCGTCACCTCACCCCGCCTGTGCCCTCAGACCAGCGCAAGGACTACGGGCAGACCCTGCTCAAGCCCCAGAACGATTTCCAGCACCACGTTGAGGTAGAAGCCCCCCCAGACTGCCCCGAGCCCCCCAGCCTGGCCAGGGCCCCCCTGTGACACCGGGTACCGCGTCCCCCCCAGCACCTGCTCACGATGCACCTGGAGCGGGATCTCCGCAGCGCCGAGGACTGTCTGTGGCGYCTGAGGGAGCTGGAGGAGCAGGGACGGATCTGGGGGCAGGATGTCATCCTGGCGGTCCGGGACCAGGAGCTGGTGCTGAGTGATGTGGAGAGCAAGGTACCCCCCGGCCAGGGCACCCCCAAAGCCTGGTACCCTCTGGCCATGGAACCCTCTGGCGATGTGACCCCACAAAGCCTGGTACCCCCTGAACCCTGGGATCCCCCAGCCAGGGCACCCCCAAAACCCAGCACTCCTCTACCAGGGCACCCCCTGAGTCTCGGTCCCCATCGGCCAGGGCACCCCCAAACCCCGGAACCCCCAGGCCAGGGTATTCCCTGAATCCTGGGATCCCCTGGCTATGGGAACCCCCCACATCCCGGTCCCCCTGGTCCAGGTATCCCCAAACCCCAATACACCCCACGGGCCCCCAACCCTGGCAGCTCCTATAGCCCTGGCACCCCCAAATCCGGGCAACCCCCCAGTCTGGCACCCACAACCCTGCCCCACCCCAGACTCAGCCCCTCCAACTCTGCTGTCCCCCTCCTATGCCACCCCACCGCCCTCATTAAACCTCACACCCCACAAACCCGATCCCCACAATCCCAATCCCCACAATCCCGCTTGCACCCCTTTAACCCTTTCCTGGCCATTCAGATGGGGGCACTGAACACCCCGTTTTCCCCCTTCCAGGAGGAGCTGGAGGCTTTCCCGCTGGGCAGTGTGCAGGAATGCTCCACCGGGCTGGACAACACCGTGCTGGCCATCAGCGTCCAGGAGAGGAGCCCGCCGAGGACCAGCGTGCTGCTCTTCCAGTGCGAGCGGCTGGGGGTGAGCCCGGAGGGGGCAGGAATGGGGGGCAGCCCCCCGGAATGGAGGGCTGATGGCAACGGGTCCATGCCAGGCAGAGACGCTGAAGAGCAGCCTGGAGAAGGTGTTGAGACAGAGGAAGGAGGAGCAGAGCAATCACTACGGGCACAGGTATGGGGGGTAAGTGGCTCTGTGACCCCTCCCTGGAGACAGCGCCACTGGGTCCCCAAGCCTCGTTCCCCAAAGTCGTGGTGAGTCTGGCGATGGGGTCTCCTTGTGGTCCTACATGGCCCCAATGTCCCTCAAAGAGCCCCTGCCTGTGGGCACTGACCCCCTCCTCAGGGGCCAGGGGGGGTCTTTTTCTCCTCCTGGCTCAGCTCCCCCATCCTACTCCACCCCACGAACACAACCCCCCCACCCCATCCACGGGCTCAGCCTCCTTCCTCCCCCTCCTACTCCATCCCCATGGGGCCGACCCCCTCACCCCATCCACAGGCTCGGTTCCCCCCCTCCCACTCCC
>QVAJ01000226.1:1009445-1039563 GCA_003546035.1 Mixornis gularis | reverse complement strand
TGAGCTGTGCCCAGAAAATCCCTGCCTTGAGCTGTGCCTGGCCTAAACCCCTGGGTTGGGAGACAAAGGCTCACAAGGATTCTCACACTCAAAGCTGAAGAAGTGGGAAGGATGGAGGGGAGACCCCCTGCTCCCCCAACAGTCACCCTCCAAGACTTGGCGAACTTGGTGCCCYAGACCCACCTCAGCGATCTCCTTGTATTTGCCATCCATGGAAGTGCGCAGATCCACTGGGAAATGCTTCAGGCAATGGGGGGTCCCAGGTAGGGACCAGGCTGACTGCAGGGGTCGGGCCCCTGGGACCCCCCGCACCTCTGCAGGGAATGGGACAACATTAGCTGGGGGGGTCTGGTTCCCACCCGAGCAGGAGGGGTTAATCAGCCCCTCCACAGGTCCCCCTCCCCACCATGGAACTGGGATGCTCATCCCAATGGGGGTGATGGGGAAACTGAGGCAGCTCAAAGGGTAAGAGGGACCCCCTCCCCCAATCCCCCTGGGGCACTGGGAAGGCTGCTGGCTCCATTGGGRGGCTGTAAGAAGCCAACAGTGAATGAGGGGCTCAGGGCTGGGCTGCAGGACCCCCATGGCATGGGGGGCACAACACTGGGGTCCACTCCCCCTACCAGTGCTGCCTCCCTGCCCCCCCAGGCCATCTCTTCCATCATAGGGGCACATCCCCACGCTGATGGAGGGGAGGCAACATTGCCCCCCCTCCAAACCCACCCCATTGCCCAGCACCCCCAGAGCACCCCCTGCTCCCCTCAGCACTGGGGCCATGGGGCTGGGAGAGGCCCAGAGTCACCCCCCAATGCCAACACCCTCCTCTGCAACCCCAAACCCACCAGAGATGGGGCTGGGGGGCACTGGAAATCAGGTCCTACAGGTTAAACTGGGTCCACCAGTAAAAGCCCCTCCACCCAGCACAGCCTGGGGGAAAGGTCCAATGGGATTGGGGGGGCTGGTGTCACCCAGGGCAGGGATGGCACTGGTGTCATCGGGATGTGCTGGTGGTGCCTCACCCGGGGCACAGCAACACCCAGGGTGTCCTCTGCCCCTGGGACATATCCTGTGCCACCCACATGTGTGACAGGTGGCAGCCCTGGTGGCACTCCGAGACCCCCCCCAACACGAGTGCCAGACAAATGACAAACACAAGATGCCACCTCGCCCACCCTGTGTCACCATTCAGGACACCCTGTGCCACCCACCCAGGACACACGTGGGCCACCAGAGTCAGGAGCAGCCCCGCTGATGCCCCCTAGACGCCCCCCCCGCCAGAAGTACCAGCCAGGCAACAACCCCGAAGTGCCACCACCACCCTGTGTCATCACAACCACCCTGTGTCACCACCACCATTTGCCATCCACTCAGAACACACGTGTGCCACCCACGTGTGGGAACAGCCCCAGTGACACCCTGAGTCCCTCTCTGAACAGTGCCAGCCACAAGTGCCACCTTGCCCACCCCGTGCCACCACCACCCTGTGCCAGCAGCCCCCCAGGGGCCATCCACCCGAGATGGCCCCCCAAGAGCTCCCCCGCCCCCTCCAAACCCTGCGGGGTCCGCCCCCCCCGCATCCCCCAGCGCTCCCCCTCCTTTCTCCTCTTCCTCCGCTCTCACTGCGCCACCGAGGCGCTGGCGGGAGGGGACACACAGGACCCCCCAAAGCCGCTGCCACCCCTCCCGGTGCCGGGACATGGCGGTGGGCTTCCCCCCACCAAAAACCCTCTAAGCAGCAACGCGGCATTCMACCCCCCCAAACTGATCCCCCCACTGCCAGCACCGCGTCCCCCCGCGCTGGGCGTGACCTGGGTGTCCCTGTGGGCTGTCGGAGGGTGTGGGGGGTTTTTGGGGGGGAGGTCTCACCTGCGGGGCTGGGGGTCTGCAGGCTACCCCGCTTCTTGAAGGGACACTTGGCCGGGGGGACAGAGGACATGGCGGCTCCAGGGGGGGTCGGGGAGGGGCGGAGGGGTTGATGCTGGTGGTGATGATGGTGATGATGATGGTGATGGGGGCGGAGGCTGGTGGGGGGCGCCCGGGGGACTCTTACGGCGGCGGGGCCGCAGCGGCCGCTCCCTCCCCTGGTTGATGATTGATGCAGGAACCCGGGAATGGACCAAAGTCCCCGGCGGGGCCCGGCCGGAAACCGGGACGAGGAAGAGGATAGGGCGGGCGGAGGATGTGGCGAGGAGGAGGAGGAGGAAGGAGGAGGAGGAAGGAGGTGGCTGCGGCGCTGCAGGGTGGGGGGGGCAAGACCCGGGATGGGGCTGTGAGCTACGGGGGTGCGGGGCTGAGACCCCCCCCGGGACAGCCGTGACGCCCCTCACGGACAGCCCTGTACCCCCCCCGGACCGCCCTGTACCCGTGTGGGGTCAGCCGTGACACCCCCGGGATAGACGTGTGCCCCCTCGCCCCGGACGGCCGTGACAGCCACCCCCAGGCAGCTCTGTACCTCTGTGGGAACACCCGTGACCCCCCACAGACAGTCGGGGACCCCCCGGGACAGCCCCAAGCCCCTCCTCGGGGACAGCCGTTACCCCCCCGGCTTCAGCCCTAACGTCCCCCCCCAAACAGGCATCGTATCCCGCGAGAGATGGGATTGGATCCCCCCCAAAGTGACAGCGACGCTTCCAAAATAGGGTAACCCCCCCCCCGAGGGGGACATTATGCCCCCCCCAAGGTGGACACTGACCACCCCCGAACAGGCATGGCCCCCCATCTGACAGGCACTGCTCCCCAGAAAGACGGGGTGTTGTTCTTCCCCATGYGGAGACTGGCCCCATCCCAGTGGGAATCCGTGTGCCCCCCCAACGGGCAGCGTCACCCCCAAGATGGGCATCCCCCTCCCCAAGGCTGGCGCTGCACCCCCAACACAGACCGTGACCACACTCTGTCAGCAGCACTCCCCCGGCTCAGACCTGCTGGGGGGGCTGCCCTGAGCCGCCCTAGGAATGTCCCCAAGCCCCCCAGCTCGCCCCCCAGCCAAACTGGGGGCCCAGAAGCAGAACCCGGCTGCGGGGGTRTCACCTTTGCCCCTGCCTCGGTCTCCGCGTGTCCCTACCTGGGCCGGGGCTCCCGGTACCGGGAGGTGGTGGCTGTCGGGCTGTGTCCCCTCCGAGCGCCCCGAGTGTCCCCTAAGCTGCCACCAGCGCGGGGGGGTATTTTTAGCCGCTGTTACAGCGGAGGGAATGTCACCCACCCCCTCTCTGTGCCCCCCACCCCTTGTYGAGGGGGTGAAGGGACAGCGAGGTGACACCACCCACCAGGGCCACCGCTGTGCCAGGCTGGGAGGGCACAACAGCCACGGGGGACAATGGGGACCCCCAGCCTGACTCATGTCCCCTGGCCATCGCTGTCCGCACACTGTGGGGAGGGGGGGTGGTGTCTGGTATTTTAATTGGACCCCCCTCATTAGCGCCGAGTTCATTAAAGGCTCAGAAAGGGCTTTGTGTTCGCGGGGACAGCGGGAACAGAGTGTCCCCAAGCAACGGCGCTGGCAGGGAATATGCACCCCGTGGGACGTGGGGACACCGGTGCGGGGACATGGAGCCCCCAGTGGCCCTGTGAAGTGCAGGGATTTAGGGCACCTTAAACCCAAACATCGGGGACCTGCAGGACTTTAGAGGGCCCCAAAGCCCACCCCGGGGCGGGGCGTCCCCCTGCGGTGCCCACCTGAAACCAGCCTTAGGAGAAAGGGGGAGCACCCGCCCGTCCCCCAGGGTTTGGGAGGGCCTGCTGGGCTGGGGGATGGGCTGGGAGGGGGGTGCTGAGCCCGGGGAGAGGAGGAGGAGGACGACGAAGGCTGAGCCACGATCCCATTAAAGAGCTTAGGCAGCGGGAGGGCGGCACTCAGCGGGGCAGGATTAGGGGGCCTCGTTACCCATCCTCCGAGGGTAATTAGCTCCCTTTTCCCTGCGGGAGGAATCCCCCAGTGTCACCGTCCCCCGCCATCACCCCCCTGCCACCACCCTGTCCCCCTGTCACCACCCAGTCCCCTGCCACTGCTCTGAAGCACTCAGGGACAGGGGACACACACAACCAGGGGCTGATCCCATCCTCAGTGGCCCCCAAAAGTGGGATCACAGCCYGGACACAGGAGGGAGTCCCAAAATGATTCCCACTTCCCAAGTCACCTYAGGGGACCAGTCCCCATGGGCAGGGGGTGTCATGCTGATGCCCCCCCTTATGTAAAGCCCCCTGCTCACCTCCCTGAGATGCTCCATCTTTTTTTTTTTTTTCTCCCTGAGCCCTAATCTTTGCCATCTTGGGCTAATTGGATTTCCTGGGTCACATGGCAAGATAAAAAGTCCCCAAATCCCACGGTCAAAAAAAATCAGGTTATCCATGGGGAATTAAGGGAGAGAGCGGGGGGCAGCCAGCAGCGAGGACCCACCAAAGAGTGCTGCCAGCTTGGGGCACCCCAACATCAGGGTGTGGGGTGCCTGGCTTGCCTTTTTTGGATTTTCTGGTTCACCTGCCAGTGCCCACCTCATCCCTGAGGTGTGCGTGTTATCTCCTTGAAGAGCTGGAAAAGCCTGGGGACCTAGAGGAGCTTGTGGAGTTATTGGAGGAGGAGGACGACGAAGACATGGGGAGCGGGGCCAGTGCCGAGGACAAGGAGATGGCCAAGAGGTCCAAGGAGCTGGAGAAAAAGCTCCAGGAGGATGCAGATAAGGAGGCAAAGACGGTCAAGTTGCTGCTGCTTGGTAAGGCTGGAGGGGATGTCCCCTGGAGATCCTTGTGTTTCCACTCCGTTGAGGCTGAGGGGATGTGAGGATGGGGAGGGGGACAGGGAATCCACAACCCCCTGGGCTCCTCCTGCCCTGTCCCTGGTATCCCTCAGACAAGCTGCCATCGGCCTGGAGAGRTGGTCCTGCCACCAGGATGTCCCCAGGGTTATCCCTGGGAAGGGCTGGAGGTGCCATCGGCTCTTGGGGATGGCAGGCACAAAGGGGACAGTGAGGGGATGGAGRAAGGGACCAAGACAGTGGGTCCCACCAAGGATGTGCCACATCTCAGGGGGGTCAGCAAGAGCCTGGGGAGCTCCTGTCAMCAGCACCCCGAAACCTGCTGGTGGGCACCCGGCAGGAGATGGTTCCTTGGGGGTCCCTCCACACCCCACAGGGCAAGGGGGTGACCCTGTGGGGCAGGGGAGTGACTTCATGGGGCAGGGGCCAGCAGTGGGGCCTTATCCAGGTAGGGGGGGCTGGGGTCAAGGCGATTAACACCCTAATTCTAAGCAGCTTCCTGTGCTGCCCTAAGCTGCTTAGGGCCCCAAAGGCATTGCCGGGCACTGCCCACAGTGGGTGGGAGGTGTGGGACCTGGGGGACCTGCACACAGGAGGTTCCCACCACTCTGGGGGTCCCCGAGCTGTGGTTCCACACCGGGCGCAAGGGGTGATAGGAGTGTAGGGATGATGGTGGTGATGGGAAGAGGCCAGGCTGGGTGTCCAGGCAGGGGATGGTTGGGGGACAGTGGCTTTGGTCCCTGTGGGGTGCCCATCACTGTGGCATCAGGCCCTGATGGGCACTAAGGTGTCCTTCCCACCCTTTTCCAGGGGCTGGAGAGTCAGGGAAGAGCACCATCGTGAAGCAGATGAAGTGAGTATGGCCTGAGCCAGACTGGGGAGGGGGAGGCCACGAGGATGAGGCACCAGCTCTTGGACATGGGGTGGCTGGACCCCCAGTCCCCCCCCAATGTCCCCTGGTGGTGCCCAGTGTGGGGTGGTGATTCCCACCCCAGAGGGGGTGTCCTGGCTTGGGGTTGAGGCCACTGTGCCTGCCAGGATCATCCACCAGGACGGTTACACGGAGGAGGAGTGCATGGAGTTCAAGTCCATCATCTACGGGAACATCCTCCAGTCCATCCTGGCCATCATCCGCGCCATGTCTACGCTGGGCATCGACTATGCCGAGTCCTCCTGCGCGGTCAGTCAGGGTGGTGGCCCTGTCCCCCCGAACCCCATGACATGGGGCCAGGGCAGCCCCTGGAACCAGGGTCCACAGTGGCCCCACGTTGTCCCCCCACTCCTGAGGGCACTTTGTGGGGACAGGGGCCACGGGAGCGTTGGTGACGAAGGTCCCTCTCGCAGGATGAAGGCCGGCTGCTCTTCAACCTGGCTGACTCCATCGAGGAGGGCACGATGCCCCCCGAGCTGGTCTCCTGCATCAAGAAGCTGTGGAAGGATGGGGGGGTTCAGGCGTGTTTTGACCGYGCTGCCGAGTATCAGCTCAACGACTCAGCTGCGTAGTGAGTGGGGACGTGGTGGGCACAACAGGGACTGGCCTGGGGACCCCCTTGGCAGCCCATGGCCGGTTCCAACCCAGCCTGGCATAATCCATCTCCTCCCTGCTCCTGGGAATACCCCGAGCCTGCCATTCTTCATCTCACCAGTGTCATCCTTCATCCCACCGGTGTCATCATCTGCCAGTACCATTCCCCAATCCCACCAGTACTGTTCTCCATCCCACCAGTGTCATCCTCCATCCTACCAGTGCCATCCCCCATCCCACTGCTGCTGTCCTCCATTCCATCAGTGCTGTCCTACATTCTCCATCACACCAGCACCGTCCTCTTGTCCCACCAATGTCATTCTTCATCCAGCCGGTGTCATTCTGCATTCCAATAGTGCCATCCTCCATCCCACCAGTGCCATCCCCATCCCAAAAGTGCCGCTGAYCTGCAGACCCACCACCCTTGATGTCCCTCAGCTCCTCCATGGATGTCACTGCCCTGGAGTCCCAGTGCTTGGCAGGGCTCAGCCCCACAACCAYCCCCAAAAATCCAGGGGGAAGGGGGTGACATGGGCAGCCCCTTGGCAGCAGGTCACRTCTCTTCCTGTCCCCCCAGTTACCTGAACCAGCTGGACAGGATCACGGCCCCCAACTACCTCCCCAACGAGCAGGATGTGCTGCGGTCCCGAGTGAAGACCACAGGGATCATCGAGACCAAGTTCTCTGTCAAAGACCTGAATTTCAGGTGGGTGGGAGCCTCCCCCTTCTCCATGACCATTCTTCCATGACTCCCCCTAGCCCTGATGGCAGGGAGGGATTTTGGGATGATCCTGACACTTGAGGGACCACCACTGCCCTCCCACGGACAGGGATCCCTGCCCCCCGAGGATGTGGCACTGGAACCATCAGACGGGGGGTGTCAGGACCAGGTGTGTGTGTCCCTCATCCTTGTCCTCTCCCCAGGATGTTCGATGTGGGAGGGCAGCGCTCAGAGAGGAAGAAGTGGATCCACTGCTTCGAGGGGGTGACCTGCATCATCTTCTGCGGGGCCCTGAGCGCCTACGACATGGTGCTGGTGGAGGATGACGAAGTGGTGGGTTGGGGTCCTGGAGGCACTGGGAGCCAAGGGGGAGAGGAACAGGATGCTCTGAGGGGGCTCTGAGGAGGGAGGAACAACACTCTGCACTGTCAGATGCTCTGGGTGATCCAGGAAAGGTGTGGGAGATGCAGGATGGAGCTGGTTCCCACCCAGTTGCACCCAGTAAAGGTGTTTGCACTTCCTCTGGGGCATGAATCCATGGGTCTGCCTATRAGGAAACCCCCAAGTGCTCCTGTGCAGATCCTCAGAGCCACCAGAGAAGGGTCACACAGCCAGTCAACTGGTGCAAAGCCAAAGGGAAGRGCAAGAAGAGCCAGGAGCCTGCTGGGATGAAGGAAAATCTGGTCCTGAGGCACTTCATGCCTCACTGTGCCCTCCGAGGTGATCAGAGGAGGGGCAGCTCTGATCCTCCCAGTGTGGGGACACAAGGATGTGATCCAAAGTGTGTCCAGTGAGGGATGCACCAGCAGAGCCCTGGGAAAGCAGCTTGGAGGGCACAGATCCAGAGAGGAGGAACACAGAAGCTCCATAATGGGTTTTTCTTTGAAGAAATAAGGGGTGAAGATGAGAAGAGCAGGAACGGCTTCTTCCCTGGCATCTCCTCCACGTCCCATGGCTGCTCCTTAGGATCCAAATACCTTCTCCTGAAGCTGGATCAGGATCTGCCATCCCCAGCAGGATGGCATCCATGGCCAGGCAGGAGCTCACAGCCTTTTCTCAGCTATGTGCAGGAGAGCCTCCTTCCCATGGGAGCCCTTGGGAGAGGCTGGAATGCTCACCCAGCRCAGGACAGGGCAGGATTTGGGCAGAGCCAGTGCTCTGCAAACAGAAAAGCTGCTGTGATGGGAAGCTGAATGAGGGAAAACCATCCCTGGAGAACCCACCTGCTGCCCACAAAGATGGAGGATCCCCCTTATATCAAGTAAAACCCCCCACTGGACTTGACTGTGCCGAGATGGATCCTCATCCCCTCAGGATGACCCAGCAGCAAACTAAGAACTGAACATCTGCTCTAAAACTGTAGTTTTCCTTTTCCCAGCTCCTTCCTGAAGCTGTGGGKAATGGCTGGAAGCCCCGGTCCAACACAAGTATCCCCCTGATGACTGRAATGGTGCTAACTGAGCACCTTCCTTGGCAGGCTGTGAGGTTTCCATGGATAATTTTCCCAGTGAAATCACCACAATCCTTCATTTCTGACAATCCCAGGAGGGACTGGAACCGCTCCCTACCCTGAGCATCACCTGGATTTATCTGTGATTTTGGGTGGGCAGGAGGGACTGGGTAGGYAGCAGGACCAGCTGCTGCTGCGGCAAACAGGGAAAAGCTCTTTTCTTGGGAAAGGGGGCTTGGGGGTGGGCTGCAGTGGCCCAAAAGGGCGTCAATCCATGACACTCCACTTCTCTGCAGAACCGGATGCATGAATCCCTGCACCTATTCAACAGTATATGCAACCACAAGTTCTTTGCAGCCACCTCCATCATCCTCTTCCTCAACAAGAAGGACCTTTTTGAGGAAAAGATCAAGAAAGTCCATCTCAGCATCTGCTTCCCAGAGTAYGATGGTGAGTCTGGACCCTTCCTGGCCTTACCCCTCCTCCTCACAACCCCCAAACCAGGGGCTGGGGAGTTGTGTGGCCCCAGCAAAGACACAGCAACTCAGTTTTGGGATATGTTGGACAGGGCTGGGGAAGGGGAGATGAGGATGATGAGAACTGGCTCTATCTCAAAAACAGCCTGGAGGAGGGGARAAAGATGATGAGAATTGGCTCCATCCAAAAAAAAAGATGAGGGTGAGGAGGATCAGAGCTGGTTTTATCCCAAAAAAAGGCTGGGAAGGGGATGAGGATGAGCAGAACCAGTTCCATCCTGCTCTGTGGGGTGGTGAGTCAAATCCTGGGAGGCTGGAGCTGAGGAGAGGACAGATGTGGCCCGRGGAAGGCATTTGGAAGAACGGAAATGGGGTAAAAAGGAGTTTTGTGCTACACGTGGTCAGCACTCCACCCTTCTCCTCCGATGCCCGCCCCCATGGAGCAGCTTGGCAGCATTCCCTCCCTCCACAGGTCCAAACACATTTGAGGACGCAGGGAATTACATCAAGACCCAGTTCCTGGATCTCAACATGCGGAAGGACGTGAAGGAGATCTACAGCCACATGACCTGTGCCACAGACACGCAGAACGTCAAGTTCGTCTTCGACGCCGTCACAGACGTGATCATCAAAGAGAACCTCAAGGACTGCGGCCTCTTCTGAGCACCAGCAGGTAYGGGAGAGGGGCTGGAGCCATAAAATAGGGACAGGAGAGGGGAGGAGGGTGGTCAGAGCTGGCTCCATCCCAAAAAGGGCTGGGGAAGGGGATGAGGAAGAGCAGAGCTGGCTCCATCCTAGAAAAAGGGCTGGAGAAGGGAAGAGGGATGAGGATGAGCAGAGCCAGCTCCATCCCAAAAAGGGCTGGGAAAGGGGAGGAGGATAAAGATGATCAGAGCTGGATCCCTCCAAAAAAAGGGCTGGGAATGATCAGAGCTGGCTCCATYCCAGAAAAGACTGGGGAAGGAGAGGGAGATGAGGAAGAGCAGAGCCAGTTCCATCCCAGAAAAAGGGCTGGGGAAGGGGTAAGGCTGATCAGAGTTGGTTCCATTCCAGAAAAAGCTCAGGAAGGGGAGAAGGAAGAGCAGAGTTGGCTCCATCCCAAAAAAAGGGCTGGGGAAAGGGAGGGATATAAAAATGATCATACCTGGATGCCTCCCATAGAGGGCTGGGATAAGAAAGAGCAGAGTTGGCTCCATCCCCAAAAAAGGGTTAGGGAAGAAGGAAAAGGAGGGGGATGATCAGAACCAGCTCCATCCCAAAAAAATGGGCTGGGGAAGGGGCTGGAGATAAGGATGAGCAGCGTGGGAGCCATCCCAAACAACAGAGCTGGGGATGAGGATGATCAGAGCTGGCTCCATCCTGCTCTGTGGGGTGGTGGGATGTAGGTCCCCCTGGTTTTGCCATCAAGTCATGGAAATCCTAGGAGTAGGGGAGGGAAGGATGGACTGGGAACAGTGGGGGGGTCTGGGGTCCCATTAGCCCAGGGATGTGGTCCCATCCCTGTGCTGAGCTCCTATGGGATCCAGTCCCATCCCACAGTGGGGTGGGCTCAGACAGACAATTTCCACCCTTGCACATGGAATGATGAAAACAGATTCCCAAATCCTCCACCTGAGCTAAAGGGAATAATTTTATTTCTCTCCTGTTGCAATTTCACCTGCTCAGCCTCAGTGGATGGGAATATCCCAAGGCACATTCTGCTGCTCCCAGCCTTTTAGCTCATCCTAAAACTTTAATTAGGGTTTATCACCCTAATTAGGGTTTATCATCCTAATTCTTAAACTAATTCTGTGCAGCAGCAGGAATTCTATCCTCTCTCTTCCCTTTCCAAGCAGCTCCCAGACACTGGCTCTGGCACTCTGCTTTTCAGGGAACCCCTGGTCCTTCCTTTATCCTTGAATATTAACAGAAAAGCAGAAAAAAGCTAAAAAAATGAAACCAAAACAACCAAAAACCCTCAAGCAGGTTCCCTGCAGACAGAAGGCACCAGAAGGTGACACTTGGAAAAGGGTGGTGGTTGAGGGGGGGATTCTCCATCCTCATCACCACAGAGGAAAGCAAAGGGATGAGGTGACACGTCCCTGAACCCCACCTGAGTTTTTCCCTTGTTTCCATAAAATTGCTCCTCCCAGCCCTTCCCTGGGTGTGTTTAACTCCCTGTTTTCTCTCCCTCCCTCCCAGAAGAAGAAATCATTCCCATCTCACCGTTCTGCTGAGCAGAGCCAAAGGAAGAACCAACCCCCACCACACGTCACTCTCTCCCACTTTTTCTATGACCTGCCCAAATCCGCCTCCTTCCAAACCCAAACTAGGAAGGGGCTGAAGCTCAACTTCCTGCTCCCTTTCATGGCCATTTCCTCTTTTTTTCCCAAGGAAGAACCCATGTTCTCAGCGTTTTACAGGAGGTTTGACATCAGAGAGCACAGCCAAGAATAGGAACATTGAGGGAATTTGGGTGGTAGGATAGACATTGCCCGTCCCTCTGCAGCCCATTCCTGCCCTTGGATCGAAGCTGGATTAATCCAGGATGAATTTCTGGGGAAGGTGGAGGCTGCGTCACCTCCGAGTCGCTCCTGGGAACCAACCTCAGTCTTTCCTGGGAACCAACCTCAGCCCTTGGGCAGGACGAATGAGGCGTTTGTGGGGTTGTTTTGGGCCCTAAATGGAGGGAATTTCTCAAGCAGGAGGGGCTGGGGAAGGGAATCCCAACTCCAGCCCAGGAATGGGCTGGATAAAGAGGAAATGGTTACTTGAAAGATTTTCATTCTGCTACTTAGAGCTGCATTTGCTCTGTCTGTTTGTAAATAATCCATAGATGAGCCCTGTATCCATCCTCTCCCTGATTCCTGCAGTGATCTCCCATGCAGCTTCATTTAACTGTAGGAAAACACAATAAAGGAGTACGCATGATGTGGATGTTCTTCCTTTCTCCCACTTCCACTTGCTCCATTCCTGTGTCCCAGGGCTTGGATCAAGGGATATTTCACCTGCTTTGCATCCATTCTGGGGGTGTATGGATCTCTGGATCTCACCTGGGTCACCCCATGGCCACTGCTGGGCTCCTGGGGGGTGGGATGGGGGTCACCATCCCAAAAAACTTCCTGGCCAGCACCCCTCGATGAGTTGAAGCTCCTGGATGAGTTTAAAGGATGAGTTATCCCATGTAGGATGGCTGGAAGGGAATTGTCAAGCAGACACAGCTCCAGACAGCTTGGAAAAGATTCCAGAACAGGGAATCTCCCTCAGGGCTCCCCCTGCCAGCATGCACGAGCCTCCCTGAGGAATTGATCCTGGATTTCTAAGCAAGTGTTCTCAGAACACCTCCATCCTGCATAAGTGCCCAGAGCAGAATTCCCATGGGGATCACAGCAGCCAGTGAGATTTGAGCTATAAATAAGCAGTAATTATCCATCTGCCAATAATCCCATGGGCAAGGGGATTCCTGGCATGTTCCAATTGTGCCAGCACGACTCAAGTCTTTGGGAGCAGCACAACACCAACAGTGGYGAGTGATAAAGCACGAGGAACTTCCCTGTCCAAATAATTCACCCAATTCCCATCAAAGCTCCTCCTTTCCTTCTCCAGCAAAGCACAAAAGCTGGGAACACTCCTGGAAAAAGGAAGAATAAAGTGGAGAAAAGGCTACAGTCTTTACTCACCATTTTAATACTGCCAACAAGTCTAACAGATCCAACTGTACACATGACAAACTGGGAGGAGTCTGGATGCAATCATGGATCAGCAAAGGAATGTAGGACTGGTTAAGGATGGCACTAGAGGGAAACAGGGATTTGGCACCACACAGACAAAGTAAAGGCATGCTCAGGACAGGGCTGGGCAGGGAGGGCCATGGGAAAGGCAGCACAGAATAATCCACCGTTTTCATCCCAAAAAATGCACAGGAATCAGTGSTTTGAGAGCTGGGAAGCAGCAGTTTTCCCCCCAGCGAGGGCTCAGCTCCTCTCCCCACCGAGCTAGGATTATGCTGAGCACAAATCCCTTCCCATACTGGCATAAAACTGGGCTCAAACCCCCAACACAGAACCTAAACCCTCCTTCTGCTGCAGGAGCCTTTCCCAAAGCCTGGGGGGAGCAGGATGGTAACAAATCACACATGGAAAAAAAGCCGAAGCTCTAAGGATCCCTTAGTAGCTGCAGAAATATTAAATCCTGGCCATAGCAAGTGTTAAAAACAAGGAATTCCTGCTAAGAGGAATATTTTCTGCAGGATCTGCTCACATGTGCATAGTTAAGTGATTTTTTTTTTGTTGCTTTTTTTAATTATTATTATTTTTAAAACAAGGTTTGCAAATAAAGAAATAAAGTTTAGTAAAGTTATAGTTTTCTCGATGGAAAAAAAAAATAACCTTAAAAACAGACTAGTGGTGGCTTGTTAACCAAAGGAAGAGAGAAAGCTACATATCCAAGGTCTGGAATCCAGCTGGAATCCACTGCACATCCCGGAGTTCACGCCGTCCAACGATGCCAGGAGGATCTACTCCCACTACGTGGCTTCACTGTGCCCTAATTTCACATCCCACAGCAATAAAAGGTCCCTAAGACAGAAGATTGTGCTAAAGAATTCCAGGATTCCACATGTTCTCTGCTCCTGGGTCATGCTCGTCGCTGTCCCCACGAGGCAGCAAGAGGCTGGGGCTCACCAGGCAGAAACACTGGGAAGGAAACCAGGAATGTAGAAGGGAGCAGAGAGCAGTTCCCAGCAGGACACCCGGAGCTGGATTTACCTCTCAGTAGAGCCCACACTCCTTGAGGTTGTTTTTGATGATGACGTCGGTGACGGCGTCGAAGACGAACTGCACGTTCTTGGTGTCGGTGGCGCAGGTGAAGTGGGTGTAGATCTCCTTGGTGTCCTTCCTCCGGTTCAGATCCTCAAACTGGCACTGGATGTAGGCGGCTGCCTCCTCGTACGTGTTGGAGCCTGGAAAGCACAAGATCCCTGGCTTTGCCCGCTGGCTCACAGGAGCTTTTAAGTCCATATTAAGCTGCTTGCAACCATCTGCCTTATCCAGCTACAAATCCAAATCCACCATTAACTCCTCCTGGGAGACCTGAAGTCTATTCCCTGGGCAGTGACCTTGGACATGGGATCCAGGGATTGCTGTGTGCTGGGACAGCCACGCTCCACAAAGAGCAACAAATCATGGGAGTCGTGGGCTTGAAGAGACCTTCAATCCMATCTCTTTCCACCCCCTGCCAGGAATAGGGACACCTTGCACTACATCAGCTTGCTCCCAAGCCCTGTCCAGACTGTCCTCGAGCACTTCCAGGGAGAGGGAATCAATCAACAGCTTCTCTGGGAATCACAGAAATCAACAGGTTTGAAGAGATTTCAAGGAATTTTTTTAAACGTGTAAATGCCTCAAGCAGTGCCCAGGTAAAACCTTCCACCCGTGTGGAACCACAGCAGTGATGGGCTCCAGAACAATCTGTGCCAAAYACGGACACTCCAGGGTGGAATCACATCTTGCCAGAGCAAGATGTGATTAAGTTCCACAGCCTCTAAAATTGAATTTAAATGGAATTATTGTCCCAGTAAGGTGTGAAAACAGAGAAGTGGCCTTGATTTGTTGGAATACAATACTTTATTGCAGGGAAGGACAAAGGTTGTTCCCAACACGCTACCAGCCAACTGAACAGGACAGAGACGCTGTCCAGGAGGCACAGGGAAGGAACTGGGGGAGAAGTTTGTAACTGATTCTGGGTTGTGCAAGGCTCTGACTCACTCATTGCTGGCCCAGTGACACAGATGATCCCACGATCCCAGTGATCCCAGCCTACCTGTGTACTCTGGGTAGCAGATTGTTAGTGGGCTCTTCTTAATCTTCTCCTCAAACAGGTCTTTCTTGTTCAGGAAGAGGATGATGGAAGTGTCTGTGAACCATTTGTTGTTACAGATGCTGTCAAAGAGTTTCATACTCTCATGCATCCGGTTCTGGAAAAGGAAATCCAACGGGATAGACATTAGGGAAGGGTAGGATGGGGGAGAGAGGCTCTGCTGCAYAGGCCAGACTCAAAATTGGGGTGTCACTGCCACATCCTCACTGCCATTGCCCCAGGAGGAGCACAKGGGACAGGTCACCTCCTCCTGTTCCTTCCTGGAGTGACTCACATGCAGGGAACAAGCCATGAGAACAACTCCAGGCACCTCCCAGCAACCAGGAAGGTGGAAAACCTCACGGATGGGTTGTATTTATCACTTTGATGGGCAAGATTCCACTGGCTGATCCAAGGAGTGCTTGTCCTTACAGCTCTCAGACAATTTAACGGGAGGAGTACGCCAGGAACATTCCAGCCTGGTGCAGGATGGAGCTAGGATGCTCCCAGCTCCCTTCCAGCAGCCATAAATCCCACGTCACGCACCATCTCCTCGTCCTCAGCCAACACCAGGTCGTAGTCACTCAGGGCCACACAGAAGATGATGGCTGTCACTCCCTCGAAGCAGTGGATCCAYTTCTTCCGCTCCGAGCGCTGCCCTCCCACGTCGAACATCCTGGGAGAGGCAGGAGAAGAGGCTCAGGAGCTGTGCACACTGCTCCTGCCTGGCCCCTGGGGTGTTCCCAAGGATGGGGAGACTGAGCACTGGGTCGGGAACACACAGGGGTTTGGGTGCTTCTCTCGGGAGAGAGGGTTTTAAAATTCCCTTCCTGGGAGAGGGGATTTTAAATCAGAATTCTCTATTTTCTTTCAAGCCAGGGTGGATAGAGCTTGCAGCAGCCTGGGCTAGTGGAAGGTGTTCCTGCCTGTCTGGTTCCGGGTGTCCCTGGATGAGATTTAATATCCCTTCCAAGCCAAACCATTCCATGGTTCTGGTTTTCAGCAGAAAGAACTGGAAGGCACCATCCAGAGCTCCGCTGATTTTGTTCTCTCTCCTATTTCCTTAGCAACAACCCATTTGCTTGACTGGACTCCAAACACTTTCTCACAGCACCTCTAGGGAAATGGATTATTGGGAACACACTACCTGCAAGCTCCTGCTGGGACCCAGGAGGAAATTAAAGGGGTTAAGAAATGATTTCATGTATTAAAAAATAGTCTTGAGATACTGGAGGTTAAAGGCTGAGCAGTTGCTTATGGAATGTCTGTATAAATTGAATTAGTTTCTAATTAAATAGAAATTTGTGTCACAGGTAGTTCCAGCCCCCTGCTCATCCAACTATTTTGATGAGAGCCTAGGATTGGGATTTAATTAAATCAAGTTAATATCTGAGTTATTAAGTCATAGATATTGATTTGTTCCCAGAGCAGACAAGGAGCTGTCCACGGGGGGATTTAATGATCCCAAACTAACTCCCATCTTCTATTTAACCCTCTGGTCTAGAAGGAAAGATAGAAATCCCTGTGAGAATCCCAGATATTTATATGGCTTGAATCATTTGCCATTAGCACAGAGAGATCCGTGAAGGAAGAGCATCACTGACAACTTAGCTCATCCCAATTCCAGTCACTCCAGCTTCCCCATCCCATTATCAATGTCTGAGATGGAATATCATGGCAGAGCTGGCAGCACCAGGTTTTCTCATGGATTAATGCTTCCCTTTGTGGAGCAAATCCCTCTGGGACAGCACCTCGTGTGTCTGGGGCCCTGCACAGGATCAATGAGTCTGGGCGGGATTGGGAAGGAGGGTGGAGATGATTAAAGGAACACACTGGAGATGCTAATCCTGATCCATCACCATGGGAAGACAAGCTATTCCCTGGGTGGACCAGAAGCTGCATAAATAAATTGATGATGCAAGTGTTTTGGCATTATTGTTAAAAAYGTTCTTAAATTGCACAGTTCGGAAGCCAAAATGCTGTTCTCCCAAAAACTGTGCAAAAGTTTCCTTCTMCAGAGGAGACCATGGAGATGCTCCAAGGACTGGAGCCCCTCTGCTCTGGAGCCAGGAGAGCTGGGAAGGAGAAGGCTCCAGAGAGACCCAAGAGTCCTTTCCAGTGCCTAAAGGGGCTCCATGAGAGCTGGAGAGGGACTTGGGACAAGGGCATGGAGGGACAGGACACAGGGAATGGCTTCCCACTGCCAGAGGGCAGGGTTAGATGGGCTATTGGGAAGAAATTCCTCCCTGTGAGGGTGCTGAGGCCCTGGCACAGGGTGCCCAGAGCAGCTGTGGCTGGCCCATCCCTGGCAGTGTCCAAGGCCAGGSTGGACAGGGCTTGGAGCAACCTGGGATAGTGGAAGGTGTCCCTGACCATGGCAGGGGGGTGGGACTGAATGGGATTTAAGATCCCATCGAATCCAAACCAGTCTGAGATCCTGTTAAAACCCTTGGATTTTAGAAGCACCATTTGGATTTTGTTGCAACTCCATCAAAGTGTTTCACACCCCATTTATAAATAAGCCAACAGATGCTTTTTAGGCAAGTGAGCAGGAAAGACTCCAAACCATTGGCACAGACAGAGGGAAGGGGCTGAGCTGCAGGCACTGCACTGTCCTACACCCACCCCAGGCAGGAGAATGCCGTGGGGCTCCAGCTGTTTGTCAGGAGCACACAGGGGATCTGAAGCAAGGAATTCCTAAGCAGCAGGAGGGGAGCTACAGGGATCCAAGGTGAGGAACGAGGGATGCAGCCTCAGCATATGGAGGCAGCAGGAGCCGCTCTGAGGTTAGAGGAAGCTCGTTAGTGACATGTAAAGGGACACTGCCAGGAGCAGGCTGGATCCACAGCCTGGCAGGGACTGGATCAGCAGAGGGGACAGGAAAGTCCCAGCCCCTGCAGTGCCAGGCACAGGCTGGCAGTTTCCAGAGGAACACATGGAGCACACCATGCATCCCGGAGCCACAGCCTGGCTGCGGACACGGCTCAGTTCCTCTGCTCCAAGGAAAGGGTTAAACTCAAACTCAAACTCCAGTCAGTGTCCTTTTAGTATTATTTTTGGGATTGGATCCTGGAAACGAGCAGTCAGTACCTGTGTCTGCGATTCCAACATAAAAGCAGCTGAAAAGAACAGAAGGCAAATCAAAGTCAAACCGGTCTCTCCAGTGAGCGATGCCAGCGGAGAGGGATAACGGAGGGAAGGAGGACAGTTAAACCAGGAACAAGTGTGGGATGTGCCCCCAGTGCAGGGCACGGGCAGAGCCCTTCACTCACTTGAAATACAGGTCCTTGAAGGTGAAGTGAGTCTCCACGATTCCTGTAGTTTTCACTCTGGTCCGCAGCACATCCTGCTGAGTCGGAATGTAGGTCGGCTGGGATATTCTATCCAAGTCATTTAGGTAACTAAACCAGAAGAGACAACACAAGAGGCTTTTTTTAGTCGGCTGCCTCACCATGAATCTTTTATAAACTGCAGAACAAAGCGCAGAATTTATTTATCTCCCTCACAGAGCACAGCCCTTGAAGCAAACAACCCCCTGAGGCTGTCCTGAGGGATGTTTTGGGCGTTTGGGGATTTTAACCCCTCCCTGGATGACCTTGGAGGTGGTGCTGGTAGAGCTGAGCTGGCTGGGGAGGACAGGGAGGGAATGCAGAGCTGTGCCAGGGCTGGATCTCCCAGGGCAATCCACAGTCAAGGTCTCTCGCTTCAAAGCACAAGGCAATAAATCCAAGGGTTTGCTGTTAAAGGGCAGGGATGCGTCAAAGGAGCCGGGAGGGAGGGATGAAGCCTTAAAAACCATCCCAAACCAGGCAGATGCAGTCACCTCCTTCCCCAACAAGCTGATACAGCACTCTCTGAGGATACAGCCCTGGAAGAAGCCACATCCTTGCAGATATTTTCCCATCAGGACCTCAACTAATTCCAGCCCCAGCACATTCCTTTTGGAGTTCAGCTCTCAGGCACACCAGCACGAGGTGTAGATGATTCCCAGCAGGATCAGAAATCCCACTGCAGCCAGCAACACCTCTGAGCTCATCTCCCCTCCAGGCTCAGCCTCCTGCTTTCACAAAGATGACACAGATCCCATAGCTCTGCTGGGATGGCACAGGCCGTGTTCTTTCTCAGGAGCAGATTTAATCACCCCAGCCTTGTGTCACTGGGAGGGCTCAGGGGCACGAGGGCTCTGATGGGTGTAATAAACCCTCCCAAATCACTCATTATTATCACAGATCCATTGTCAGCCAGGAATCGCTTCTGGAAGCTGTGCTAGGAACCCCAGCAACACATCCCTGCTCCAACAGCTCCAGCATGCTCCTGGCCAGGACTTGCAGAGCCCTGCCCTGTTTCCAAACCTCAGATCCCAGTGAGCTGCCAAGACCTGCCCAGTGCCATGGGGCTTTTCCCACAGAGCTGGGATCTGAAAGTGGATTTAGTCCAGGAAGGGCCAGTCCTCTCATCCCTCTCAGGACTCCAGAAGGATGGTAGGTTTGTGAGCTGCTCTGTGACCAGGGCCGGGTCTGGCTGTAGTTTCAGTTTAGTAAAACATGGTTTGGAAGGTATTTACCTTCTTCAASTTCCACCAAGGAATATTTCTGCTGAGGCAGTGACATGCCCCGATTTTTTTCTCCTCTCTCTTCCCTACCAGTGTTAATTTATCTGAGACACAAAGTATCAAAAGCCAATGGGAATGCTAAGAACTGACCCAGCAGCTCCTCAAAGCCTGGCTTTGATACAGGTCACACCACTGATGTGACAAATCATGGAATTCCTTGAGCTGAAAAGTCTTTTAAGATAGAGTCCCACACTTATCCCAGCACTGCCAAGCCCAGGCTGAAGCTGTAAAGCACCTGCTCCCAACAGCCAGTTGGAAATTTGGGCACTGAAATCGGTATAATTCCTAATGAAGGCTTTGGGAGCAGCCAGAGAGGAGGGAATGGAGCTGRCAAACTCCCAGCAAACAAACTCAATCAGGAAATAAGGCATATCAGATTCAGTGGTGCTGCYTGAAACAATAAACTTCGCCAGACAATTCCAGAGAGACCTAAAGGGCAAATCCCATGGAAATAGAAGCAGTTGGAAAACCCAGCAAAGGGGATTTCTGGGAAAACCTGGAAGTCCTGCCAAGTGTGGACAGAGGAAGCAGCTGTGCCCTCCCAAAAATCCAGGCTGTGCAGCCCAGCTAGTGCCACTTGTATTTCAGATTAAGTGGAACTTGAAAAAGATACCCCAAAAAGCTGGAAAAGCACAGAGGGAAGGTGAGGGGAGGGATAAAAGGGGAGAGGAAAAAAAGGGGRTGGAAGAGGAGGGGAGGGATAAAAGATGGGGGGGGGGAAGAGGAGAAGGAAAAACCCCACTTAGAAGTAATCTAGGTTTTATCTAGCACCATGTCAGGGAATTTAGGCCAGAACTGGCATTTGGGAACACAAGGAGATGTGCAGGACTAGAGAAAAGTTGATCAGGAACTGTGCTAATTGCCTGTGAGACTGCAGATAATTACCTACAGCTTCCACATGCTATGATCTCCCTGAAATCCAGGAAAAGTATCAAAACTAGGAACKAAAACACTCTAAAGCATTATGTGCTTGGTGACATTTCCAAGTATCTTGAAAATCTGGAGATGTGTGAAATGGAAATATCCTTCACATTCATCCTGCTGCACCCCAAATAGGGGTTAAGAGGGGATACTGGGAAGGAATTCCTCCCTGTGAGGGTGGGGAGGCCCTGGACAGGGTGCCCAGAGCAGCTGTGGCTGCCCCTGGATCCCTGGAAGTGTCCAAGGCCAGGTTGGATGGGGCTTGGAGCCACCTGGGATAGTGGAATCAGATGGGATTTAAGTTCCCTTCCCCAGTTGTGCACAGAGGTACCAAATGCTTCTCCACAGCACTGGCTGGAGGCAGGAGCTGGGAGCTACAGAGCCATTGCTCATATCAGAGGGAAAGACAAATGGGAAGCTGCAAAAAGGCAAGCTAAAAAAATAAATGTTTGCAATATTCCACAAAAGTCAGGGTGGTTCCAGGGGGCTTTATCAGATGGTGCTGGGAAAGGCACTGATAATTTCCACATCAACAGCCTGGACCAGGAGCTACTCAAGTGTTCTTAAAAAAAAAAAAAAAAAAAAAAAAAAAAAAAGTTTTAACCACTGTGTTGTCCCTGGGACACTATGAATTCTATCCAAAGTATATGAATATAGGGTACAGATCTTTTTTTTTTTTTCTTGCCAATATTCAAACTTCCACATGCTCGGGGTAAGGAAGAAGGAGAAAAAAAAAAAAAAGAAAACATGAAAAACGCTATGATTCCAGGAGATTGTTTGGATCAGTGTTATCCTCCACCTCCTCTCCTCCCACACCATCTCCACCCTGCCAGGGCAATGCTCTGACAGGCAGGATCCCTGCCTGCACAAGGAAAAAGTGCCCAGTGATGCAGGAAACAGCAGGAAGGGGAGTTTTCGGAACAACACCATGCTGAAATGCTCGGCTCTCTGCCACAGCACCCTTGCTCTTGATGCCACCTGATTTTCACAAGCAGTTACTTGTCTGTTCCTCTCTTCCTCCATCCCATGTGTCTCAGCCCCAGAATCCAATGTGGAGCCAGAACTGCTCTGGAAACACAGCACAAAACTGGATTTCAGCTGGAAAACCAGCAAATGGGGCACAGATTTAACRGCTGTTCACACTGAGGTTTCAGTGTTGTTTGTAGGAGATAATGAAAGGAACAGGGAAGTGAAATTCCCAACAGAAGTGGGACAAAGCCTGGGTCAGTGCATGATCCATCCTTGGTGGTCAGGCACTTGAACAGCTCCCCAGGGAACAGTCACAGCCCCACGGCTGGCAGAGCTCAAGGAGTGTTTGGACAATGCTCTCATCCATGGAAAAAAATCCCCTCAAACACAGGGTTTGGGATGTCCTGTGCAAGGCCAGGACTTCATGATCCTTGTGGGTCCCTTCCAGCTTAGATATTCCGTGGTTCTAAGCATGGACAAGGGAATTAATTGGGGAACACCAGAGATAAGGCAGGTCAGGAGGCATGTGTGGAGGGAGAGGAAAATCCTGGGAATTCTGCAAGTTCTGTGGAAGAACCAGAAGAACTCTAACAGCCTGAATTTACCATGAAGAAATGAACCCACTGGCAGCATTTCCCAGCCACGGGGTTGCCAAGCTGCAGATGCATCATAATGTTGGTTTGGTGCAACTTCCTGTGGTTTTGGGAGAGGAAGTCGAATTTTCTGGGGCACTTCTCAGGAAATGCCTGGGTGGCTCATCCCAGGTGTAACATCCCCATCCCAGGCCGTGCCAGCTCCTCGCAGCAGCCAGACCTGGACACGGGYGGGTGGCAAATATCCAGGAACAAGAAGAACTCTCCAAAATCCCACCTCTGGAAGGCAGTTGGGTCAAGCAGGTACCTACAAAAGCAGGGTGATACCCTCTTTTCCTCATCTGCTCCATTTCTCCAGCTGCCTTCATCTTCCTCCTCTTCCAAAGCCATCCAGACACACACCAAGGTTCCTCCTTCAGCTCCATTCCTGCTCTCTGCTCAAGTCCTTAAGCTTTCYTCCTCTTCTTCACATCTTTCCCTTAAATCATTCCTTCCTTTCCCCCTCCTCATCAATCTCTTTCCTCCCTTTGAACCTGAATTTCCTCCTTTCCTTCATGCACAAATCCAAGAAAACTCCTGTCAGCCCTTCCCTTGATCCAAACTCCTGCCAAGGTGCTGCAAATTAAGGATTCTGCCTTGTTTCCAAGCTCAAATATGCTCTGAACAGCAAAACCCTGCAGGCAGTGAGCTGTGGTACAGCTGAAACTTCTCCACAAAGCTCTTCCCAACCCATTTTTCCAAGAGTTAAAGCTTAAACTGAGATGAGTTTTCAGCTGGAAATGCTGAAAATCACCTTTCAGAATGTCAAATATTTGTTGTAGAGAGACCAAGAATGTGAGTTAAAAAAAAAAAAAAAAAGGAAAAAAACAACAACTGTTTTGCTCATCAAAGGAACAGTTTCCCCTTCCTGCACTAACCTGCCCTTAGAAAAAGATGAGGCATTTCATTAAAAATTCCATTAGCAGCCTGTTATCTATTCAGGACCTTCCAGTTGTTCAGCAGCTGTGTTGAKTTTTGGACCAGGACAAGAAGATTTTACAATCAGAACAGTTTAGAGGCAGCATTGCCTGTGAGGTGCCAGGCACAGGAGGAAAGAGAAAGCTGTAGGGAGAAACTGGGAAYATTGACCTGCAGGGTGAGGGGATCCCATTTTGGATATTGCTGGATGTCAKAAAAGTGGCAGTTTAAATTTTAGGAGTGTGGCTCCCCTTTGCAGGGACAATGGAGGTGACACAGCCAAGCACCYGCCACTTCAACAGAATCCCAGAATCACTGAGCTTGGAAAAGACCTCCAGGACCCAACCACTGACCTTGCCACCAGACCAGAACAGAGCCCTGAGTGCCACATCCAGTTGTTCCACGAATACCTGCAGGGATGGGGACTCCACCACCTTGTCTGGGCAGCCCCTGCCAAGGCCTGAGCACCCTTTCCATGGGAAAATTCCTGGTGATGTCCAACCTGAGCTCCCCTGGCCCAGCCTGAGGCCATTTCCCCTCCTCCTGTCCCTGTTCCCTGGGAGCAGAGCCCGACCCCCCGGCTGTCCCCTCCTGTCAGGGAGTTGTGCAGAGCCACAAGGTCCCCCCTGACCCCTTTTCTCCAGGCTGAGCCCCTTTCCCAGCTCCCTCAGCCYCTCCTGGTGCTCCAGCCCCTTCCCCAGCTCTGTTCCCTTCCCTGGACACGCTCCAGCCCCTCAATGTCCTTCTTGTCATGATGAACCCAAAACTGACCCCAGGATTGGAGTTGTGGCCTCAGCAGTGCCAAGASCAGAGGGACAATCCCTGCCCTGGGCCTGCTGGACACCCTGTTCCTGATCCATGGCAGGTGCTATTGGCCTCCTGGCTCCTGAGCACACCTGGTTCACCTTAGCACAAGATGCCAAGTTTCTTCCATGAAACCAGCAAATTTGTCAAAAATCACGTTTTTCAAAATTAGATTAAATCCCTCGCTGTGAGGTTGGGGAGGCCCTGGCACATGTTGCCCAGAGTAGCTGTGGCTGCCCCATCCCTGGAGGTGTTTAGAGCCAGATTAGATGGGGCTTGGAGCCACCTGGGATAGTGGAAGGTGTCCAGGCCCATGGCAGGGAGCGGAATGAAATGTCGAAGGTCCCTTCCAACCCAAACCACTCYAGGATTAAATTCACCAAGGCACAAAACAAGGACTGTGGGGTTTTCCCCAGCGCTCCAGGGAGAGAAGACAAACAGCACTCCATCCCCAGTGTCCCCTAGTCAGACCAGTGTAGACAGGACCTTCCCACACAGTCCCACCCCRCTCCAGCCACACTGGCCCCTCCTGGACCATTGTGGGAGCTGGAAGAAGCCCAGGAGGTGGTGTTGGTTCCTTACTAGGATGCAGAATCGTTCAGCTGGTATTCCCTGGATCTGCTGAAGCAGGCCTGCACTCCAGGGTCCCTCCAGAGCCGTTTGATGACTCCAGCCAGCTCAGCCGTCATCATCCCCTCCTCCGCACTCCCCGCCAGCACGAACAGCTGCCGGGCATCGTCCTGCAGGACAGGAACACATCCTTGGGTGTCCATCCACAGGGACCTTCCCCACCAACAGCAAGGTTCAACAGCTCAGCATTAATTAATCACTGCTCTACTCAATCACAGTCCAGTCCATCCAGATTCCTCCCCAAAAGTCACGGAGTTGTTTACCTCCAGCAGCCAGAAAGGGAATTTTTGGGGAAGAAGCTCCAGGCTGTGGGGTGAGATGCCCTGATCAGGGATGGCCACAGCACTTCCATGGGGATCACAGCTCCCAAGGCACCATTCCCATCAAAACCATGAGATTTCAGTAATTGGGTGCAATGTTTCAGAGAAAAGGTGGGAATGCTGATGTGCTAYGACAGACAAGTGAACTGAACTAGAGGTTTTACTTGGAAAACCGCTGTTGGTGTGGCACAGCACAGGGAAAAGGGAGAAAAGTGAGTTCTGAGAGATGATGGGACCAAAGCTTTGAGGGTTTGCCTTTTGCTGCTAAAGCTGTTGGAAGTGAGGGAGACTGATTCCTTAACAAAACATTTCATCAGGAGATGGGATGGACTGATTGGGATCTGAGCATGAAAAATCCCCCTCAGAAGSCAGAGCAGGACTGTGCTCTTGTTCAAGTTATCCAGTGGTTTAGAACAGGGAACCCCACGCTGCCCTGGAGCCCCCTCTGCTTTTATTCCTACCCTGATCAGACCTGTCAGGTCCTTCTGGGAGCTGYGAGAGACCTTCCACTATCCCAGCACTGTCCTTTTAACACCGGCTCCTCTGCCCTGAGCCCCAAACCCCACATGTGCCAAGCCCAGGGTGCTGATCCCAAATCCATTTAAGCGAGGGGTTAACAGCCAAATGCAGAGGGACCCCAGTTCTGGATCTCTGYAGGTCACTCCATGGTTTGATGCATTTGGCCTTTTCCTGGGAAAGCATGGCAAGGTTTTTGCCCTTTGGGATGCTGAAAATTCATGGCATTCACCTCTCATGAAGGCACCTCAGCAGGGGCAGGTGACTGAGAGAGGACTTGGATTCAGCATCTTCCCTGTTCCAGCTCCAAGATCCCAACTCTGCTTCAACAAGCACTAAGAAAAGTGGAAGAGAACTCTGGGAGGATTTGAAGCAGCAGCTGAACAACAGCCTGGGTGAACATGTGAGTGAAGATGTGCCCTTTGGCCAGGACTTGGAATCACAAATCCAAAATAAATACCATAAATTCAAACTATCCAGGCTGGATCAACTGCAGCATGAGGCAGAGCAGTCACAGTGCAGCCCTGTGCTGACACAATTCCCTTCTCCTGCACACTTCCAGGAGCCCCTAGTTCCCACTCTGTGCCTTTCCAACCACCACAAGGATCAAGGCTTTCTGACTTCCAGCTCAAAATGCTGGACATAAATGCAAGAAACAGCCAGGGAACGAGAAGAGCTACAGGAGAGGGGAAAAACAGGGCCTCAAACCTCCCAAAATTTCAAACTCAAAATTCCCAAAAATTCAAATAATTTAGAGAAAGATTTGGGGATGGGGTTTTTTTTGTTTTGTTTTTTTTTGGTTTTTTTTTTAGCATTCAAACTACTAAAGGCTTTTACCCAGAACCTCAGTAAAATATTGTTTTACACTGACAATACACTAAAGTTATGACAGGTTTTTTGCTACTTTATCCTGTAACATATTCTGCCCCAGACTGAAATTCCAGGATTCATTAACACAGTTCAGGSTAAGGAAATAAATGCAATACTCACTGCTCTGGCAACTTCCCCAAAGTCTATCTTTAGCCTCCCCATGGCTCTGATGATGGCAATGATGGATTGGATGGTGTTGCTGTACACAACCACTTTATACTGTTTGCATTCCTCCTCTGAGTAGCCATCTTCATGGATAATCCTGGAAGGAAACCAGATTATTACTCCCAAGCCAAACCAGAAGGGCACCACACATTTTTTTATCCCATCTCACACAAAAACAAAGGTTCCAGCCCGCACTCACTTCATCTGCTTCACAATGGTGCTTTTCCCAGACTCTCCAGCACCTGAAAAGCACAAAAAACCATCCAGTTAACCATATGAAACTGAAAGGAAAAGCAGGATGTGCTTTTTCCAGTTCCCACAGAGAATTTGATGGGGTGTGGGGTACGATATTCCTTGTGCATTGCTGCTGATAGTAGAGTTCCACCGTACTGTCCTGGCACATTCTTCCCGGATTTTATTTACACGTGCCAACAGTCACCATGAGTTCATTGGCTAAAAACCCTGGAATTTCTCGATTTCCAGAGGTCAGCAAGGGCAGCCAACTGGGAGGCAAGTCTGAAGAACTGGGATGAGGATTTATCCAACAGAGCAGCTCCCCTCCCTCACTCCAGGCCAAGRCAGCCAAAGTGCATCAGCATCACCAGATGCTGCCACCATTACTGAGCTGGGCAGGAAAGCCCTTGAACAACCAGGTGGGAAGTGATCCTCTGGCACAGGCTGATTTCCAGGTGAAATCTCAGACCTGCAGGGACATCTGCATCCCAACAGCCTTCCTTCAAGTAATGTCAAGAATACCTGGCTTCCAAACTACTGCAGAGCTGGGTGKGTCAGTTTTCCCTGTGGGGGTCAGYTATCCCTTGAAGCAGGATCAGTTATTCCTGGCTGCAAAAAACCAGCAAGTTCCTGGTTTTCCTATTTTTCTATCCTAGATCCCAGAGCACTCCCAAACCAAGTCCCTCCTGCATGGCTCAGGGCAGTGGACACCTGGGATTCCAAAGCATCAGTTATCCTGGTTTATGGAGCTTAGCAGAGCTGCCCCACATGCCTGTCCCAGCCAAAGGCAGGCACAGGGTTCCTGAGGTCAGCAGAACTCCAGGACTTCACCTCATGTGGCAGCAGGAGCTCAGCTCAGCTGGCTCTGCCACTGCCTGAGGGCTCCTTGGCCTCAAGACTCCTCGAGGTGCAGAGCTGGGCTGGCTGTAGGCAAGGAATGATGTTGGACCTGCTTGGATTTGGATAGATGACTCAGGTGAACCCAGATGGAATAAAACACCCATAGAATTCCAGGATGGTTTGGGTTGGGAGGGTCCTTAAATCCTATCCTGTTCCACCCCCTGCTACAGGCAGGGACACCTTCACTATCCCAGGCTGCTCCAAGCCCCATCCAACCTGGCCTTGGATGCATCCAGGGATGAGGCAGCCACAGCTTCTCTGGGCACCCTGTGCCAGGGCCTCACCACGCTCCCAGGGATGGATTCCTTCCCAATATCCCATCTAACGCTGCTCTTTGTCAGTGGGAAGCCATTCTCCTTTGTCCTGTCACTCCAGGCCTTTGTCCAAAGTTCCTCTCCAGCTCTCCTCGAGCCCCTTTAGGATTTCAGGTCTCCCTGGATTCTCTCCTTCCCCAGGGTGAACATTCCCAGCTCTGACAGAGCAGCTCAGTGTTTGCGGTCAGGTGTGAAAACATTAACACTCTGTAAACTCAGCACTTCCACCCTGGGAGGATACAAATCTTTATTTTTATTTCCCACATCCACCCTCCACATTCCCAGGATCCAAGTGCTGAGATTTCAAATCTCCGCTGTCCCCAAACAGCCCCGGATCCAGACTGAGAAGGGAATATCACCTCCCTGGTTTTGCCTTCTCAGCATCATATTTACTGTTGTTTCCTCCTTAGATGATCCCAAAATAATCTCCTGCAGCAGCCAAGCTGTTCTGCCTGTCACCAACCCCATCAGATCCAACCCTGCCAATACAGCAGTAATTCCAACCAGATTCCTTTAACCCCTTCCCTTCCCCCCTCAATCCCAAACAGTGCCTTGTAGAGCAGGAATTCCCCTCTCCAAGGTCACTCACACCTTACTTCAGAGGAAGAAAGTAGGAATCCATATCCTCCAAACTGTCTTCTCACCAACACACTACTCCAAACTGGCTCCTCAGCCACGGCCAAGCAGTGAGCTGTTATTCCTAAAGAAGTTTTTCCTGTTGTTCCAGGTTCTCTCTCTCTCAGGCAGGAGCCACCCAGACAAGGTACCTCATTAACACTCACTGAAAAACATCTCCCCTCCAGCTCTGGAGTGGAAGGCTGGAGCTCCTGCCAGGATGGCCCAGGAGATGGGCAATGCTGGAGAAAAAAGGGATTAACACTGCCCATGCCTAGTCTGACACAGAGGAACAGTTTCCCACTGACAAAAGGATTAGATGGTATTTTGGGAAGGAATTTCTTGAGGATGGTGAGACTCTGGCATAGATTTCCCAGAGAAGCTGTGGCCTCCCCCATCCCTGGAAGCGACCAGGTTTAATGGAAGGTGTCTCTGCCCATGGTAGGGGGTGAGATGAGCTTTAAGGTCCCTTCCCACCTAAACAATCCTGGATTCCATGATTCTGGAGCCCCTCTACTCTGAAGCCAGGCTGGGAAAGCTGGTGGTGTCCAGCCTGGAGAAGAAAAAGCTCTGAGGAGACCTTAGAGTCCCTTCCAGTGCCTGAAGGGGCTCCAGGAGAGCTGGAGAGGGACTTGGGACCTGGAAGGACAGGATGTGGGGGGATGGCTTCTCAGTGCCAGAGGGCAGGGCTGGATGGGATATTGGGAAGGAATTGTTCCCTGGGAGGGTGGGGAGGGCCTGGCACAGGGTGCCCAGAGCAGCTGTGGCTGCCCCATCCCTGGAAGTGTCCAAGGCCAGGCTGGATAGAGCTTGGAGCAACTTGGGATAGTGGAAGGGTCCCTGCCCATGGCAGGGGGGTGGAATGTGATGCCTGGAAGGTTCCCTCACTCCACTCCAGCCAATCATTCCCATTTTACTCTTCCTTCCTGGACCTAATTTCAGCATCTCTAGGTCTCACTTCTGTCCTTTGATGCTTCTCTAAACACTTGCAGATGTTCACACCGGACAAGCTGCTATTCCCCTTTTTCCAACCCACTGGAAAGGGTTTGCCTGAAGGGATCCATATTGGACCAACTCAGCAGCTTTTATCCTGCACCCTTCGTTCCCAGCTCTGGAGACTTCCATGTGAGCTGTCTATACCCAGGGTGGCTGAGTCCTCCAGCAGGGGAACAACAAATGGGAATTTAAATGCTACTAAAACACTGCTTCAGCCTACAGCAAACTGATGCTCCACACTAGAAATTCACATTGAGATTGGATAGAGTTACACTGGAATTCTTACAGATTCCTCAGGCAAAGCCTCCAACTCTGGGATCTCAGGCAGGGACTACATAGGGAGCCAGGAAGACCTCAAAGATCAAGAGATGTGAGAGTGGATTCAAACCCATGGAAATCAGGGTGTTCCTGGGACATTTCTGCCTGTCAAAGGAGAAGCAAACCTTTCTCTTCTGCTCCCATGAGCACAGCCAGACAGGGACCATGTTCTGCCACAAGAAACCAAGGCTGAGCTCAGCGTGAATGTCGTAACCCCATGGAAAAACTGCTTCAGAAGCTTTGAACTTCTGAACTTCTCTTTTCCCAGAATAGCAATGAGGAACCTCTTCAACCCACCCTGGACACAAAGAACAGCTCATCTGTTACAGAGACTGTCCCACTCCATGGACACGCTGGGCAAGAATTCCACGATGTCCCTGTCCTCAATGTATCTTTCTACACATGTTCAACTATTCCCTCTGGAAACCAGATGGAGCCAGGAGGCATCACAGCTTCTGAAAACCCCCACACCTCACCCAGTAACACACCACACCACACCAGTGACATCCCAGTAACATCCCAAACCATTCCAGTAACATCCCAGCAACATCCCAGCAACATCCCAGCAACATCCCAGCAACATCCCAGCAACATCCCAGCAACATCCCAGCAACATCCCAGCAACATCC
>QVAJ01000226.1:966771-1009350 GCA_003546035.1 Mixornis gularis | reverse complement strand
AGCAACATCCCAGCAACATCCCAGCAACATCCCAGCAACATCCCAGCAACATCCCAGCAACATCCCAGCAACATCCCAGCAACATCCCAGCAACACCACAAGTTCTTGGGGGAAAGCTCAGTAATATAAGTGCTGGAATTCCATCTCCAAGGGTGCCAATCCCTGTACACGTTCCTACAGCCAGATCCCTTCTCCCTCTGGAGCAGGAGGGAACTGGAGCAGCTTTCCAGCTGGATCAGCACTGGCCCTGGGAAAGCAAAGGATACATGGGGGGAAATTATCATCCAACCACTTCCCCCAAGGAAGCCRGAGGATTTCCTGGAGCAGCAGATGGGAAGCCAAGAAACTTGGCACGGCCACATGCTGGAGAGTACAGGGAGGAAAGCAACAAAACACAGCCTGGACTGGGAATTCCAAGGGAACAACTGTAGATTTTTGCTTTAAAAAATCTCCAAGGAGGTAGGTCAGACTCCCTACATCTTCCAGACACAAGCATCCAGTTTTCTGCTCCAGAAGGTCCTAAAARTCCTGTTTGCAGTGCTTTTGTTCTCTGAAGTTGTATCAAAACTGCATTAAACTGTACTTCAGGAAAAGAACTCCACACACATAATTAAGGGGAAAAGCCCTGGAACATCTGCAAGTTTCTGAAGAGAAACCAGGTCACTGCTGAARCAAATCCTTCCAGGGATGGAACAGGGATGCACCCGGAAAATCCATTAAAGTACAAGTGAGGAAAATAAAACTGAAGGGCCTGGCACAGGCRTGTGGCTTGGACCTCCAGCAAGAGCCAGTTCAGAAACTCTGCAGGGATAGGGCAGGAACTCCACTAGCCCATTCCTGAAGTGCTGCAGCCCTTAGTGAGCTCCCAAATCCAGGGGTGTTTCTCAGTAGTTCCAACATTCCCTGATGAACAGCTTGGCAATAACCCCAGGAATTCACTTGAAGCTCCAGGAGTGAGTTACACACCTGGGAACGTGACAAGACCCTCCATATGAGGAGCAGGCTGGAAGCAATGCTGGATCATCTGGCTGTGGTTACAGCTCCTAAATCCCAAATGGAACCAGCTCCCCCCAGCCAGGCTGAAAGGGGCCCAAACAACAGCACAACCACGCTGGGAAGAGTCCAGGTCCAAAAATATCTAACGGCCTGAGAGCCACTGGAAACATGGACCAGGAACTGTTCAGACCACCCTAAATCTCRATGGGTATCTCCCTGATAAACACATTTCCTTTATTTAATACTCATCACACCCCACAAGGAACATGGACACCTCCCCTTACCCACCAACGCCCTCCTTAGCTTTCCCTAGCACTACACTCCTGAATTGTATTCCATGAGGAATATCTCCCCACCAGCCACAGGTGGGGAAAGCTGAACTATCAAATCCTCATCCTCTTTGCCCCTTCCCTCCTTCCTTTCAACCTATTGTGTAGAATGCATATCCCAACATTCTGATAATATAGATCCCCTATTCCCTTGTTGAGGTTTTTTATTTCAATGGACACYTAGAAAACTCTGGGATACCACAGAATCACATACAGCAAGAGAACTGCACTGGGAATCAGGAGAAAGGGAAAAACACTGGAGAAAGGAGCAGTAGTGTTGTACCACCAGGCTTGAAAAAACCAACTATTGTTGGAAAAGTCAACAGGAACCAGGAAAGACTAGGCTGACACCTCCAATTCTGCAAGAATGATGGGAAAAACAATATATTCAAATTAAACAGGGCACACGGGCTGGCCACAGCCTCACTGCAGAGGGAACAGGAGCCAGTGGCACAGGATAAACCACTTGAGGCTGTCACTGCCTCTGGAGGAAAAAAAAGTGAAGGCTTGGCTAAGGAATGGCATATTGAAACCAGAAGCAACACTAACCCTGGGATCACCACTGTGGAATTCCAAGCACTGCTGGCCCTGCTGGAGCACATGGGCTGAAGCTGACAYGGCTTTTCCCACCAAAAGGTACCTGGGAGATGCACAGGAGAGCAGCAGCCCCGAAGGAAGATTTAGAATCATAAAAGGAATCCTGGAATGCTTTGGGTTGGAAAGAACCTTAAATCCCATCCCATTTCACTCCCTGCCATGGGCAGGGACACCCCCCACTATCCCAGGTTGCTCCAAACTCTGTCCACCCTGGCCTTGGACACTTCCAGGGATGGGGCAGCCACAGCTTCTCTGGGCACCCTGTGCCAGGGCCTGCCCACCCTCCCAGGGAACAATTCCTTCCCAATATCCCATCTAACCCTGCCCTCTGGCAATGGGAAGCCATTCCCTCTCATCCTGGCACTCCAGGCCCTTGTCCAAAGTCCCTCTCCAGATCTCCTGGGGTCCCTTTAGGCACAGTAAGGGGCTTTAAGATCTCCTTGAAGCCTTCTCTCCAGGCTGAGCAGTCCCAGCTCTCCCAGCCTGGCTCCAGAATAGAGGGGTTTTCCTTTTTGCCTTGAAACCATTGGAGCCTCAACCCTGTTTTAATTAAACAATTACTTTAAAGCTTAGAAACATCCCATGACCACTCAGAAGGTTGAAATATCGCCAGGAATTTTGCACCATTCCTGGGAAATATCAGGCTGCAGGAACGTGTACCTGCCCCCTATACCCAGACCTGAGTGACTACTGATGGTTCTGAGAAACTCCTTAAGGAGCTGCTGAAATAGCCACAAACCAKCAGCAAACACCCCTCTGCTGCACCCCTGGAAGTGTCCAAGGCCAGGTTGGATGGGGCTTGGAGCAACCWGGGACAGTGGAAGGTGTCCCTGCCCATGGCAGAGAATGGAATGGGATAAATTTTAAAATCCCTTCCAGCCTAAATCATTCTGGGATTCTATAAGCACAGACCCTGCATAGACTTCATATTTGAATTTGTTTTCCCAGCTCTTTGATCTCCCCCAGGAGTGTTTTGAAGGAATTATGGCTGTTGTTGAGCAGCGTGGCTGGAGACCCCCATGGAGAGACCTTGTGTGGCTCTTGGCTGAACATCAAACCACCATCTCCAGCCTCCAGGGCAGCCCCTGATCCCCACAGCTCCTCATCCACACACACGGGATTATAGAACCATGGAATGGGATAGGTTGGGTGGGGCTGCCCTGGGCAGGGACACCTTCCACTATCCCAGGTTGCTCCAAGCCCCATCCAACCTGGCCTGGAATACTCCCAGGGAGTGGAGACCCCAGAGCCCATTCCAAAGCCTAAATGGGCTCCAGGAGAGCTGGAGAGGGACTTTGGACAAGGGCTGGAGAGACAGGACACAGGGAATGGCTTCCCACTGCCAGAGGGCAGGGTTAGATGGGATATTGGGAAGGAATYMTTCCCTGTGAGGGTGGGAGGCCCTGGCCCRCTGGCACAGGGTGCCCAGAGCAGCTGTGGCTGCCCCTGGGTCCCTGGAAGTGTCCAAGGCCAGGCTGGACAGGGCTTGGAGCAGCCTGGGGAAGTGGAAGTGTCCCTGCCCATGGAATGGGATGAGCCTCAATGTCCCTTCCAAGTCAATCCATTTCAGGATTTCATGATAAATGGATGAGCTTGGAGATATGGGATAAAAAGGCCAAGTCTGGTGTCTTTGGATCCAAATCTGGGTGGCGACAGCAGAGAAACAGCCAAGCAAGGCCTGTAAAACAGGAGTCTTACAGCAACAGATAACTTGGAAAGAGAGGGAACAGTGGGAAGATCTGGGCTTGGAAAATATATTCCTCAGTCTTCCTGATTATAAAGCATCACCTTGTGCTGGGCCCATTTTTACAAGTCAAACATCCTCTGAATTTCCTGCAGGGACAACAATCCTGAGCTGTTCCAAACATGCAACCGGGCTCTCCCTGCCTGGCAACTCCTGCTGAGGGATAAGCTCATTCCCCAAACACCGGGAGCTTGCAGGGGATGGAGACCCCAAACCACCAAGCTCCAGGAGGCCAGCCTTGTGTCCCAGCATCCCCAGTGTTTGTTTCTAAAGCTGACCCAGGCAGCACCACCCCGGTAACCAGAGAAGGTTAAAGGAGGCACTGAAGTGACCAAACACCAACTGGGAAAACACGAAACAAGAGCCAGGCATCGGATCCCCAGCAACAAAGGAGAGAGCACAGGGATCACCACAAAGAGCGTGCTGGAAAAATAATCGGCATCCGTCCCTCATTTCTCTCCAAACCCCATTTAAGTCATGAAAAGACCATTTTTCAATCCCCCTTCTGCAGGGAACAAGTGCCTGCTGCATCCCAGGAGATGCAGGCGTAGCTCTGCTCACTCCAAACTTCCAGAAGATTAGATCCATGATCTAATTAAAAAATTCCTCTTTACAGCTCCCTCTGCTCTTCCAAGAAAAGTTATTTCAATGCTCTGCCTCAGAATTTAAAGTTTAAACTTGAACCATATCCAGAGGGCTCTTGGAGCATAGATGGAATCACAATTCCTCCACCAAGCTGTCTGCTGGAAATTGTCCATCCTGAAATGCCAGTGCTGGGCATGGACACTCCCCCGGGTGTCCTGACACAAGCACATGGGGTACACATGACACAGGGGACAGAAGAATTACCATCCCACAGCTGGAAAATGGCATTGTGCAGAAAAGAGGCCATCTGACCCTGGTGGAACAAAATCTTTTTTCCAGGAGATTAAATAAATCATGGCTGATTCCTGAAAAACTCAAGGGATTCAGGCACTCTGGAGGTAAGGAGCGTTTTGCATCTGGTTTTGGTGGGGAAAGGGCAGAACAGAAAATCAAGGGGAAGGTACACAGAGATGCAAGGGAAAGGTGGGAGAACATGGGTGGAAGCTGCAGCTCCCATACCTCAGGACAGGGAAATTCCAGCCACCAGTGCAGCTGTGGAAAGACCTCCATGGAGCTCAAAGCCCAGAGAAGAGTTGTGTCTTCAAAGAGATCTGACCTGCTATCAAATGAATTATAATCATGGAACCGTGGAATTGTTAAGGTTRGAAAAGCCCTCTGAGATCGAGTCACACCCTGTCCCAGCACTGCCATGTCCACCCCTAATCCATGYCCCAGGTGCCACAGCCACATGTTCTTTGAGCATTTCCAGGGATGGAGACTCCACCACTGCCCTGGGCAGCTCGTGCTGGGGCTGGACAACCTTTGCCATGAAGAGATTTTCCCTGACATCCAACCTAAACCTTCCCTGGTGCAATCTGGCCTGAGCCAGGTCCTTGTGAACTGTGTGAGGAGAATCCTCCCATGGCAATGAGTCACCAGGAACCTCCAACAGACCCAGATACCTTCAAGATCAAAGAAACAACAGCTCCTTGCAGCTTCCCCAGCAGGATTCCTACAGCAGTTCCCACAAGGAAGGATACTTGGAGCAGGAGCCAATGCTGGGACAACATCTGGAGACCAACACCCCACCACAGAGCTTTGTATCACCATTCCAAGGGCATCCAGTAGCTCCAGAGCTGAGGAGCAGGCAGGTCTAACCCCCAGATGGATCCTCTGGAACAGGGATCCAAGGCACAGCTGCTGTGCTCCGAGAAAAGCCACTTCAATTAACAACATCATTAACTGCAGCACCAGCACTGCCTGGATTTGCACCCCCAGTAAACACTTTCCTACCTTAAACCAAAACACAACTGAAACAGTGCTGAGGAAGCTTTGGGGAATTCAGGAAAGAAAAAAGGTCGGAAAAATCCGTGTCGGGAAAAAGTCGAGGTCTCCTGGAGTAGTGGAGGGGGGTGAATTATGCAAATTAAGGCTATTTTAAAACAAACTTATGCTTTTAATTGTTTTTGCATTAATTAGCAGCACCACTTCAACATAATTACAGCATATCCAAACCCAGGGAAGCTGTCCAGGTTGGATAACAGGGTGTTTGGGGCAAAACCAGTCCAACATCGGTGCACCCACAGAGCCAGAGCCACAAAACCACCATTTCCACAGAAATTTGGGAATGGGACAGCTCTGGAATCCAGCTTTACCCTTCAGGGTCACACAGATCCCTGAGACATGGCCCAGAACATGTCAGACCTTTGCAAAGGCACTGCAGGCAGAGTGAAGGATCTGGGTTAGCTCCTACCCAACCAGGAAGAGCTCCAGCACCTTCCTCCATTTGGCTGGGAAAATCTGCCAGGTTTCCCCATCAGCAGAACCCTGTGTGTGCCTGCTGAGGAACCTTTTCCTGGGGGCAAATGGGAGGAGAAAAATGGGAGTGAGGGCTCCTGGGCCATTCCCAGCTTGTTCCCAGCCTCCCCAGCCATTACCAGCCTTTCAGGAGCTTCGGCTGCTGTTCCAGAGAGTGAATCCACTGTGGCCGTCACTCCAACCATGCCTGTGCCAATGCCAGCAGAGCTGCCAGTGGCATTCCAACATGGAACAATAATTACATCCCACAGGGTCACAACAACCAGGGTCAGTCATTATTCAATGCTCAGTTTTTGTTTGTTTTATAAAATATCCCCAGAACTTAGAATTGCTCAACAAACTTCGGAGTTGTGAAAGGGAAACACAACAGAGGGACTTGAAATCCCTGAGGAGAAGCTGCCAGGAACAGCTCCAGGATTAACTTTAACCCAGCAATCCTGCAGTTATCCAGGTGCTGGGGCCACTTCCTCCAGCATCAGAACCCCCTCCCAGGTGGAAGGAGCTGAAAAAGTCAAGCCAAAGCCCCCAGAAGAAGGGAGCACAACTGGAATTGTCTCTCCTTCCTCCCCTGCTCAAGAGAAGATAAGGGTTATGGAGGAGAGAAAGGAAAACACACCCAAACTCTGATTTGCAGATTTCTGACTTCCTGTCCTCTCCCAAATCTCCTGATTTTTGGGGTATTTGACTTCCTCTCCTCAGAACTTCCAATTTCAGCTGTATTTTACTTCCTCTTTTCTCCCCAAATCTCCTAATTTTCAGTGTCTTTACCTTCCTCTCTCTTATCTTCCTAAACCTCCTGATTTCAGGTTTACTTCCTCTCCTCTCCCACATATCTCCTGATGTTCATGTGTATTTGATTCCTCTTCCAAATCTCCTGATCTGGGCTGTGTTCACTTCTTCTCACCCAAATTTCACTGCTTTTGCCTTCCTCCTCCTCTCCTCCTCCAACCCTCCAGATTCTGGGTCCATCCCTGCCTCCCCAGCCTCCTCGCAGCCCAGCTGGGAAGGATCCAGCTCCCTCCCCACAGGCACAGCCCTTTCCTTGCTCGTCACAACTCTGCAGATCTCAAACTGGGGCAGCTCTTTTAGTGGAGCTGGGAAGGATGTGTGGATTCCAAACTTCAGAAAAAATCCATTCCTTTTTCACCAGCCCTCTCTGAGAGGGGCAGAAACCACTCAGGGAATGACACGAGACCCTGCAGATCCAGAGTTTTATGTGAGATAAAAAACCCTTCCTCAAACAATGGAAAAATCCTCATGGACTTTTCCATCGGCTTCTAGTGCCTCATTGAAAGGCTGTTCCCATTGCAGATAATTTCTCCTGGGAATCCCCTGTTCTGCTTTACCTGCACATCAAGAAGGATATGTGTGGGGAGATTCCAGCACCCCCTGGTATTCCCAGGAATCACCACGCTCAGTTTTAAAACCAGGAAATACCTGGGTTTTGCCAGGTGCAAACCTGACCTGGGATCAGGTAGATCCAGAGGTAGGTCCAGATCAACATTCCAACTACTCCTAAAAAACTCCTCACCTGCAGACACACCAGGAAATTCAGGAATTTTCCTGCCATCCAAAGCCAACAGTGACCCAAAATCAGCTGCTGCTCTGTGTTCTAAAGCCTCACCTGGTTTTTAACACATTCCAACTGATGACTGCACGATTTTTGGGATACTCCCCCCATTCCATGTTTGCTGATAAGATCAATCTCAGCCTCGAAGCCTTCGGTGCTTTGGAAAAAATGTCATACAGAAATATGAGGAAAGAATTATTCCATTCCAGGGAATGTGCAAGTGTTGCTTATTAACACCAAAACAAACACCTGGAGAACAAAGGATTCTCCTGACACACAGCCAAGAGCTTTTCCATGGACACACCAAGTACAAAGCTCAGAGCAGCTCCTGCAGGGAGCGAAGAAAATGGGCTAAATGGGAAAGAAAAAGGATTTCTGGAGCAGGATGGTTCCTTCACACATCCTGCTCTAACAGGACCCACTCAGCACTGCTGCTCAGATCCTCACAGACTCCATCTGTCTCCTCCGAGACAGAAAAATCAGGATAACCAAAAATATATACCCAGACCTTGAAAAGAGGGACTAGCATGAGCAGATGGTTCACCAACCCCAAGTGGTGCTTACAAAATGTGAGGATTTGAAACGAATTCCGGAGTTCTACACTGGTTTGGGTTAGAAGCTCATCCCAGTTCACCCCTGCCACGTGCAGGGACACCTTCCACTATCCCAGGTTACTCCAAGCCCTGTCCAACCTGGCCTTGGACACTTCCAGGGGTGCAGCAGAGGGGTGTTTGCTGCTGGTTTGTGGCTATTTCAGCAGCTCCTTAAGGAGTTTCTCAGANGGGACAGTGGAAGGTGTCCCTGCCCATGGCAGAGAATGGAATGGGATAAATTTTAAAATCCCTTCCAGCCTAAATCATTCTGGGATTCTATAAGCACAGACCCTGCATAGACTTCATATTTGAATTTGTTTTCCCAGCTCTTTGATCTCCCCCAGGAGTGTTTTGAAGGAATTATGGCTGTTGTTGAGCAGCGTGGCTGGAGACCCCCATGGAGAGACCTTGTGTGGCTCTTGGCTGAACATCAAACCACCATCTCCAGCCTCCAGGGCAGCCCCTGATCCCCACAGCTCCTCATCCACACACACGGGATTATAGAACCATGGAATGGGATAGGTTGGGTGGGGCTGCCCTGGGCAGGGACACCTTCCACTATCCCAGGTTGCTCCAAGCCCCATCCAACCTGGCCTGGAATACTCCCAGGGAGTGGAGACCCCAGAGCCCATTCCAAAGCCTAAATGGGCTCCAGGAGAGCTGGAGAGGGACTTTGGACAAGGGCTGGAGAGACAGGACACAGGGAATGGCTTCCCACTGCCAGAGGGCAGGGTTAGATGGGATATTGGGAAGGAATYMTTCCCTGTGAGGGTGGGAGGCCCTGGCCCRCTGGCACAGGGTGCCCAGAGCAGCTGTGGCTGCCCCTGGGTCCCTGGAAGTGTCCAAGGCCAGGCTGGACAGGGCTTGGAGCAGCCTGGGGAAGTGGAAGTGTCCCTGCCCATGGAATGGGATGAGCCTCAATGTCCCTTCCAAGTCAATCCATTTCAGGATTTCATGATAAATGGATGAGCTTGGAGATATGGGATAAAAAGGCCAAGTCTGGTGTCTTTGGATCCAAATCTGGGTGGCGACAGCAGAGAAACAGCCAAGCAAGGCCTGTAAAACAGGAGTCTTACAGCAACAGATAACTTGGAAAGAGAGGGAACAGTGGGAAGATCTGGGCTTGGAAAATATATTCCTCAGTCTTCCTGATTATAAAGCATCACCTTGTGCTGGGCCCATTTTTACAAGTCAAACATCCTCTGAATTTCCTGCAGGGACAACAATCCTGAGCTGTTCCAAACATGCAACCGGGCTCTCCCTGCCTGGCAACTCCTGCTGAGGGATAAGCTCATTCCCCAAACACCGGGAGCTTGCAGGGGATGGAGACCCCAAACCACCAAGCTCCAGGAGGCCAGCCTTGTGTCCCAGCATCCCCAGTGTTTGTTTCTAAAGCTGACCCAGGCAGCACCACCCCGGTAACCAGAGAAGGTTAAAGGAGGCACTGAAGTGACCAAACACCAACTGGGAAAACACGAAACAAGAGCCAGGCATCGGATCCCCAGCAACAAAGGAGAGAGCACAGGGATCACCACAAAGAGCGTGCTGGAAAAATAATCGGCATCCGTCCCTCATTTCTCTCCAAACCCCATTTAAGTCATGAAAAGACCATTTTTCAATCCCCCTTCTGCAGGGAACAAGTGCCTGCTGCATCCCAGGAGATGCAGGCGTAGCTCTGCTCACTCCAAACTTCCAGAAGATTAGATCCATGATCTAATTAAAAAATTCCTCTTTACAGCTCCCTCTGCTCTTCCAAGAAAAGTTATTTCAATGCTCTGCCTCAGAATTTAAAGTTTAAACTTGAACCATATCCAGAGGGCTCTTGGAGCATAGATGGAATCACAATTCCTCCACCAAGCTGTCTGCTGGAAATTGTCCATCCTGAAATGCCAGTGCTGGGCATGGACACTCCCCCGGGTGTCCTGACACAAGCACATGGGGTACACATGACACAGGGGACAGAAGAATTACCATCCCACAGCTGGAAAATGGCATTGTGCAGAAAAGAGGCCATCTGACCCTGGTGGAACAAAATCTTTTTTCCAGGAGATTAAATAAATCATGGCTGATTCCTGAAAAACTCAAGGGATTCAGGCACTCTGGAGGTAAGGAGCGTTTTGCATCTGGTTTTGGTGGGGAAAGGGCAGAACAGAAAATCAAGGGGAAGGTACACAGAGATGCAAGGGAAAGGTGGGAGAACATGGGTGGAAGCTGCAGCTCCCATACCTCAGGACAGGGAAATTCCAGCCACCAGTGCAGCTGTGGAAAGACCTCCATGGAGCTCAAAGCCCAGAGAAGAGTTGTGTCTTCAAAGAGATCTGACCTGCTATCAAATGAATTATAATCATGGAACCGTGGAATTGTTAAGGTTRGAAAAGCCCTCTGAGATCGAGTCACACCCTGTCCCAGCACTGCCATGTCCACCCCTAATCCATGYCCCAGGTGCCACAGCCACATGTTCTTTGAGCATTTCCAGGGATGGAGACTCCACCACTGCCCTGGGCAGCTCGTGCTGGGGCTGGACAACCTTTGCCATGAAGAGATTTTCCCTGACATCCAACCTAAACCTTCCCTGGTGCAATCTGGCCTGAGCCAGGTCCTTGTGAACTGTGTGAGGAGAATCCTCCCATGGCAATGAGTCACCAGGAACCTCCAACAGACCCAGATACCTTCAAGATCAAAGAAACAACAGCTCCTTGCAGCTTCCCCAGCAGGATTCCTACAGCAGTTCCCACAAGGAAGGATACTTGGAGCAGGAGCCAATGCTGGGACAACATCTGGAGACCAACACCCCACCACAGAGCTTTGTATCACCATTCCAAGGGCATCCAGTAGCTCCAGAGCTGAGGAGCAGGCAGGTCTAACCCCCAGATGGATCCTCTGGAACAGGGATCCAAGGCACAGCTGCTGTGCTCCGAGAAAAGCCACTTCAATTAACAACATCATTAACTGCAGCACCAGCACTGCCTGGATTTGCACCCCCAGTAAACACTTTCCTACCTTAAACCAAAACACAACTGAAACAGTGCTGAGGAAGCTTTGGGGAATTCAGGAAAGAAAAAAGGTCGGAAAAATCCGTGTCGGGAAAAAGTCGAGGTCTCCTGGAGTAGTGGAGGGGGGTGAATTATGCAAATTAAGGCTATTTTAAAACAAACTTATGCTTTTAATTGTTTTTGCATTAATTAGCAGCACCACTTCAACATAATTACAGCATATCCAAACCCAGGGAAGCTGTCCAGGTTGGATAACAGGGTGTTTGGGGCAAAACCAGTCCAACATCGGTGCACCCACAGAGCCAGAGCCACAAAACCACCATTTCCACAGAAATTTGGGAATGGGACAGCTCTGGAATCCAGCTTTACCCTTCAGGGTCACACAGATCCCTGAGACATGGCCCAGAACATGTCAGACCTTTGCAAAGGCACTGCAGGCAGAGTGAAGGATCTGGGTTAGCTCCTACCCAACCAGGAAGAGCTCCAGCACCTTCCTCCATTTGGCTGGGAAAATCTGCCAGGTTTCCCCATCAGCAGAACCCTGTGTGTGCCTGCTGAGGAACCTTTTCCTGGGGGCAAATGGGAGGAGAAAAATGGGAGTGAGGGCTCCTGGGCCATTCCCAGCTTGTTCCCAGCCTCCCCAGCCATTACCAGCCTTTCAGGAGCTTCGGCTGCTGTTCCAGAGAGTGAATCCACTGTGGCCGTCACTCCAACCATGCCTGTGCCAATGCCAGCAGAGCTGCCAGTGGCATTCCAACATGGAACAATAATTACATCCCACAGGGTCACAACAACCAGGGTCAGTCATTATTCAATGCTCAGTTTTTGTTTGTTTTATAAAATATCCCCAGAACTTAGAATTGCTCAACAAACTTCGGAGTTGTGAAAGGGAAACACAACAGAGGGACTTGAAATCCCTGAGGAGAAGCTGCCAGGAACAGCTCCAGGATTAACTTTAACCCAGCAATCCTGCAGTTATCCAGGTGCTGGGGCCACTTCCTCCAGCATCAGAACCCCCTCCCAGGTGGAAGGAGCTGAAAAAGTCAAGCCAAAGCCCCCAGAAGAAGGGAGCACAACTGGAATTGTCTCTCCTTCCTCCCCTGCTCAAGAGAAGATAAGGGTTATGGAGGAGAGAAAGGAAAACACACCCAAACTCTGATTTGCAGATTTCTGACTTCCTGTCCTCTCCCAAATCTCCTGATTTTTGGGGTATTTGACTTCCTCTCCTCAGAACTTCCAATTTCAGCTGTATTTTACTTCCTCTTTTCTCCCCAAATCTCCTAATTTTCAGTGTCTTTACCTTCCTCTCTCTTATCTTCCTAAACCTCCTGATTTCAGGTTTACTTCCTCTCCTCTCCCACATATCTCCTGATGTTCATGTGTATTTGATTCCTCTTCCAAATCTCCTGATCTGGGCTGTGTTCACTTCTTCTCACCCAAATTTCACTGCTTTTGCCTTCCTCCTCCTCTCCTCCTCCAACCCTCCAGATTCTGGGTCCATCCCTGCCTCCCCAGCCTCCTCGCAGCCCAGCTGGGAAGGATCCAGCTCCCTCCCCACAGGCACAGCCCTTTCCTTGCTCGTCACAACTCTGCAGATCTCAAACTGGGGCAGCTCTTTTAGTGGAGCTGGGAAGGATGTGTGGATTCCAAACTTCAGAAAAAATCCATTCCTTTTTCACCAGCCCTCTCTGAGAGGGGCAGAAACCACTCAGGGAATGACACGAGACCCTGCAGATCCAGAGTTTTATGTGAGATAAAAAACCCTTCCTCAAACAATGGAAAAATCCTCATGGACTTTTCCATCGGCTTCTAGTGCCTCATTGAAAGGCTGTTCCCATTGCAGATAATTTCTCCTGGGAATCCCCTGTTCTGCTTTACCTGCACATCAAGAAGGATATGTGTGGGGAGATTCCAGCACCCCCTGGTATTCCCAGGAATCACCACGCTCAGTTTTAAAACCAGGAAATACCTGGGTTTTGCCAGGTGCAAACCTGACCTGGGATCAGGTAGATCCAGAGGTAGGTCCAGATCAACATTCCAACTACTCCTAAAAAACTCCTCACCTGCAGACACACCAGGAAATTCAGGAATTTTCCTGCCATCCAAAGCCAACAGTGACCCAAAATCAGCTGCTGCTCTGTGTTCTAAAGCCTCACCTGGTTTTTAACACATTCCAACTGATGACTGCACGATTTTTGGGATACTCCCCCCATTCCATGTTTGCTGATAAGATCAATCTCAGCCTCGAAGCCTTCGGTGCTTTGGAAAAAATGTCATACAGAAATATGAGGAAAGAATTATTCCATTCCAGGGAATGTGCAAGTGTTGCTTATTAACACCAAAACAAACACCTGGAGAACAAAGGATTCTCCTGACACACAGCCAAGAGCTTTTCCATGGACACACCAAGTACAAAGCTCAGAGCAGCTCCTGCAGGGAGCGAAGAAAATGGGCTAAATGGGAAAGAAAAAGGATTTCTGGAGCAGGATGGTTCCTTCACACATCCTGCTCTAACAGGACCCACTCAGCACTGCTGCTCAGATCCTCACAGACTCCATCTGTCTCCTCCGAGACAGAAAAATCAGGATAACCAAAAATATATACCCAGACCTTGAAAAGAGGGACTAGCATGAGCAGATGGTTCACCAACCCCAAGTGGTGCTTACAAAATGTGAGGATTTGAAACGAATTCCGGAGTTCTACACTGGTTTGGGTTAGAAGCTCATCCCAGTTCACCCCTGCCACGTGCAGGGACACCTTCCACTATCCCAGGTTACTCCAAGCCCTGTCCAACCTGGCCTTGGACACTTCCAGGGATGGGGCAGCCACAGCTGCTCTGGGCACCCTGTGCCAGGGCCTCCCCACCCTCACAGGGAGGGATTTCTCCCCAGTATCCAATTTTCCTGCAGTATCTCATCTCAATCTGCTCCCCCAGCCTTCAGGAAGGGCACTTTGTGCCTCCTCTGAGCCCCCATCATCACTTCCAAGAACTCCAAAACACAGATCAAACACAGCAATACTCCCCTGAAGGGAATCTGCCACCCCTCCTAAAGGGAAATCCTCCATCCATCTCTTCCCAGATCCTGAGAAAAAGCCAAAAAATTGACACCTCCTGTTCCCATGCACTTAATCCTCCCAGGATCTCCCACCTCCGCTGGCCCCAAACGCACGGACACCCGGAGCCTTTTTACCCCTACTCCCTGACTGGGAATTTAATTCCAGCCGCAGCCTTCCCTCCCTTCCCGCCTGCCCGGACCGCGGGATGAGCCGTGCCTCTCCCAGGCCTGGTCCGATCCCACCCGGGAGGAACCGCCCTCCCCCCGAGCAGCCTGGAGCGAGCACGGGGAAATTCCAAGGGGACGGGAAAAGCCCATGGGCCGCATCCCAGCCCCCCACAAGGATAAGCCATGCCCTCTTCCTCGGAACGGGACCAGGGGACACTCAGAACCCCCCTCAGTGCCTGCGGATCCCTGGGGACCCTCCTCAGCCCTCAGAAGGGATCCCTCGGGAACCAGCTCAGTCCGCCCCGGAAYCCCTCGGGAACCACCTCAGACTCCCCACGGATCCCTCGGGAACCTCCTCAGCTCCCCCAGGGATCCCTCGGGACCTCCTCAGCCCCTCCAGGGACCCCCACTTCTCTATTCCCAAACTCCTTCCTGAGGGGGGAGGCCCCCCCTTGCCCCCCCAAAATCCCTCCGGAGACCGAAAACCCCCATCCCGCTCTGCCCCCCCGGCCCCTCCTCACCGAGCAGCAGCAGCTTCACCTCCTTGGCCGCCTTCTCGCCGTCTTCCCGCAGGTTGCGGTCGATCATTTTACTCCTCTCCACCGCCGCCTTATCCTCGGCGCTCAGCGTGCACCCCATGGCGGCGGCGGGGGCGGCCGGGCGGCCGGGAGCGGGGCGGCCGGGAGCGGGATGGGAGCCGCGATCGGGGCCGGGGCCGGGATCGCGATCAGGATCAGGATCGGGATCAGGATCGGGGCCGCAGCTGCCTCGGCCCGGGCGGCTCCTGAGGCGGCGCCGGATTTCCGGTCCTCCGCCGCAGGGCACGTCGGGAAATGGAGTCCCGCGGGCTGATAGTGTGAGTACTTCCGCCCCGATAGAGCGGGGCATGATGGGAGGAAACATCATGTTCCGCCACGTTAGAGCAGAATACGATGGGGGGGGGGGAAGCGCTTTACTTCCGCCTCGATAGAGCGAGACATGATGGGAAATACTCCACTTCCTGCTCTCTTTGGAAGGCATTGTGGGAGTTGTAGTCCTCGCGAGGGTCGGTAGAGTCAGCGGCGACCCCAGACCCCCAGACCCCGCCTGCCCTCCCCAGCCCGCCCTCATGAAGGGGGCGCAGGCTGCGCACCCCCAGAGGACCAGGCCTCGGCTCCGCGGCTGCCGGGCGGGCTCGGGGGAATGGGAGCTGGTCTCTGGGCCTGAGGAGGGGTCTCAGGGCCATGGGGGGGATGGAGGGGACCCCCTCCGCAGGCAGCCGCCCCTCCCCGGCTATAGAGGGGCCACCCCTCCTAGAGAGACCCCAAACACGAGCCCCCCACTCTTATCCCTGGCCCATCACTGGGCTTRTGCGCCCCAACTGCTGCCRCCCAACCGCGRTGGTGCCGTGGGACCCCCGATCCCYGCAGTGGCCACAGTGCTGACCCCCCACCGCATCAACCCAACGAGGGTCGAAGGACCTCCCCCAGTCTCCTGCAATGGCAGCAACGAGAACCCTCCCACACCACAGTGAGTTTGGTGGGATCCACAATCCCCCACGGCAAAAAGGACCCCGCACATATCAGTAAGAGTCATAGGACCCCCAGACCCCCACTGTGGTGACAGAGACCCCCCCCACACCCCAACGAGTGCTGTGGGACCCCCAATCCCCCACAGCASTGAGACTCTCCCACTCCATCAAGTGCCATGGGACCCCCAACTGTCCATGGCTGCAGCGAGGWGCCCACACCCCACCACCCCAGTGGGCGTTGTGGGACCCCCAGTTCCCTGTGGCTGCASTGAGGATCCCCCCAGCCCCGTGAGCACTGTGGGATCTCCAACCCTCCATGGCGGTGCCGAAGCTTCCCCTCAACAAGTCACCATGAACATCTCTCCCCTCACAGCCACATTTACCCCAAACCCCCCAAACGCTACAGCCCCGCTTTGGCAGAGCCCGCCACGGGCACGAACACCCCGCTCCCCCCACCCCACTCCATCCCCTCCGCCGCCTCCTCCTCAATCTGCCCCGGGATGCGGAAATCCACAGGGGGCAGGTTCCTCTCGGGGCTGGGGGGCTCTGGTGGGCGGCCGGTGCTCTGGAGGAACTGTAGAAAGTTCTCCTCGATGGAGCCCTCACGGCTCGGCAGCCGCAGGTCCTCCTCGGGGGGCTGCTTGAAGAAGCAGGTGAGGAGCCGGCCGAGCTCCCCGCGGATCTGCCGGTTGAGGCAGCCATAAAAGAAGGGGTTGGAGGTGAAGCAGCAGAACCCCAGCCAGGTGACCACAGTCTCAGCGGCCGGCCCGGCCAAGGGCCGAGTGCTCAGCGCTGTGTACAGCTGGAAGGAGAAGTAGGGCAACCAGCAGAAGAGGAACTGGCCGCCCACGGCCAGCAGCACGGCAGCCGCCTTGCCCCCACCAAACATCCTCTGCGGGGTGGTCCGTGGAGCCCCCGAGGTGGTGACCATGGTGGAGCGGCTGCTGAGGGACACCGAGCGCCGGCGCGGCGTCTCCATCCAGGTGGGCAGCGGGCCGTGGTGCATGGCTGCCACTCGTGCCACCTTGAACATGCCGCAGTAAACCACGACGATGATGAGGAGGGGCAGGACGAAGTAGAAGGCGGCGAAGAAGACCACGAAGACCTTGCAGGATGGCCCACGGCTCCACTGCAAGGAGCAGCCGTGAGCGCCAGGYGCTGGTGGGCGGTCGGGGGACAACCAGCCCAGCACGGGCACCAGCGAGGTGGCCACRGCCTTGAGCCACACCCCAGCCAGCACTCCGGCCACCAGCCCCGCRGTCATCCGCACCTCGTAGCGCAGCGGGTGCACCACGTAGTAGTAGCGCTCCACGTTGACGGTGGAGATGGAGAGGATGCACATGGAGGTGAGGCACACGCTGAGGAACAGGTACACGCGGCACACGGCCTCGCCCAGCCCTGGGCTCTCGAACACGGCCGAGCCCGACAGCATCTCCAGCGGCATCAGCGTGAGGGCGGCCAGGAAATCCACCAGGCACAGGTGGAACACGAAGACGAACTTGCGCAGCGCCGGCGTCTTYGCGATGACCGTCATGACGGCGGCGTTGCCCACGATGGCCGTGAGGTCCAGCAGCACCATGAAGAACAGCCCCACAGACTTGGAGGCCACGTCCTTGGGCTTGGCCTCGGCAGTGCTGTTGGGGGGCCGGGACCCCCCTCTAGAGCCATTCCAGCCCCACGGCGAGGGCAGGAAGGGCTCCTCCATCCTGTGCCGCCGGCCTGGCGGCGAGGTCAGCACAGCCGGGCATCGCCAGAGGGTCACATCCTCGGTGCTCCGGGAGTGGGGGGGGGGGCCGCTGTGGGGGTGGCACTCAGAGTACCCAAAGGTGCCCCCCAGCCCCACTCATGTCCCCGCTGCTCAGCGAGGGGGTACCTGGGGGAGGTGGAGCTGTCACTGGAGGGGGCAGGACCCTGGAGGACCCCTGAGCGCTGAGCAGGACCCCCAGTTGCAGTCCCCCCAGTACCTGGGGTGAAGGTGGAGCTGTCATGGTGGGGGAAGACCCTGGGGGGAACACTGAGAACCTGAGGGAGCCCACAGGGGACCTCTGACAGCCATGGCAGGGGGCACAGCTGTGCTGGAGGGAACATGGAGTTGCCATGAGGGAACACAACCCTGGGAGGACCCCTGAAAGCTGAGCTGGACTCCCACCTGCTCCCACAGGTACCTGGGGGCAGGTRGAGCTCTCAGAAGAGGGGAAAGACCCTGAGGGGGCCCGTGAGAGCCATGGTGGCATCACAGCCGACCCTTGAGAGACATAGGGTGGGTCCCAGACCAGTTGTGACCCCCATCTACAGCCCCCAGGCACCTGGGGGAAGGTAGAGCTGCCAAAGGGGCAGAGAGCTCTGGGGGACACCTGAGATCCCAGGGAGGGTTCAGCACAGCTGTGACTCCCCACACATAGTCCACATCACCCCCTATCCATCTCCACAACCCCCTACATCAAATCCCTTCCCCAATCAAAAGCCCCGTTCCCCCCAAARATGAGCAGTTCTGGGGGAAACCCCCCAAATTCCAACGTTTCAACCCAAACCATCCCAGTGGAGCCCTTTGCCCAGAGTGTGGGGGCCATCGGGGGRGCCGGGATGGGTGATGGGTCCTGAGAATGAAAGGAGGGGAGGGCCCAGCACCCCCAAGTCCTGGGTTCACCCCTTGTGCTTGGAGGCCTTGTGTGACTTCCCCCACCCGGAGCTCACGCCGTCTCCATGGGGATATGAGGGGAATGTGGGGGCTACCCCGGACCCCCCAGGTGTTCCCCACGGGGGTGGGGGTCCCCACCCCTGCACCCGCTGCACCCCGAGGGAGGGATGCTGACAGAATGGGGGTGCAGCCGCGGGTCCCCCCTCCCCTTCCCACTGCCCATCTCCCTCGCCCAGAGCCCCGGAGCGATGTCACCGGTTGGGGACCCCCCTCCCACCCCCGGGGGAGTCTCCCCCACCTCCCCAGTATCTCCCCACCCTCCCAGGCCGTCGCCCCGGCGGGGCTGCTCGGCCGCGGCACCTACCCTGGGGGTCTGCATGGAGCCGGCCTGAGGGCGTGGGTCCCCGGTCCGGCCGGGGGAGGGGTCGGGGCTGGAGGGTGTCCCCGGGGTGGCGGGGGATGCTCGGGGCTGGAGCCACTGCGGCGAGGGTTGCTCCGCACCGCCCGGCTGCTGGGTCCTAGCGCCGCCCGCCTCGCCTGGGTACCCCGGGAACGGCGCCTGGAGCCCCGGAGCTGCGGGCCCCGGAACGGGGTGGGGGCTGTCGCCTGAAGCCTGGCTTTGCCCCCGCAGTGGAGAGCGGAGGGTGGGACGCCCCCGGGTGCTGCCCCGCATACCCGTGCCTCAGTTTCCCCATTTGCCTCCCAAAAGCGATGGGGAGGGCATGGGGCCGTCGCTGGGGCGGAGAAGCCCCCCGGGGAAGGGAAAGGGGGGGCTTGGGGGGTGTAGAGCGGAGGTGCTCCCAGGAGAGAGAGGTGGGAAGGGGGGGATGAGGCGCAGATTCGCAGTGGGGGGCGCAGGGTGGGGGGGGGGGTGCGGAGGGATCCGGGGGGATCGCTCAGAGGGGCCACAGAGCCCCCCCAGTTCTGCCTACCCGCACCCCAGCGCCCCTTCCCTTGCTCCCAGTTCAGCAATGGAGCAAATGGAATGGGGTCAGTGTCCCTCCCCACCACGCCTCGTGCCTCAGTTTTCCCAGGACATGGCCATTCCCTTCCAGGAGGGGGTGCCCTTTTTTTCCATCCCTCCAAAATCCTGCTCGGGCTGCGACCTTTCCCCCCGCAGTGCCCTGGCCCCACTCCCAAGGGTGCCCGGGTGGGCTGCATGGTCCCCGGATCCCATTCCCGGGATGGGGCTGACAAATGATCCGTGGGTGACGCGTGTCCCCGCGCGTCACGTGCCCATTGCCAGGCTACGGGATCCCAAAAATAAATCCACCCAAACCAGATTAGAAACGCCCGACCTCGGATGAACCACCCACGACATTCTGGGGCCCGCGGGCGGCTCCCGGTGGGACCCCGGGCACCGGGAACACCGGGAAGAGCGGCAYACGGGCTCCCGGTGAGCAGGAATACGGCGGATCCACGGGAATCCATCCTGCCCGGGGTCCAGCCCCTGTGGCAGAAATAGAGCACAGGAGTGAGTCCTGGTCCACACAGTGGGGGGACACACGGAACCCACCTTTTCCTGGGAATCCGAGTGGGCACCCTCCACTTTTGTGGAACACGTGAGGGCACCCCACCRTAGCAGAACACCCTGCTCTGGTACCCCTGGTATCCCTGACACTGCTGGCACCCCACACCCCAGTTCCCAAGCACCCCACTATCCCAGCCCCTGGCATCTCAGTACTCATTTTCTTGGCACCCCAACACCCCAATCCCCAAGCACCCCCCTATCCCAGCACCTTGGGACCCCAGTACCTCAACATCCTGGCATCCCAGTACTCAGTACCTTGGCACCCCAGCACCCCAGCACACTGGCACTCCAGTACCTCAATACTTCAGCACCCTGGCATCCCAGTCCCCCACACCCTGTCACCCTGGTACCCCAGTATCCCAGTGCCCTGGCAGCCCAGTGCCTCAGCACCCTGGCACCCCAGCAACCGAACACCCCAGTGCTCCTGAGCAGTGGAAACCCAGTACTGCAGTGTCCTGTCACCCCACTAGCTCAGCATCCTGAGTACCCCAGCACCCCAGTCCCCAAGCACCCCCTATCCCAGCACCTTGGGACCCCAGCACCTGAGCATCCCTTCATCCCAGTACTCAATACATTGGCACCCCAGTATCCCAGTGCCCTGGCACTCCAGGATATCAGCACCAGGGCATCCTAAGACTGCTGACACCCCAACATCCTGCTACCCCAGTCCCCAAGCAAGCCATTGTCCCAGGACCCTGGCACCCCAGCAGTCCAACACCCCAATGCCCCAGGACAGTGGTACCCCAGTACCTCAGTGTCCTGGCACCCCAGTAGTCCAGTACTCTGTCCCCCCAAGTACCTCAACATTCTGGCACATCAGCACACCAATACCCCAGGCTATCCATCCTCCAGCACCCCTGCACCCCAGCCCCTGGCACCCCAGCACCCCAATACCCTGGTATACTCATCCCCCAGCACCCCAATACCTCAATAGCCAAATCCTTCTGTGCCTTGGCACCCCAGCACCCAGTGTTGTGAAACCCCAGCACCAAGACACCTCAGTACCCCAACACCTCGGGGTGCCAGTGTCCCAGCACCCCACCCCTGGCACCCCCGTACCCCTGTCCCTGTCCCATCTGCAGAGCCCCTGCTGGACATGCAGGTTAAGCACGTTCACGTGTGTGTGTGTGTGTGTGTGTGTGTGTGTGTGTGTGTATGTGTGTGTGTTTGCACACCTGGGTACACGCTTGTATCATGTGCGGATGCCTGGGGGGGGTCACACATGTCTGGCAGACACATCTGTGTGTGCACACACGTGTGAGGGGGCACACACACGTCCCTGGGCTGTGCACACGTGTGTGTGCACGTGTGTGTGTGCTGACACACGTGTGCTCCCATGTATCACATGCACCCAGGACCAATCCTGCTGTCCCCTGGGACACCCAGGGCCCCCCCAAGGACACCCAAAGCCCAACATTGGGCTGGGAATGTCAGGGTGTGGGTGGGGCCGGGTGTTGGGAGGGGTGCTGGGCAGTGGGTTCTGGGCAGGGATTAACTCCTGGATTAAAACTGGGAAAATAAGGACGATCCAAGGACAAAATTCCCTGTCTGATCAAGGGGGACATCCAGCTGAGGGGGGAAGTCAGGGTGAAGGAACAGGGTGAGGGGCACCCTGAGGACATCGTGTTCTGTGTTCCAGGGGTTCCTTTTAATCCCTGCCCCCCTTCGCAATAAAAAGCTGCATCATCACAGGATGGTTTGTTCCAGCTCTTTTCCCTCTAATTTTGGACCCAAAATCCGGCACAAATGTTTGGATCTAAAAATACTACCGGGAAGCAGATCCACTAGTGGGGGGTGCGGGGCTCCCTGCTGGCTGGGGCTGTGACACCCAGGAGCGCCCCTCGGGGGCCCGGGGAGACCCCTCTGTCCAAGGGGTAGTGGGTGGGGCTGTGGGATGGGGTCAGGACTTCAGGGTGGAATGGGGAGTGTGGGGCTGTGGCAGGAGAGGGAAGGAGAGTGGGATGGGGCTGGGAGTGTAGGTGGAGCTGGGGCTGACATGGGATGGCATGGGGTTAGAGATGGGAATAGGATGGGGATGAGAATGGGGTGAGATGGGATGGAGGGGGTGRGGAAGAAGAGAGGAATGGGGATGAGGATGGGGACAGATATGGGGATGAGAGCCAGGATGGCATTGGACTGGACGAGATGAAATGGAAATGGGGATGAGAACAGGGATGGGATGGGGATCATAGGGATGGGGACAGAGGACAGGGATGAGAATGAGGATGGGGAGAGGATGAGAATGGGAGATGGGGACGAGGATGAGGACAGGGATGGGAATGAGGATGGGGACAGGGGAGAGATAAGTGTGGGGATAGAGATGGGAGATAGGTACGGAGATGGGATTGGGATGATGGAGAACGGCACAGGGATAGGGATGAGGATAAGGATGAGGATAGGGATACAGGATAGGGATGGGAATAAAGAGGGGCATGAGCATGGTGGGCATGGGGAAGAAGCTTGGGAGGGAGAGGGGGATGAGGGTAAGGATGGGATCGGGACAGGAACGAGGATGGGGAGGGAGACGGAGAGGAGAGTGGGGAGTGGGGACAGGGGCGGGCCAGGACAGGGATGAGGACGGGGTCGGACATAGGGCTGGGGAGGGAAATGAGCACGGGGCCGGTACAGGGCAGGGGTCGGGGCGAGAGGTAGGGCCAGGGTCGGAGATGGGTCCGGGGCTCTGACACGGGGCCGGGGTCGGAGATGGGTCCGGGGCTCTGACACGGGGCCGGGGTCCGAGATGGGGCCGGGGCTCTGACACGGGGCCGGGGTCGCACGCGGGGCCGGGCCCGGGCGGCGCTCGGCGGGTTAAGCCGCGCGCTGCCGCCATTGGCGGAGCGCAGAGCGGTCGTAGCCAATGGGAACGGGCCGTGCCCGCCGCGCCTGCCCCAGACCCCGTCCCGGGGCGGATCGGGGCGGTTCGGCCGCGTTCGGGCCGGGTCGGGACCGTTCGGCTGCGTTCGGGCCGGGCTCGGCTCCGCTCGGCTCAGCTCGGGGAGGATCGGGAAGGTTCGGCTGCGTTCGTGCCGGGCTCGGCTCTGCTCGGCTGGGCTCGGGGAGGTTCGGGAAGGTTCGGCCCGGCCCGGTTCGGCCCGGCTTGGTTCGGCGCGGCCTACTCGGCTTCCTTCGGCCTCGCTCGGCTCAGCTCGTCTCGGTTCGGCTCCACTGGTATTCTCTGGGTTCGGCTCCGCTTGACTCTGTTCGGTTCGGTTCGTCTGGGCCCGGCCCTGCCCGGTCGCCGCCGCACCGGGCCCGGTAACGCTCCGACCCCATCCCCGGTCCAGGCCCGAGCCCAGCCCCGGTAACTCCCCGGGAGGAAGGGGGGGAGGGAGGGAGCGAGCATCCTCCACCGCTCTGTCCGCAGCACGGCCGGGACCGGGGGGGGGCCGGGGGATCCTAGCCGGGGGGAGCAGGCAGGAACCCCGGGCCAGACGTGCCCCSGGTGGGCCGTGACAGTGGGGACATGTCGTGACAGTGGAGACAGAGCCACTCCACACTGTGACCTGGGTGGGCAATGACCCATGGACACCCTGTGACACCAAGGAAACCGAACCCCCCCCAGCCGTGACACTGAGGGATCACCGGTGCTCAAAGCCATTCTATGTCGTGACACTGGGGGACCACAGCTACCCCAGGCAATGACACTGGGTGCACACCATGTGTCACTTGGTGACAGCCTCCCTCAACGCTGTGACACCAAGCAGCCCGCACCATGACACCAGGAGAGCAGCCAGATGGGCATGTACTGCGACACTGGGTGAGCCCTGAGCCTAGAGCCTGCCATGACACCATGTGACTGAAGCCATCCTGGGCTGCTGACATTGTGAGCCCTGAGCCTGGCACACACTGTGACACTGGTTCACCAAACCACCCTGGACTGTGACAACAAGTGATCAAYCAGCCTGGCACCTGCCACTGGGTGACCAAAGCCACGTCGCACTGTGRTACCAAGTGACCAAGCCACTTTGCACCATGACACCTGGTGAACTCTCAACCTGGTGCCTGCTGTGACACCGTGTGACTGAAAGTCACCCTGGACTGTAGCGCTGGGTAAGCCCTGAGCCCTGCACCTGCTGTGACACTGTGTGACTGAAGCCCCCCTGTGTTGTGACACTSGGTGACCAAGCCACTCCACATCGTGACGCCATGTGACTGAAGCCTCCCCACCACTCTCCACGCTCCGTCATGCCACCATCCCGTCCCCTGTGCGTGGCCATGCGTGTCCCCGTGGGGCCGCTGTCCCTGCTGCTGGCGCTGTCCCTGCTGTCCCCATGGGGGTCTGCGGGGGGGAGCTGCCCCCCGCGCTGCGTCTGTGCCTCCAACCTGCTGAGCTGCTCGCAGGCCAACCTGAGCGTGGTGCCGGCGCCGCTGCCGCGCTTCACCGCYGTGCTGGACTTGAGTCACAACAACGTGACGCGGCTGCGGGCGGACTGGGCGCCGGCACGGCTGCCGCACCTGCACGCGCTGCTGCTGAGCCACAACGGGCTGGCCTTCGTGTCCACCGAGGCCTTCACCCACGTGCCGCGCCTGCGCCACCTCGACCTGTCCTCCAACCGCCTGCGGACGCTGGACGAGAACCTGTTCAGCGACCTGGGCGAGCTGGAGGTGCTGCTGCTGTACAACAACGAGATCAGCACGGTGGATCGCACGGCCTTCGAGAACCTGGGCCGGCTGCGCAAGCTCTACCTGGGGCAGAACCGCATCGCCCGCTTCCCGCTGGAGCTGCTCCGCGAGGGCACCCGGCTGCCGCAGCTGGCGCTGCTGGACCTGTCGGCCAACCGGCTGCGGGCCGTGCCYGCGGGGGAGCTGCAGGCGCTGCCCGCCTGGCTGCGCGACCGCCTCTACCTGCACAACAACCCCCTGACCTGCGACTGCCTGCTCTTCCAGCTGCTGGACCGCGGCCGCCGCCGCCACCTCAGCGCCGTGGAAGATTTTCAGGATGAGCTGCGCTGCTTCCTGCCCGGAGCGAGCTCTCTCACCAAGATCCTGGACCTGGCGGGCAAGCAGCCCCTCAACTGCAGCAAGGCACGGGAGGCTGTGCTGGAGGCGCACCTCGGGGACACGGTGACGCTGGGCTGTGACAGCCGGTGGCAGGGTGTGCGCAGCCGGCACTGGGTGACGCCGGGCGGGGAGCGGGTGCTGGGGGACGGGGGCAATGGCAGCGTGGTCCTGCTGGCCAACGGCAGCCTCCAGCTGCGGGCGCTGCGCCCTGAGGACGGCGGCACTTACTCCTGCTGGGTGGCCGGACCCCTCCTCAACGAGACCCTCTACGTGGAGCTGCTGGTGCACAACTTCACCCTGCACGGCCCCCACGACACCCTGAACACGGCCTACACCACTCTGGTGGGCTGCATCCTGAGCGTGGTGCTGGTGCTCATCTACCTGTACCTCACCCCGTGCCGCTGCTGCTGCTGCCGCGGCGCCGAGAAGCCGCCGGCACCGCGGGAYGACAGCATCAACTCCTCCGTGCTGAGCACCACCCCGAACCACGCCGGGGGCACCGGGGAGCCCTGCGGATCCCACGTGGCCTCCAGCGCTGGCACAGGGCAGAACGGCAGRTTCAAGGGTGGGGGGACGCCCCCGCTGCCCGCCCGGCAGGGTCCCAAGGCGCAGAGGAAGGTGTCGGATCCAGACTCGGTGAGTTCCGTCTTCTCCGACACGCCCATCGTGGTGTGAGGGGACCCTGTGGGGACAGTCCCCAGGGACACCCCATGTCAGCCACTGCAAGCTGTCCCTGGGCAGGAGGGATGGCCAGGCCCCCACTGTTGTGTCCCCAGCTTGGTGGGTCACGCCATCACACCCCAGGACTGACCGTTGCTGTTGGCCCCCACCAAGGTCACTGACGCCATGGGACAGTGAGGGACAAAGATGTGACACACAGTTTGGGGACAGTCTCCCACTGTGACCTGTCCCTGGGCAGGAGAGGTGGCTGGACCCCCACCACCATGGCCCCAGCTTTTGGGGATCCCATCATCATCCCCCAGGACTGAGCATTGTCCCACACCCCCACTGTGATCACAGAGGGACCRTGAGGGACAAGGGTGTGAGGGGACACAACCATGGGGACAGTCCACTGGGACACCCAGTGTTCCTACTGCTGCTGTGGCCTGTTCCCCATGGACATGCCATGGGCAGAAGGGGTGGCTGGACCCCAACTGCCATGTCCCCAGCTTGGGGGGCAACACCATTGCCCCGAGGACAGAACATCACTGCTGGCACCCCCCAAGGTCACTGTGCAACCACAAGGGACAAGGATGTGAAAGGACACACCATGGGGCAGTCCCCATGCAGTCTGTCACCAGGCAGGAAGGGTGGCCAGACCCCCACCACCATGTCCCAGCTTTTGGGGGTCCCACCATCACCCCCAGGATTCCTGGCCCCTGCCAAGATCACTGGGGGACTGCGAGGGACAAAGGTGTGAGGGGACACACCATGGAGAATCCCCAGGGACATCCTGTGTCCCCACTGCCACTGTGAGCTGTCCCCAGGCAGGAGGGGTGGCTGGACCCCCATCACCATGTCCCCAGCTTTTGGGGATCCCAGCATCACCCCTCAGGACTGAGCATTGTCCCTGGCCCCTGCCAAGGTCACCGGGGGACTGCAGTGGACAAGGGTGTGAGGAGACACACCTTGGGGACAATCTGCTGCTGTGACCTGTCCCTGGGCAGGAGGGATGATCAGCCTCCCACCACCGTGTCCCTCGTTTTTGGGGGTCCCACCATTGCCCCTCAGGACTGAGGATCGCCGCTGGCCCCTGCCAAGGTCACCGCAGGACCACAGGGACAAGTCTCTGTGAGGACAACGTGGCCACCAGCTGCAGGGCATCAGCCTCACCAGGCACTGGAGGACTGAGGGACGGTGACAGTGGCAGCCGTGAGCCCCCGGAATGGCAGCACCAGGAAGAACCCCTCTCCCTGCAGCCCCGAGCCCCCCATTCCCCCCGGCCCCCCTTGGCATGTGCATGGCCAAGCATGAGTCCCCCGGGGAGCATGTGCCACCCCCAGGGGGACACCGGGGGTGTGTCAACCCCCTGAGGAACCCCCAACACCCTCCTGACTCTCTCTGCAACCCACAGCTGCAAACAGAGCCCCCTCCCCACAGGGGRTGGGACCTGGGGGCTCTGGCACCCCAGAAAGGTGGTGCCCCCCTCATGTCCCCATGCCAGCCCAGCCTGTGCCCCCCRTGCCCCCACCCTGGATGTTCCCCCCCGCACTGGGCAATGCCCACTGACGCCTTGGCCAAAATAAACGTGTTTCCCTCGTGCCTGTGCAACCTTCACCCGCTTTTGGGGGACTCGAAGGGGTGTCCCCAAGATGGGACACCTTGCTGGGGTGAGGTGGGGTGGGTTGGGGACAGGGTGACACTGCTGTGTGACCCCCCCCAGGGTGAGGGGTAGGGCGGAGTGGGGGGCCCTGCTGCCCTCCCCGGCCCCATCTGGGGTGCAAGGGGGAAGGTAGGGGGAGCAGGGGGAGGCACCCCAGTCACCTCAGTGCCCCATCCCAGGGTCCCTCTGACCCCGACCCCRTGCCGGGAGGGGAGTTCTGGGCAGCCCCCCTGTGGCCAGCCCATGTTCACCCCCACTCCAGAGATCCCCTCAGCACCCCAATGACCCCCTGTGGTCTCCAGTACCTCCCCTTTAACCCCCCCAGCACCCTCATAACCCTCCATGGTCCCCAGGACCTCCCTGCTGTATTGAGCCCCCCCCAAACAATTCACTGATCTCCCCAGCCCCTAATGACCCTACTGCCCCCGTCCCCAAAGATCCTCTGTGGTCCCCTGCACCCTCCCAGCACCCCAATGAACCCCACTCACCCTTATGAGCCCCCACCTGCCCCCTGAGCACCCCAAAAGCCTCCTATGTTCCCCAGTGTATCCCCMTCCAATGACTTCCTTGAGCCTCCCCATCACCCCAATGACCTTATTTACCACCACTCGGCACCCCAGCCAATTCCCAGAATCTCAATGACCCCACTGACCAACTCCCAGCCCCACAAAGATCCTTATGGGGCCCTGCCCACCCTGCAGCACCCACAGCACCCTGAAGACCCCTTATAGTCCCCAGTAAGCCCCCCAGAACCTTATAAAGACCCTTATAAACCCGTGCCCAGCCCCACAGCCCCCCCAGCATGCCAAAGACCCCCTTTACTCCCCAGTAACCCTCCACAGCCCGCCCAATGAGCCCCCCAGTACCCCACTGCCCCCTCAACACTTACTAACTCCAGTGACCCCCTCCCAGCTCCCCGGTGACTCCCCCAGCTCCCCAATAATTCCCCATAGTCCCCAGTATCCCCTTGAGCCCCCACATCCCCCCAAAACCCCCTGGCCCTCTCCCTCACCCCTCTCCCCCTCAGCAACCTCTCTCCCCATCACACAACTCTCTCTCTTTTTTTTTTCTCTTTGTTTTTTTTTTACAAAAAGAACAAAAACAGCAACAACCGTTTCTTATAAATATCCGCGGCCGACGGGGCCCCGGGAGGTCCGGGTGGGTCCCCAGTGCCGCCCCCCTGTCCCGGGGCTGGTTTAGCAGCAAGAGAACAGAACTGAGAGTTTTGAGGTATTTTCTGGAAGTTTGGGATTTTCCTTCGTGTTTCCTTGGGATTTTTTTTTCTCCCTTCATCGGTTTTTCTGGCGTTTCCCGGTGGGGAGGACACAGGGGAGCCCCCGGTGACCCCTCTGTTAATGGGCTTTGGACTGCGGGGGGGAGAGGGGACGAGTCAGCCCTAGGGGGGAACACTGGGGACACGGCGTGGTGGGGACSCGCGGGGACTCTCCACAGGGTCAGGGGAGCCCCACGGTGTCCCCAGGGTTGGGGAGGTCCTCACGGTGTCCCCCCACAGGACGGGGTGTCCCCCGGTGCCACACCAGGATGTCCCCGGGTTTTTCCCCCTCTGGACCATGGTGTCCCCCCAGGCCAGGGTGGCCCCCCAGGCCAAGGTGTCCCTCAGGGCACACTGACCCCAAACCCAGTGTCCCACCCCACCTCCTGCTGGTCCCGGTCACCCTGAGGGGGTTGCCCCTGCTTCACCACCCACYCACACCCCCAGCCCTACCTTCAGGRCGCTCCTCTTCTCCTCGAAACCCAGGGGTGTCCCCGGCTTCTTCCTGCGGATGGAGCCCCCCGGGGCGGGGGTCCCGGAGCCGGGAGGGGCCGGGGGGCCGGGCAGGGGGGGCGCGGCTTTGGGCTTGAGGGGTCGGCAATAGGTGGCCGAGTTCTTGCGCTTCTTCACCTCATCCTCGGAGAGCCCCCGGGGGGGCCCCCCCAGCCCGTGCAGCGGCGACGTTTGGGGGTCCAGGGCAGCGGGGGGGGCACGGCAGGGTTGGGCGGGGGGCAGCCGGCGCACCCGCGGGGTCCCGTTGAGGATGGCGATGGAGGGCGAAGCCGGCGGGGTGAGTTTCGTCTTGCCGGGGGGACTCAAGCCCTGATTTTTGCCCTTGACGCTGTCCCCCAAACAGGTCCGTTTGTAAGGGGGGCTACCGGCCGTGAGGGGGGGCTGCCAGGGCCGGGGCTCCGTGTCCATCCCGCCGGACGCCTCCCGTGCCCGGGGGGATTTGCTGGCCTTGGTGGGGGGCAGTTTGCTGAAGGAGGGCGAGGGGGTGTTGGCGGGGAGGGGAGAGGTGATGGCCTGCGTGCCCCCTCCCCCGCACTCGGGCTGGCTGCAGGCGGCCGCCGCRGGCGGGGACCCCACGGTGTAGGTGAGGCTGGTGGGGACCCGGCAGCCCCCCGCCGCCGAGARGGTCCGGAGGGGCGGGGAGGGGGTTGCAGGGCCGTAAAGGGGGGCAGCGGGGCTGGGGGGGGCTGCGGGGAGGTGAAGAGGGGGGACGACGGCTGGAGGGATCTTCCTGTGGGAAGGGAGGGGGTGGGTGAGATGGGGACTGCTCCAAAAGTCCTGCTCCCAACCACATCCCCCCAGTTCGGGGCGGAGAGGTGAGATAAGATCCCTCCAAATCCCCATTCCCATCTCTCTAACTCCACCTTGTCCTCCCCAATTCAGGTGTGAAAAGGTGAGATGGGAGCCCCGACAAATCCTCACTCCCAGCCCCKCATCCCTACCTTGTCCTCCCGAGTTTGGATGGGAAAGGGTGAAACAGGACATCCCCTCAAATCCCCAATACACCCCTGCACTGTTCCACCTCAGCTCAGATGAGGAGGGGGTGAACACCCTCYCCCCACCCCAAAATCTCTGCTCTCAGTCCCACATCCCCATCCTGTCCTTCCCAATTTGGGTGAGGAGGGGGTGAAATGGGATCACTCAAATCCCCACTCCCATCTTTGTCCCCCCAATCCTTCCTGATTCAGGTGGGGAGGGAGTCCTAAATCCCCCCTCCCATCCCTCCATCCCCACCTTATCCTCATCAGTTTGGATCAGAATGGGGTGAAACAAAACCCCCTCCAGTTTCCCACTCACATCCCCACATCCTCACCTTACCCCTCTCGGTTTGAACGGGGAGGGAATGCAACAAGACCCCCCCAAATCCCCACTCCCTTCCTCCCCCTCAATCCCAACACSATGCTGTGACCCCGCGGAGCACAAGCCCTCGCTGTGTGCGGGTGTCTTTGTCCCCTGTCCCCCCCTCACCTCCACCTGTGGGCGCTGAGGTGCCGCTCCAGCATGGAGCCCAGCGCGGCGCAGAACCGGTCCAGCCGTCGGTCGAACACGTAACATCCCGGGGTGACCAGGCGGCTCCCGAAGGTGCAGAACTGGGGGGGCACCGTGCCAGGGTCACTGCAGCCCCCCCAAGCCCCCGCCTCAACCCCCCTCCTGGCACGGAGCCGGGAAAAGGACACGTGGATGGGTTGCTGGCRGAGATGGGGGTCCCTGCCCCACTCTGGGGTCCCCTCACTCACCGCCTGAGGCCGTGGTGGGCGCACCGGGGTCCGGGGGGGCTCCTCGCCCCCCTCTTCCTCGCTGTCCTCGCTGGACACGCGGCTGCCCCCCTTGGGCAGGGGGAGGGGGAAGCCTCCCGTGCTCCCCTCCCCGGAGGTGGCCGGAGCATCCTCAGGGTCACTGTCAGAGGAAAGTCGGGCCCTGCACCAGAGAGGAAGTTTTGGGGTGCTCGATACTGGGGGGGGAGGGGTCACTGTGAGACAATACCGACCCCCCAAATCCCCACTCCTAATCCCTACAATGTGCCCCCCAATTCAGGTGGGGAAAGGTGAGGTGAGACCCCCCCAAATCCACACTTCCCCTCCCAGCTGAGGTGCAGAGGGGCTCAGACAGGACCCAACAATTCTGCACTCACATTCCTGCTGCCCTGCCACACCCCCCCAGCACAGGTGGGGAAAGGTGAGATGSGACCCCAAAACCCAACTCCCAGCCACATCTTCCCCTAATTCAGGTGGGGAGGAGGTGAGAGAGGACCCCTCAAATCCCTGCTCCCATCCACATTCTCCCAAATGCAGCTGGTGAGACAGGACCCCCCAAATCCCTGCTCCAAACCACATCCCTCCCCCAGTTCAGGTGAGGAGGGGGTGGGATGGACCTCCCCCAAATCCCCACTCCCATTCCTGCCCCTTCAATGCATCCCCCCCAATTCAGGTGGGGAAAGGTGAGAGGAGACCCCCCAATCCATGGGGTACTCACCTGGGGGGGTGCAAGCAGTGGGACAGCCTGGCTCGGCAGGGAGGGGTATTGGGGGGCTGCAGCAGTGAGGGGGTGTCCTGCAGGGCAGGGTGCAGTGGCTCCTTCTCAGGGGGGCTCCTGTCTTTCGGGGGGTCCCCTCGGCGGGTGCTGGCCTTGAGCTCGGCCACCAGCACATCGAAATCCTTGGCCCGACCCTGCACCTCCCGGCGCTGGTGAACCGAGTGGATCTGGGTGGCAGCAGGGAGGGGCTCAGGACCCCCCAAAATAACCCAGGGTGGGGTATTGGGGTGTCCCCTCCCCATTTTCCACTACCTTGCAGGTCAGCAGGCGGGTGCAGAGCTTGTTGGTGTCGGGGTTCCGCACCCCACACTGCCGGTTCAGGTCACACTCCTTACCTGGGGGGACATGGAGGCAGCGGGTGCTGGGGAGTGCTGGGGGGGCACCCCAACCCCCCCACTGGGGCTGGGCATGGAGCACCCACTCCTCTGAGCAGCTCTGAGGGAGGGACACAGCCCTGAGAAGTTTTGAGGTGTGGGGGGAGTCACCGTGTGCTGCTCCCTCTGCTTTTTGCCCCTCTGCAGGGTGAGCTCCCCCCTTTTTTGCCCCTTCCATAGGGTGACCCCCCCATTTTCACCTGGGTCCTGCTAATGGCATTGCTATCACCTGGGAGTGTCRGTGGGCACAGCAGCAATTGGCAGTTTTGGGGGCGGGGGTGCATATTTTGGGGAATATGTGTCCAACACCCATCTTTTGGGGTAACATATGTCCAAACCCCATATGTTGGAAGGGCACACACATTTGAGACACGTATTTTGGGGTGATACAAATATGGGTTTGACCCCCATATTTGGAGGGGACATGTGTTATACCCCCATATTTTGGGATGGAAAACACATTTGGCCCCCATATTTTGGGAGGGTATGTGTCCAGCCTTCATATTTTTGGGTGACACATGTCCAACCCCTGTATTTTGGGGTGACACTGGTCCAACCCCCATATTTTTGGGGGGACACATGTTCAACCGCCACATTTTCAGAGGATTTGACCCCCATATTTTGGGAGGAACATGTGTTTAACCCCCATATCTTGGGGGACCATGAATTTAACACCCATATTTTGGGGTGACACAGTTGACCCCCATATTTTGGAGAGATACACATCCAAACCCCATATTTTTGGGGGGACATATATTCAACTCCTCTATTCTGGGGGACACCTATTTAATGCCCATATTTTGGGGGGAATGCACATTTGACCCCCATATTTTTGGGGGTCACATATCCAATTCTCATGTTTTTGTGGGGGGACACAAGTTCAACCCCCATATTGTGGGGGGACGTGTTTTCTACTTCCATATTTTTATGGGGGCCACGTGTTTGACCCCCATTTTTGGAGGAACACATGCAAATTTGGGGATCTATCCTTGGCTCCCGCTCTTGCTGTGGTTGCAGTCAAGTGGGGGCCCTAAACCTGCAGGATGACCAGAACTGGGGGGAGGGCAGGGACCCCCCAACCCGCCAGAGGAGCTGGGGGAGCCACTCCCCTGGTACCTACCCCACTGCTAGACCCGGCCGCCGGAATTCCGGCACCAGGATGTCCCGCTGGGATCATCATCATCATCATCATCATCATCATCATCATCCCCCCCCCACGGCCGGCAAGGAAAGGGGGGACTCACGCGCCAGCTTCCTGTGGGACCTGGGGGGCGGTTTGGGGGCCCCCACATCCTTGTCCCCCGGAGCGGGGATGTTCTCCGGCATGGCCGAATCCCCCCCGACCCCGGCCGGCACCGGGGGCTCTTTGGGCACCGCGGCAGCCGCGGGTTTCCCCAGGGATTCCTTGGAGTTGGTGGGGACGGCTTTGGGGGGCACCTTGATCCCGTGCCCGTCCGGTTTGGGAATGCTGGGAATCTTCTCCAGGTTCACCACGGGCACAAACAAGCTGTGGAGAGAAGTTTTGGGGAGGAGGGGTGGCATCAAAGCGACCCCACAAGAGCACCGCTGTCGCCCGTCCCAGCGCTCTCACCAGAGGTTGTTATCCTTGTCCGTGTGCTCAGGGAGGGGCTGGGCTCTCCCGCGGGCACCAGGATGTTTCTCCTGCAGGGCTTTGGCAGCTCCGGGGGTCCTGCCAGGCACCGGCTGCCCGTTCACGGCGACGTGGCATGTGGTGGCACGGGCGTAGAGCTTGCTGAGGGGGCCGTGCCTGCGTTCTGCCAGGAGGGATGGGGTGGGGTGGGATGGGATAAGCTCACTGTTAGCCCAYACCAGAGTCTGCACCGCTGCGAGCCCCCTCCCTGCCCGCAGGCTGCACCCCCACAGCCACCCCCGGTGGCATTCCCGGTGCTGTTCCCAGCACCACGGGGTGGAATAGCCATTCCTGGAATTCCCTGGCTCACCACAGTGCTTCTGGAAGGCCTGGGGTTTCACCACCTGGCTGCAGTGGTTGCAGACCACCAGGTAGAACTCGTCGTGCGCAGGGCAGTGACCAAAGATGTCCATGTCTGTGGGGAGAGCTCAGTAAGCTGGCACAGACCTGGTGCTGCTAGAAGCACTGCAGACAACGATCCCAGCTTGATGGCTCAYACAGCCCTGAAATGCTGGGTTTCACCCCAGAGAGGAGCTCACCTTCCTTAATCAGGGTCATGGTGTCCAGTTTCTTGCTGCCACTCTTCCCATTCTCCTCCAGCTCTGACCCTGATCCTGCCAGAGACAAAATCCTGTCAGTGGCTGGCACAGGGATGGTCCCRGTGCTCCCACAGAAGGATGGTCCTGGCATTCCTGCTCCTGGAACAATTAAACCAGAYAAAATTAGACCAGAGAGACAGATGCATCCTGTGAGTGGAGTCGCCCTGTGGTGCGTCACCATCTCCAGGGTCCCCATCCTGACATCCCAGTATGGGATGTGACACTCCTGGGAAAACCCTGTCCTGGGATGTGACACCCCTGGGACACGTTTGCCCTGGGATGGAACATCCCTGAGGAGACCCTGGTGCTGGGATGGGACACCCTTGGGGACAGCCCCGTCCTGGATGGGAATGAACATCCCTGAGGACACCCCAGTCTTGGCACGTGACACCCCTGGGAACATCCTGGTCCCAGGATGTGACACTCTTGGGACACCCTGGTTCCCATACAGTCGTGGCTCCACTGGCTGTGCCTGGCCAGTGTCCTGGGGGGACTGGTGGCCACTGATGATGGTGACCTGGCGAACTGTGCCAAACTGGGTGCCCAGTCCATCCCCAGTCCTATCAGGCCAGGCCATACTGGGCACCCCGTTCCATCCAGCTGTGCCATACTGGGTAACCAGTCCTGCCTGCCTGGCCATGCCATACTGGGTGCCCAGTGCCATCTGGCTGTGCCATACTGGGCACCCAGACCCATTCAGATACACCATGACYGGTGCCCAGTCTGGGACAGCCAGTCCCAGTGCTGAGAGCCCACTGGGACACTGCCAAGCTTCCAGTAAGGGGCACCTGGCTCCCAGCGTGCCCTTCCCAGTTCCCAGGGCAGGATACCCCAGTACCCAGCATGTGATGCCCAGCCCCCCACCTGGGGCTCCCAGTACCTCCTGCCTCCTCTGGGATAATGGTGGCAACTAATTCCCAGTCCAGGCTCTCCAGTTACTGCTCTGTTCACACCAGTGTCCACTGCACCCGGGATATCTGGAATCCAGGATGGGGCACCCAATAATTGGCTCCCCGTGACAGGCACAGTGATCCCAGTGGGCAGACTGGGGTGCCTGGTGCTGGATGCCCAGTTCCTCGTGCAGAGATCCTGCTGCCCAGTTCCTGAACCCCAGTGTGGCTGCCTAGTGCCCAGTTCCCAGTGCAAGCACAGGGTTCCCTGTTCCAGGTGCCCAGTGTCCAGTACAAGATTCCTAGCGTTTGGTTCCTGGTATTGGGCAACTTTTGTAGGATGCCCCATTCCCATTCCCAGTTCCCAGTGCTGGGTGTCCAGTACAGGATGCCCTGTTCCCAGTGCCAAATGCCCAGTGCTGAGTGCCCAGTTCCTGGTACCACGTCTGGCTGTGCAGTGCCAGGTTCCCAGTCCCAATTCCTGCCAGATGCCCAGCACTGGATGCCACATTCCCAGTGCAGGAACTGCCTGTTCCCAGTTCCCAGTGCTCAGTGCTTGGGTGCCCAGTTCTCAGTACTGGGTGCCAGGTCTGCATGCCCAGTGTAAGGTTCCCAGTGCCCAGTTCCTGGTGTCAGGTACCCACTGCAGGATGTTCTGTTCGGCACCCAGGGCTGGATGCCCCATTCCTGTTTCCACATGTTCTGGTGCAGGATGCCACATTCCCAGCATGTGGTCACCAGTGCTGGGTGCCCAGTTTCCAATACTGGGTGCCAGGTCTGGATGCCCAGTGCCAGATTCCAGATGCCCATACAAGGTGCCCTATTCCCAATGTCTGGTTCCCAGTGCAGTGTGCCCAGTTCCCAGTACCAGGGCACCAGTGCAGGATGCCTCATTCCCAGTGCCAGGGGAGCAGTGCAGGATGCCTCATTGCCAGTACCAGGGGAGCAGTGCAGGATGCCCTATTCCCAATGTCTGGTTCCCAGTGCAGTGCCCAGTTCCAAGTACCAGGTTCCCAGTGCAGGGTGCCAGATCTTGCTGCCCTGTTCCCAGTGCCAGGTGCCCAGTGCAAGGTGCCCCATTCCCAATGTCTGGTTCCCAGTGCAGGGTGCCCCATTCCCAGTGTCTGGTTCCCGGAGCAGGATGCCAGGTCTGGCTGCCCTGTTCCCAGTGCCAGGTGCTAGTACAGGATGCTTCATTCCAGGTGTCCAGTTCCCAGTGCCAGGGAACATCCTAGGACATGCCAGGACAACCTGCTCTGGGCACCAGAAACTGGGCACTGGGAATCCTGCACTGGGCATCCAGACCCGGCACCCTCTGCTGTGCGCCCAGGTCCTGSTACTGGATGCCGGGTCTGGGTGCCCAGTGCAGGGCTCCCAGTGCCGTTTCCCACTACCCAGTGCAGGATGCCGCGTTCCCGGTGCCCCGTTCCCAGAGCAGAACGAGCCGTTCCTGCTGSCCGGTGCAGAACCTGCTCTCCGTTCCCAGCGCCCGGTGGAGGATGCTCCGTTCCCGGTTCCCAGTGCAGGATGCCCCGCTCCCAGTGCCCGGTGCAGGATGCCCTGCTCCCGGTTCCCGCTGCCGGACTCCCCTCTCCCGGTGCCGCTGCCCGCCCGCCGCGCGGCGGCGCTCGGACCGGGGGTCGGCGGGCGCGGCCCCGGTCGCGAAGCGCTCCCGCCGCCGCCGCCCTCACCGGTGTCGGCGGGCGGCCCGGCCCGCTCCACCCAGGCGCTCCAGCTCTGCCCCGCGAACTCGTCCAGGCCGGGCACCGGCCGCCGCTCCGCCGCCATCGCCGCCGCCGCCGCCGCGGCACCGCCGCCCCCCCCGCGCCGCCCCCGCCCCGCGCATGCGCCGCGCGCCCCGCCCGCCCCGCGGCACCACGGGCACGGTAGTCCCGGCGCGACCCCCGCCCGGCCCGACCCCGGGAGCCCGCACCGGCATGGGCCACCAGGTATCCCCACACCGAGCTGCGGGCACCCGCTATCCCGCACTGGCCTGAGGGTCCCAAGTGATCCCTGTGCCAGGCTGGGGTCTCCTGTTATCCCTATACGGGGATGGGAGAACCCGGTATCCCTATAAGAGGTTAGGGGCACTCGSTATCCCTATACTCGGCTGGGGTTCCCTGTTATCCCCATACCGGACTCAGAACCCCAGTTATTCCCAYAACAGGCTGGGGTCTGGTGTAGTTATTTCTATACTGGGCTGTGAGCCCAGGGTGTTGCCATACAAGGCTGAGGTTCCAGGTTATTCCTGTACGGGGCTGGGGACCTCCGTGATGCCTGTGCCAGCCTAGKATCCCCCATTATCCTTCTACTGGTCTGGGGTTCCCTATTGTCCCTATATGCAGCTGGGAGTCCCCGCCATAATTCCCATACCAGCCTGGGGTCCCAGGTGATCCCTATACTGGATCCCAATATTATCCCAATACTGGACTGGGGTTCCTGATTATCCTTTTACTGGTCTGGGGCCCCCTGTTACCTGTCTGAGACTCTCCGTTAGCCCAATACTGATCTCAGGTCCGCAGTTACTCCTATATCAGAGGTGGGGACCAGTTTATCCCTGTATGTTCCAGGACACCCAGTAACCTCCACACCGAGGCAGACACCAGGAGCCCCAATCCAGAGCTGGTACCCAGGACTTTATGCGCCCCATACAGACATGGACCCCTCGGGGTGACACACAGAGCCCCCGACAACAAGCGGGACCCCCCGGAGTTCCGTGTCCCCTTTCAGCATCCGAACCCCCGGCGGCTCCAACCCCGGGGACAGCGACACCCCGTCCCCGGGCTGGCGGCCGGCGCGAGGTCCCGGRGGCCGGGCGGGATCCCCGGGCTGGGTCGGTCCCCGGGGGTCACTGCTTGTCGATGGCGCCTTGCTCGGCCGCGCTGTCGCGGGGCGCGGGCGGCCGCAGCCACGGCGTCTCCCGCAGCACGAACCAGCAGTTCCCGGCCCACAGCAGGAAGTTGAGGAACCCGAAGAGCTGCAGGAGAGGAAAGGGGAGATGACAGAGAAGAAGGCAGAGGGTCCCACAGGGCACCCTTGGGGGAGCATAGCACCAGCAGCCCACACAGCAGCACCCCACGAGCTCCAAGCACCCCATGTTCCAAGTACATTGTATGTGCCCTATGCACCCCATACACCCCATACATTCCCTACACCCATGTAAAATATACATCATGTGTGTCCTCTGCACCCTATACACCCCATGCACCCCATACAACTCATACACCCCATGTACCCTGTACAATGTGTGTGCCCTATGCACCCCACACACCCCACGCACCCCATACACCACATATATGCCATAATTCCCGTACACCCCATGCACCCCACTGCGCTCCAGGCACCCCATATGCCCCATGTTACCCATGTGCAACCCATGTCCTGTGCCCCATGCACTCCATACTCCCCATATGCCCCATGTGCTCCATGCACCCCCAGGCACCTTATGCACCCCATGTGCCTCACAACCTATGCATCCCATGGACCCTGTATGCCCCATGTGCCTCATGCACCTCATGTACACCGTGCAACCCACATGCTGGATGCACTTCATGCACCCCACTTCACCCCATAAGCCCCATAAACCTCATGTACCCCACATGCCCTATGCCCCCATGCACATCATGCACCCCACACATCCCAAATACCAATGCCAGGGACTGCATCACCACCACCCACCCTATCCTGGGAGTCCCTGATGGCTGGGGGGGTGCAGGGTGGATCCCACATCCCGTAGGACCAAGGCTGTGGAATGTTTTCACCCACGTTTCCATGCCTGTGCCCATATTTTCATCTGTGTGTCCACATTCCCACTGCCCTCTCCTGGCTGAGCTCAGGAATTTGGCACATGTGTGCACACACACGGACACCAGCTTGTGRGTGTACACCTGTGTGCACCTGTATGTGTGCATGTGTGTGCGCTGTGCACGTGTGTGTGCTCACACCTCCACGTGTGCTGTCCCATGTACACACGTGTGCACTGCTGTGCCTTCACACGCACATGTGTGCAGCCTGTGGGTTGCATGTGTACGCATGTGTGCTGCTCAGCTCTGCTTGAACCCCCTAAACTGTGCTCCCAATGGAAAAATTCCACATATTTGGCCATGTGTGCCCATGAGTGCTACCCAGCTCTGCTTGAACCCCCTAAACTGTGCTCCCAATGGAAAAATGACACGTATTTGGCCACGTGTGCCTATGGCCCTCACCACCGAGATGTTGGCCAGCCCCATGGCCGGCGTGGTGCCGGCGTTGCAGACCACCCCATCGCCCTGGCAGACCGCCATGGCAGAGATGAGGGTGGAGGGGCGCGTGGCTGCCTTCACGTCGCTCAGCCCCTTGCCCCACGCCGCTGCTGCCACCAGCCAGAAGAAGGCAAAGCAGACGGTGACGCAGAAATCCTGCCAGGATGAGAGACCGGGATCAGCTGCCGTGCCGACCTGGCGCTGGATTCACCGTGTCCCGGGGGATGAGCCTGCCTTACTGTGAAGGGGAGCTTCGTGTTTTCGGTGTACAGGGAATGGAAGCGGAGGTAGAGCACCAGAGCCGCCATGGAGTACAGGAAGGAGAAGACCCCCAGGGTCACAAAAAACTCGGCGGGAGCGGAGAAATCGCCAACGAGGTACAGGGTGCGGGCTTCTGATTCATCCTCACAATTCGGCATCCCAAAGGGAATCTGGTATAACCTGGGATAGAGGGAGGGGGGTGTCAGGTGGCTGGGAATGGGGGGGATAGTGGGGGTAGGTGGTATAACCACACTGGGTTGGTCCCCTGGGAATGGAGATGATGACAGGAATGGCTAGAATAGCCAGGCTGGGGYGGTCCCCCTGGAATGGGAGGGGTGGATGGAATGGATGGGGTGGTCCCTTGGGAAGGGAAGGTTTGATGGGGATGGCTAGAATAACCGGGCYAGGGTGGTCCCCTGGGAAGGAGGGCACTGATCCACTGCCATAATCTGGATTCTTTTCCAGGGTCTAGTGCCCTGACATGGGGCCAGTGGCAGAGGAAAGGGGTTAGAACTGTGACTCTCATCTGGCCCAACTCCATCATTGCCTTCCCRGATAAATCAGGATTCCCATGGCCTTCCCTGAGTACTGAGAATTCTCCTCCTTCCCCACCCCAGTCTTCCGTGATTAACAAGAATCCCCCTGGATGGTGTGAGGAACTGAAGCCAGGGGATGTCCCAGGGTGTCAGGGTGTGGATGGTCCCCAGCTGAGCACAGCACTGCAGAGACCACAGCTCTGGTCCCATGGAGGTCCTGCTAGCAGGAAGGSAGTCTAACCCCAACCCAGCATCCCCCAGCTTGTCTGGGGGCAGTCCTGGGGGGTATCAGGGCTCAGCACCGCCTCACCTGAAGGGGTACCCGAAYGGGATGTTGATGAACGTCGTCCCTCCGCTGTCACATTTCACTGTGGCTCCGGTCTCGCCGCTGAAGGAGCCGCAGGAGCCAAAGGCGAAGATGGCGAAGAGCTACAGGAGAGGGCAATGGGTCYGGGGGGGTTGAGGCTTGGGGGGACCCCTTTCATCCTTGGGGGGCAGGTTGTATCCCCTGGCACTGAGTAATGGGCAAGCTGCCACCCCCCAGCTGTTGGCCTCAGGTGCCTCCCTCCAACACTGGGATTCTCCTGGCACCGGGATTTGAGGATGGGGGTCATGTTTGGGGGAGTGGGGACACCAAAGCCAAACCCACCCCAACCCCCCACTTAATTTTGGGCAGGGTACTGAGTGCCAGAGTGGGTTTCCAGACAGCTGGGAGCATCCCCATGGTGGGATCCCCGGAGTTGTTCCCCCCACAGGAGCCAGCACTGCCCTCCCTTCCCATTGGAATCACACCGCCCTCATCTCTTGGATGACGGTGCTGGGAAAACACCATTCCCAAAGTGCAATTCCCCTTGGCTGAGCTCCCAGCTTCCCGGGTGAAATGGGGAATCTAAGCCACCAGGCCTGACACTGCAGGGATGGGCAGCCCCATGTGTGGCACTCGGGGTTTAAGCAGGAGGGTCGGTGGATCCTCCAGGGATTTTCTCCTCGTTTTTGTTTTTGGGCTGTCTTTACATGTGAGGTCTGATCCCATATGGTGGYCTCAATGGCAGGGGAAGCCCACAGCCTCCGTGGGTGCATTATGCAAACCAAAGAGCTGTAGGATTGCGGAAAGCCCCTCAATCTGGCTCCTCCTGGTGGGAGATGCCCAAAGAGGGCTGAATCCCTCCTGTACCTCAGTTTCCCCCGGGAGCCCCCCAGCCCTGGCAAAGCTGAGCTGCAGAAATGCCACCCTGAAATCCAATCTCACAGGGAGCCATTCATGGCATGGCCAGGACGGGACAGAGCCACGGGAGCTTGGCTCCCCCCTGTCCCCAGGGTCCCCCTTCCTGGGGCTCACTGACCCTCAGTTCCTCTCCCCACCCACCCACCCAGTGCCCCCTGAGCCCGTGGGAATGGCGGGGACCCGACACCCCGATGTCACCGTCCCCTCTGGCATGGCTGGGCAGAGCCACCTGCTCAAGGTCACCGGGGAGGGGCTCGTGGCCTGAGCCCAGGCGTCCATGTGGCCCTGCTCCCCTCCTCCCCCGGAGCCCCCCAAATGAGGTCTCCACTCCTGCTGCTGATGGGGTGCAGGAAGCTCCAGAGGGGCAGGGGGGGCTCTGGGATTCCTTCGTTCTGAGTGGGCTTCAGGAAAGCAATGGAACACCCCAAATCTGGGGGGACCCAGGTCCTTGGGGGGCAGCACCCAGCAGTGCTGGGGAAGGGGCTGTGATGGGGGGTCTGGGATCAGGCCCGGGAGAGGGGGACACACCGGGGGTCACTCACCCATTCCAGCACCTTGATGAAGCCCAGGGGCTCCTGGAGGCGGCCCCAGCGCAGCCCACGAAGGACACGGTCCTGCAGGAGACAGTGGCGGGAGCCAGGGAGCATCGGGAGGGAGCCAGGGAGCATCGGGACGGCACCGGGACTGCCCCGGGTCCGCTCCGGGGAACCAGGGGGGCTGTATCGGGGGAGGGGGGGCTGTGGTGGTGGAGCGGGGGGTTACCCGGGGGACGGGGGGGCTGCACCGTGGGCAAACCCGGGTTGCCCCAACGGGATTGCCCCGGACGGGGGCCTGAAAAGGGCCTGCTCCGGGCGGGGGGTTCACCTCGGTGGAGAGGGGTCTACTCCGGGAAACCGGGGTGACTGCACCGGGGGTTGCCCTGGGGAATCGGAGCGGTCGCACCGGGGCACCGGGAGGCTGCCCCGGGGAAACGGGAGGACTGGAACGGGATTGCCCCGGGCAAGGGGCTGCCCTGGGGTACGAGGGAACGGC
>QVAJ01000226.1:954520-965346 GCA_003546035.1 Mixornis gularis | reverse complement strand
GGCCTCAGGCTGGGCCAGGGGAGGCTCAGGTCAGATATTATGTAATTTTTTTTCATGGAAAGGGCTATCCCTGACCTAGGCTGCCTAAGGCAGTGGTGGAGTCCTCATGGAGCCCCTGGAAGGGTTCACAAACCACGTGGATGTGGCACTTGGGGACAGGGGTTGGCTGCAGCCTTGGCAGTGCTGGSGGAAGGGTTGGACTCCACGATCTCAAAGGACTTTTCCCACCTTAATGATTCCATGGTAGAATCAGACTTTTCTGGCCCCTGGTGCACCCTTTGGAGTCAGAAGGCTTCCARCACCCACAGGGTGCCAGGACATCCCAGCTGCTTCTCACCTGTCCCTTGACCTGCTGGCTTTCCTTGTGTTCCCATCCATGAACGTCCTGAATCCCGACCCTGTGGGTGTCCTGTGCTGAGGGGACACGTCCCTGCTGCCCCACCTGCCTTACCTGTGCCCAGGTGGCCTCACCCTTGAGCAAGGACTTGCATTCCGTTGTTCTCCTGCCCTTCTCACCTGTCCTTGTTGTCCTTGCAGGGGTGTGAACACGTTCTCTCCTGAGGGGAGGCTCTTCCAGGTGGAATATGCCATCGAGGCCATAAAGGTACTTTTTAAAAAGTTTCCAAACTGTGACATTTGGGGCTCCTTCAAACCCCAGGTGTGGATTGCTCAGGACCAATCCAAACTGWCTGTTTCCTGCAGCCAAACATCCCACAGTGCTGATCTTTTATGGGTCACTAAGAACCAAAACCCGTTGATTTTCCCCAAAGTTCAGCAGAATGTTCCCTCCCCTGTCCTACCAAGTGATTTATCCCCAACCAAAATGCAATCCAAAGCTGTTTATCCCCAAATCAAACCTAAAACACTTCTTGGGTGGATTTAAATGTGAAGTTGTTATGAGCAAACAAACCCACCTTTGCAGGGTCAAATGGCCTTTGGGGATTAAATATCCTTAATTGATAAATATTCCTGTTTATTATATTGATAGAGTGTGGGTGTTGATTGGTAATAAATTTAAATTTGGAAGAAACTGGTCAAATGATGAAGGGAAAAAGCTCTGAGGTGTTTGGATTGAGAAGAAGGGTCCTGACTTCATCTTCCCTGTATTGCTTTAGCTCCTTAGAGCAATGAAAAGAGGAATAGAGTAACAGTGTAACAGAAAAAGTAATAAAATTAACAAGGACTTGGAAATTAAAGCTCCCAGGAGGAAGTTGGTGACCATGCTTGATAAATTAAAATAGATCTCCTGGAGCAGGGAGATCTCCTGCCATGCCCGTGGCTGCAGGTGCAGCTTTCCAGGGAATTTTGGGGTTAAAATTAAACCCCATGTCTTGAGGTGGATGTTGGGAGTGAACATTCCACACTGCAGCTGAGACAGTTCTGCCAGGAAATCCCGTGGTGTGGAAAAGCTGCAGGGGCTGGGAGCAAGGTGACATCCAGGCAGGGACTGGTGGGATCACGGCTGGGTCAGGTTTAGGAGTTGGTGGGATTAAAGTGGGGTTAAGGTAGGACCAGTGGGGGGGTTGGTGGGATTAAATAGGATCAGTGTAAGGGCTGGTGGGATCCAGAAGAGCATTGGCAGGATCATGRTGGGATCAAGGTAGGGGCTGGTGGGATGAAAATGGGATTAAGGCAGTTCTTGGTGTGACCATGGTAGGATCAAAGGGGCTGTTGGGATCAAGGCAGGGATTTGTGGGATCAGGGCAGAATCAAGGTGAGAGTTGGTGTGGTGGAGGTGGGATCCAGGCAGGGGCTGATGGGATCAAGGCAGGATCCAGGCAAGGGCTGCCAGGAGCCCCTGAGGTCTGTCCCTGGGCTTGTGGCCCTGGTGACAATGAGGTGTCCTGCAATCCAGGGTGGAACTTGCTGCCTGGGACTCTGGGGAGAACAGGAGCTTGTGGAAAACCAAGTGCCTGAGCCAGAGCTGAAGCGGGATTTGATGTGGGAAATTCTCTCACCCTTTAAACTTCTCCCTCTTACAGAGGAGAATTCCCAGGGCCTTTCACTCTCACCAGGCTCCACAAACTGCTGTTGGTTGAAGGCTGGAGGATGTGCAGCAGCCCCACAGGGTTCTCATGGGAATCACATGGATTTCACTTTCCCCATTTCCTGCTTCGGGGAATAAGCTTTAAAATCCACYGTGCAAAGCCAGAGTGGGTTTGTGTGTGGGTGATGCAATTGAACTCAAACCAACACACCTGCAGATGAGTCAGAATGAGCACTGATGTTTGTGTCAGCTGGGGCCTGTGTTGGTGTTTTGCAGCTTGGCTCCACAGCCATCGGGATCCAGACCTCCGAGGGAGTTTGCCTGGCTGTGGAGAAGAGGATCACATCTCCCCTCATGGAGCCCAGCAGCATCGAGAAGATTGTGGAGATCGACTCCCACATTGGTATGGGGCAGGGGTTCAGCCCTGGGGGTCCCTCTGGACCAGATCTGRGAGCACCCCTAAAATTGTGAATTTTGATCAATGATAAGAGTCCGTCCCCTGGGAATTTGGGAAGTTGTGGTTTGGGATGAGCCCTCCCTGCAGGCAGTTCTGCCTGGAGCAGCAACACCAGCTCCTGGTCACTGGTTTTCCAGGCTCCAAGCCAGCAGAACGTGGCTCCAGGAAGCAGAAAGAGGCAGCTGAAGCACTTCCCCCTGTCTCAGTGACCTCTCTCATGAAAGCTCATCCCTGATTTAGCTCTGGGAGGGCAGGAAATTATGGTTGGTTTGAGACTGGGGCCAATTTCTCCAGTATCACTGATGCCACCCTGGATCCACCGATGCCCTGAGTGGTCCACAGTGGGCTCATGTTCCCTTCCCTGAAAGGCAGGAAACCTCCAAAATCCCCATATTGCTGCTCCATGGGCATGGGAAGAGCTCCGAGAGCCCAATTTCCTCCTCCCAGGAGCTTGTGATGCAGCTCCCTCTCCCCAGAGCAGAATCTGTGCTGGGGGCTCCTGCTGCATCTGCTGCTGTGGGGCAGCCARGGCCCCTTCCCAGCAGGTTGTTTTGGAGCAAAACTGTTTCAATCCCACGGAATCCTCGAGGCTGGAAAAGCCCTCCAAGATCATCGAGTCCAGCCATACCAAGGCCACCCCGAATCCATGTCCCAAAGTGCCACATCCACACTTTGGAACCCTTCCAGGGATGGGGACTCCACCACTGTTCACAGAGGCAGCCTGTGCCAGTGTCTGACCACGCTTTCCATGAGACAAAATTCTGTAATATCTGACCTGAGCCTCCCCTGGCCCAGCCTGAGGCCATTTCCCCTCCTCCTGTCCCTGTTCCCTGGGAGCAGAGCCCGACCCCCCCGGCTGTCCCCTCCTGTCAGGGAGTTGTGCAGAGCCACAAGGTCCCCCCTGAGCCTCCTTTTCTCCAGGCTSAGCCCCTTTCCCAGCTCCCTCAGCCCCTCCTGGTGCTCCAGCCCCTTCCCCAGTTCTGTTCCCTTCCCTGGACACGCTCCAGCCCCTCAATGTMCTCGTGAGAAACCCAAAACTGACCCCAGGAGTGGAGATGTGGCCTCAGCAGTGCCCAGCACAGTGGGACAAATCTCTTCCCCATCTTTCCCCTCAGGGACCAGCTTCTCCCTGCAGCCCTTTGTGTTCTACATGGGCTTTGGGCAGTCTGGGGGAAAACACATCCCAAACAATGGATGGAATGACTCCTGTTTCCTCTTTCCCATTCCAGGGTGTGCCATGAGTGGCCTAATAGCTGATGCAAAGACTTTAATTGACAAGGCCAGAGTGGAGACTCAGGTAAGATCCAACATCTCTGTTCTGAAATTAGCAGCACAAATCCCAGGAACTCCTTGAAAGTCCTGATGAAAAGCGAGATCATTCCATCAAAGAAGCTGGTGGGAAGCTGGAGGTTTGCTGGGAGCACAGGGGTTGTGTGACTGTTCTGGCAACATACTGGATATATTTGTTTTATTTTTATCCTCTTAAATTTCCTGGATGCCTCAGGTGCCCAGGTACAAATCTGTGCTGCTGCAAAGGATTTTCCTGGGGTTTTCCCCTGCAAATCAGCATTTTTTCACCCTCTGGAGAGCTGGGTAACACAACTTCCAAGGCAGATATTGGGATAAAGCCCTTCAGCCTTGCATTTCCCTATTGGCATCCCAAGCCTTGGGATCCAGTTTTCTGTGGGTTTTTGTACATCACACTCTGATGCTTCCATGGGAGAACTGGCTGTGCCCTGAGTTCCATAGGGAAGYTATCCTTGTGTCCACACAGGGTCTCACTCCACCTCAGCCATGCAGGGGTGTCATATTTTGGGAACATGGGGATAATGGGAATCTTTATTTGGATTTTCCTGCAGAATCATTGGTTCACCTACAACGAGACGATGACGGTGGAGAGTGTGACACAGGCTGTGTCTAACCTGGCCCTGCAGTTTGGGGAGGAAGATGCTGATCCAGGAGCCATGGTGGGATCTGGGGGGGATTGGGGGGTGCTGGGSAACCCCCCTTTCCTTACCCTTGTCTGATCCTTCCCTCCTTTCTCCCGCAGTCCCGCCCGTTCGGCGTCGCTCTGCTCTTTGGAGGAGTGGATGAGAAGGGACCCCAGCTGTGAGTTCTGCTTTTTTAATCCAGGGAAAAGACCAAACCTCCACAGCAAAACTCCCAGGCTGTTTTARTGACTTGATTCTGGGATTTTCCTTAAGCCAAACCCTCCAGGTTTATCCCATTATGTCCCTGATATGTTTATTAATCCTGTTAAACCCTTTCCAGAGCCCCACCTGCCTTTGGCATAGAGAAAACATCATATCTTCCCCAAACCCTTGCTTTTTTTTCATTAAAAATACGGTTTCCTGGGGAGGAGGGAAGTGTTAAAGCTCTTCTCGTCCTGGGTATATTCTTACCTTTCCCTAAAGGACCAGCAGAGCCACCAGTAACATAATCCATGTGACATTCCTTGGGGAGGTGTTGGAGCAGCTGTAACCTGAACTCAGGGCTCCAAATGGCCCCACTGGAAGTGGGGAAGGCTTGCCAGAGCCAAACCAGTCAGGTCTGCTTTCCAGCAGGGAAAACTTGCTGAATTTGTTAAAAAAAAAAAAAGTCAGGATAAGATGGGAAATCCAAAGGATGAYGGTTCTCTGAGGAAAGAGGGCAATGTCAGTGTGGAAGCTGCCAGCCTGGGAGCTCTTGGGGATGAATCCCAGCTCCAGCTGTGCAGGGAGCTCTGGGGGGCTGGTGAGAGTGTTCTTGGGGTACCCCRGGGTGAGGTGGGGTGCAGGTAGTCACCCCCTGTCCCCACAGGTTCCACATGGATCCCTCGGGAACGTTCGTGCAGTGTGATGCCAGAGCCATCGGCTCCGCCTCCGAGGGAGCCCAGAGCTCCCTGCAGGAGGTTTACCACAAGGTAAGGGCTGCACTTGGGACTGGGGGGTCACATCTCATGGGGCTGGGGTACTTCACCACCTGCCAGGATCCCCTAATTCCCTCCCAGTGAGGATTTAGGGCTGGGCTGGAGAGGAGGTGCCTGAGGCGCTCAGGGCAGGRTCAGTCCTTAGCAGTGGATCCTGTGAGTAGGTGCTGAGGATCTCTGTGAGTAGAGCTGCTCCCAGCAGCCACTCTCTGCCTGTGACATAATTAAGGCCATGTCAGGAAGTTCTCTATAAATAAAAACTGAGCTCTGAGTGCTGCTGTCAGCATCAGACTCTGTGTGGATACAGCTGGAAGCATCCTGAGCTCACACCAGCACCTTCACCTCCCCAGGGAAGGGAGCAGCTTTTGTCATGTTTGATATTAAATAGGAATTTTTTCCCCCATGAGGAGGGAGTTGCCCATTTTGGGTGGTAAGAAAAAAAAGCACAATTAGTGATGGTGGCTGGAGAGACTCATTTGTTCACTAGGATTCTCCAAATGACCCAAATTCTGCACTTCCTGGATTGTCAGCTGTTTTTCAAGTGCAATGTTAGTGAAACAGCTGTGCTGCACATCCCTCTGGCTCTAGGGATGCTTGGGATTTATTGGATTAAATGCAGCACAGAGGCTTCTGCCTGAGGAAATCTGGCTTTTTGGGAGGAAACTGGGGAACACAAACAGCCCATCCTATCCCAACCCCATCAGATTTATGTGCCCAAATGAACCATTTTTAAATSTCAGAAAGGCAGGATGTCACTGTCCCTGTGGATGTCCCTGCCCTGCCTGCTGCAATCTCCCAGGGATGCTGCAGATCCTTGATAAGCTGCTCCCTTGGCTGCCTGGCTCAAGGGATTKGGGAAAGGGGAGGGAGAGGGACCACGTCCTGAGCATCCAGCATGTAATCCATGGGCATTTGTTTTCCAGTCCATGACGCTAAAGGAAGCCATCAAATCTTCCCTGGTCATCCTGAAACAGGTCATGGAGGAGAAACTAAATGCCACCAACATCGAGGTGAGTCCTCCTGGAGTCAGGATTGTCCCTGGAGCAAGGAATGGAGCAGCTCTCAGGGCTTCCTGAGCCAGCTGCTGCAGATGTTCCTGCCCTTTTCATCACACCCTGTGGGGCATTTTGGAAAAGTTGAAGGTTTTCCCTTCCAGAGGTACAGAGCCTGGTCTGTTTTCATGGCTGATCTGTGATGAGCAGAAGGGGTTCTCTGACCTTCTCCAGTCAGCAGAACCCAACATACCACCCAGACTACTTGYTCTTCCCCTGCATCTAGCCATTCTTTTTTGCCTTGCTGCTTGTAATATTAGAAGGAATGAAAATTACCCAGCTCCTGGGCTGCTATATTAGTCCTGGGCCAACGCCAAAAATCCCTTGGCCAGTGGGAGCAAGAAGGATCCTCCAGGAATGGCTGTGCCCCTGGAACCCCAGGGGCAGGCAGTACCCACAGCCCTGGGGATGCCTGGCCCCCCAAACCTGCTCCACAGGCTCCTTTTTGGGTGGAAAAGGTACAAACCCTCTGCACTGGGTGGGGTAACTGGGAGATGAGAAGTCAGGCTGGTGTATAGAGTTTGCTTCTATTTCGGGTGGGTTATGAGACACCAGACCTTTCCAAAGTGTGGCATTCCAGCTCCTGAGCTGCTCTCTCCTCCCATTCCTTCCCTCTGAGTGCTGAGAAACCTTTTCCCAAAGAGTCCCAAGGTATTCACCCCAATTYTGTATTAAATGTTGCTGCAGGGGACCATTCCTGATGGGATTAACCCACTTCCTTTGGAGGGGAAGGCCAACAGCACATGAAAACTTGGATAGTCTGTCCCAAAATCATGCCATGCTGCTGGAATCTCCTTCCCAGGTGCTCTTCCAGCCCTTAGCCATACATTTTTTCCTGGTACAGTGCAGGCAGAGGCATGTGTACAGTATCCTGATGTCATGTCCCTGTTTAACAGGGCTTAACTGTGCTTGGCACGGCCCTGGGGTGGGGCGGAATCGTGCTGGGGGGAAGGAGGGCAGGAATGTGCTGAGGATTAAAAGGTTTCTATTGACTCAAATCACCCCCTGGCTGAAAATCTGCCACCTGAAGAGCTCTTAAAAGCTCTTCTTCTTCGAATTCTTCCTAGAAGTATGTGCCTCTCCCATTTCTTGGCTCCAGCCACGCTGCTGTGGCATTTTCCATCGAGGAACAAAGAGGGAAAGTGTGGTTGTGGAAGAGTTAAATCCATTGATGGCAAAGGTCAGGAGCCTGAAAGAACTTGACAAGTTTTAGGTTAATGACTTCCCTGTGAAGCCTGTCAGGGAGTGGTGGGGTGAAGCTTTGGTAGCGAAAAGGTGAGGGACAGGTTTGAGTAGGTGTGGAAAAGCAAAGGAATTGGTGTCTCTGCTGGGTTTGGGTGTTCATAAGGGTTTTTTTGGTATTTAGAGCTGGGTTTTGTGCATAAATCTGGGTCTTGTTGAGTSTGGTTGGGCCCAGGCTCAGTCCAGTCCCTGCACAGGTGGTTTGGTGCCCAGAGCAGCTGTGGCTGCCCCAGCCCTGGCAGTGTCCCAGGCCAGGTTGGACAGAGCTTGGGGCAGCCTGGGACRRTGGGAGGTGTCCCTGCCCATGGCAGGGGTGGGACAGGATGGGCTTTAAGATCCCTTCCAACCCAAACCACTCTTTGTGGRGCCTAAAGTGGCATCTCCAAGTGTCTCTGCCTTGTCTGAGAGCTCTGGGTGAATCCTGGGCTGGCAGGAGCTCTCAGGCTGAGCACTGGGATGTTTCCACTTGGAAAAACACCTCATGGTACCTCCCTGCCCCTGGGTCAGGTCCTTCTCCTTGTGCTGGTGGAGGTTTGTGAGAAGTCACCTCAGAAGAGCTCTGGGATCTGCTGGGATGCTCCAGAGCTTTCCTTCAGCTTATTGGTTGCATCCATATACTGATCCCTGGAGATCAAACCCTGTGCCCAGTCAGTGCCTGTGAGTCCAGGAGCATCCCAGCCCACCCCTGCCCCATCCCAGCCTGTTACAGGATACCCCAGCTCATTCCAGGGCATCCCAACTCTCTCTGGAGCCTTGGCATTTCCACTGACACAGCTGTCCCTGCTTTGGCCTCCCATCCCTGAGCCAGGTGTGAATATTTCTGCTCACGTTTCTCTTCCAGGCTTGTCATTCATGTATCCCTCATCCTTGGTGCTGCCTCTGGAATGTTCCGGCTGCCTGCCCTGACACYGTGTTCTCCCTGTCCCTGTTTTCCTTAGAGATCTCTGCCTCAGTTTCCCTGAGTCAACCCTGAGCCCCCTCAGCTCCCAGACAGGCCAGGATTTGTCCCCTTGTTTCCTTGGGGAAAAGAATCATTTGGAGAGGCGGGAATTCTCTCCTGGGAGGTTTTGATGGCTTTTCCCCCATCAAGTGGGAGCAGAGCCTGCCTGTTCCCACTAAAACTCTCTGCTGCTGCTCCTCTGAGGAGACTGAGTCAATTCAAAGCTATTTGTGCAGCAGGCAGCTATTTTAGGGGAGTCATGGAGCGTGTTCCAGGCTGGAATGATCCTGCTGGTCTGGCAGATCAGAAGGAACAGCTGCTCCCTGCTTTCCTCAACCACATTTAACCCCTTGTTCCTTCTCTTCCAGCTTGCCACGGTGGAGCCTGGGATGAAATTCCACATGTACACGAAAGAGGAGCTTGAGGAGGTCATCAAGGATATTTGAAAAACAGGGAGAGACCCCCAAAAGCTCAAGCCCCTGCCCTGACCAAAGGAACTGGTCCAGTTCACCCAGCTCCTGGGACTTCCCTCCCCACAGCACCTGTATCTGCTGCTCCTGTCAACTCCAGAGGTTTTTTACGGTTTCTGGACAGAACTGAGCTTTGCCCCAGGAGGGAATGAAATAAATCATTTTGTTACTCTCATTGGGCTCCTCGGCAGGGGGGAAAAGGTGGGAAGGCAGGGATTTGGAGTAGAAACTGGGGGTGGATCAGGACAGGAGCTGTGCCAAGGGCACTGCCAGCTCTGCTGCAGCAGCGAGTCTCCCTCTCGTGGTGCTGTCCATGGGGAAATCCAGGGGTCATTCCACACYCCTTTTTAAAAAATGGGAGGTTTTAATCTGTTCAGTGAACTCCTCCCTGCTTCTGCAGTGTTTTTTATCTGTAAAAGAGTCCCTGGAGCTCCATCTCCTTCCCTGCAAAGAAATCTACAATCAAACCTTGGGGTTTGCGTTTCCTTCTGGTAGGGCTTGAAAAAAATCCATAAAAACTGATCAGAGCCCACCAAGCAGAACCAGGGATAATGGGCCGGGGCAGCCCCTCACCATTAAAATCCTGCAGGTACTGCTGAGTTTTGACAGTTAACCCTATTTTTCACCAGAAAATTCCTTCTTAGCCCACAATTTCAGGATAAATTACGGTATCACCCTGAACCAGTGGCTGGTTCCAGGATAAATTACAGTATCACCAGCAGGGGCTGGTGTGGAAGAGCTGGATATAGCTGGGACAGGGGTTATCCTGGGAAATAGGGAAGTTTTCCCCAACATGATGCTGGAAATGAGGAAATGTGTYTCATCAGTTGGCAAAGCCAAATGTCCCCCCACCTCCAGCCTCTGCCTTTTCCAGAAGGAAGAATGCCTATCCCTGTTGGGTTTCCCCTCTCTTGTCATTGCCAGATGGATTCAGGAAGGGAAGCAAGGYCTGGAAAATCAGTCCTTGGATAATGTCTTGGATAGCCCAGTGCCTTCCTGCTGGAATTCCTGTGAGTGTCTCCTCTTCCAGAGCTGTTTAAAAGGAACAAATTGGATCATCAGGTGCTGCCTGAGGCCCTGTAGGAGCTGGATCCAACACCCGTCCCTGCAGGTAGAATCCAATTATTGCTTGATGGACTTTTCTCCTTTGGGAAGACATTCCTGGAGCCCGGGTGTGGGGACTCAGCCTGGCTTGGCTCAGTTTTGGGGTGCTGTGCCGCTCCTCATCCCACAGGCGATTTGGGGCGGCTCTGGAATGGGACYTGGCCCATCCTGAACGGCGGGCCGGGCAAGAGCGCGGAACTGGGACTCTGCGCTCCCCCGGACGCCCTTTATGGCGGTTCCTCCCCCGGAGCTCCGTCGCCACGGCTGTCCCAGCCCCGTGGCTTTGTTGGTGTCCCGGGAACACAAACCCTGCTGCTTCCCGTGGTGGCACCTGCGCAGGAACGGCCCCGCTGCCCTGTCCGGGCCCTGTCCGGTGCCCTGAACGGTGCCGGGAGGACACGGCGCTGTCTCCGACCCCCGGGACCCCCGGCACCGCCCGCACGTCGCGAATGGCCCCCCGCGCCCCCGGCTCCCCGTGGCTTCGCCAATGAAAAAATCGCTCCGGCGCTCCCCGCCAATCAGAGGCTGTCGCTGGGTAGATTAGAGACCAGTGTTGGGGAGAGGGCGGGTTTACGCGCGTTGTGCAAGCACTGCCAGCCAGTCACAGGAGGAGGTGGGTGGTGATTGACARAGGAGCGAACCAATTAGCTGGCGAGGCTATGCCCG
>QVAJ01000226.1:925641-941397 GCA_003546035.1 Mixornis gularis | reverse complement strand
GGGTAATAATCAGAGGGCTGAGCCAGCCCAGGAATCTCTCAGTGATATCCCATACCCAGGCCCCAGGGAGGCAGCAGACTTCCCTGTGGGATGGGTCTGGGTGATATATGGGGCCCTCTGTTCCCCTCAGAAGGGAATCACCTACTACAATTACCCTTCTTTTCTTCTTGATGATAGAGGTGGAGATCCATCCTACAGATGAATCATAATTGGGAGGCTCACTGGGCAGATAATTTCCCTCTAAATCATCTGGCTGGCTCTCTAGATCCAGGGCCTCATACCTATTCTGAAGTGGCACCTGTCAAAGTACTATTAAAGGAAATAGTTCCTGACTTTTCTGAATTCCTGAATGATTGTCCTCAGTCAACGAGTCCATTTTATTTCAGAAGAAAAGATTTTACTGTCCAAGTATTATCAAAATTCCTCCTGTTTAAATAGGATTTACATACTCCCTGGAAACCACAGGCTAGTAAAAAGGTGGAAAGAATGAATCCAAATTCTTTTAAAAGATATTAATTTTTTGCCAGGAAACTCAGCTCAAATAGGTAGATATCCATTACCTATTTATTCATGGAGTTCTCTAACTCCATGAGTTACAGAAGGAGTGAGACCTTTTGAAATATTACATAGGAAATCATATCTAACTAATAGTATGGACAATTGAAGTGACCAGATGATGCTAAAGGCATGACAAAAGATTATTTGCATTGTCTTCCTTGTGTTTTATCCTCTTTTCATATGTAATCAGTGAGCACATTTGTCCCTGGAGCTGTCACACTACACAGCGTTCCACCTGGAAACTTGGTTTATGTTCCCAAGTGMAAAGCTGGACTACTGAAAGGGAAGTGGAAAAGATCTTGCATTGTCCCAGCTCAATTATTTTCATAGCTCCACTGATGCCCATTTGCAGTTAGGCTGCTGTAGGATTCTGTGTTTATATGTGTATTCATTTAAGTTATGGAATCGACTGTGTGTCTTCAAAATGGAGATTTGTCAGGGAATGATTGTCAGAAGATGAGGAGTCCTGGCTGTTGTGGTCCAGGAGCAGAGCTGAGCCTGGGGGTCCATGGGTGCAGCCACCCTGTCTGGAGCTGCTGTCCCAGCTGTGCCACAGCTCTGGCAGACACCTGGGGACAGGACAATGTTCCAACTTCCCATCTGGGGTCTGACAAGATCTCAGGAATGGGTGTGGACCTGTGAGTTTTTTATCTTCTTCTGTTAGAGCTGGGATTAAACACTCGAGAGATGCAGTTTTTGTGTTCGGACTCAGATGTTTATTAATTCTTATCTATAGTACAGTCTCACAAGCTGTGAGTTCTAGCTAAAAAAATGAAAAGTGGCTCTGTCTCTATCTCTTTCCAAGGTCTTTTAAGCACAAATGAAGCAATTATGAGATGACACCTACATTATTTTTACTTTTAACCCAATAACCAACCACCCGTGGTCCGCAATGTGGACCTTTTCACCCAATTACAAAACACCACCCAAACCCATGAAGAAGGTGAAAAGAAGAAGAACTAACCTACGCCCTGAATCCTCCATTTGCCTTATATATATTATTCAGGAGTGAAAAAGGGAGTGGAGTGTTTCCTGGGGATTTTCCTTCTTTGTTAGATCTCAGGGATTCCCATGAACTTTAACAGTCCCTTGGCAGGATTTAAGCACACATTTAAATCAAGCACTTGCCAACTGCCCTCCTGAGGTGTGGCTGAAATCCATCTGTGAGCTCCTGTTCCCTCCACAACGGGAGAGAGCAGGTTTCTTTATTTATTTATTTTTTAATTTAGTGATAAAAGAAACTCAGGAGTTACACTGGYGTTCAGCCCCTGTTTTAAGTTCAGGTTCCACCACGTCCTTTCCCAGGCTGTCACATAATGGGAGGGATACATCAAACCAGCCCCATAAATGTATCCTGCACCTTTCTTTATTCGCCCTGGAATGACAGTCCATGATCCTGCTGGGCCATCTCTGCTGCTCTGTGTGGAAGCCAAGGTGGTGCCTTTAYATTCCATGATAAGGATTTTGTTATTTTTTTAAGTAACTTGGGAGCCACCTTAAGGCTGGCTGGTAGAAAACAGCAACCTCCTCTATTTCCTTTGGTGGTTTCTCATTCCTGTGTATCCCATTTAAGTTGTAGTCTCACAATTTGGCAAGCAGAATCTATCACTTAAATTTGGGCTTTGGTCTAATAGTCATGAATATCAATACTGAAAGTCTTTCTGAGATTTGGCTCAGGTCCCTATATGCATTTTATAAAACTGCTTCTGACCACTGTTTAAATTTAATTCCCCCACCAAACTCTGAAAGGGACCAATGGATTGTCCTCCCTCAGTTTGCTCCCTCCTTTGTGGGGTGTGGTTAATGTTTGCTTCTTGGCTTTGCAGAGGAGAAATTYCAGAAATTCCATTAACACACCACCAGACTTGCACTGCTCTTGTTGGAAACAAATGAAAAGCTTCCTGACCTTGCAGTGGCCATCTGGTTCTTGTTGCATGGGCAGCCTGTGGGTTTGCCAAATCACTCTCCAGAACCCAAAGTTACCCAAAGCAGTGATCTGGCATGAAGAATATTCTTCCCACCTGGGTTCTGTGTCCAGCTCTGGGGTGCCCAAGACACAAACAACAAAAGTTGGAATGATCAAAGGGCTGGGACCCCTCTGCTCTGGAGACAGACTGACAGAGATGGGGCTGGAGAAGGGAAAGCTCACTAGACACCTTAGAGACCCTTCCAGTGCCTAAAGGGRCTTACGAGAAAAAKAAAGTTGTAGAGGGACTTTGGCCAAAGGCTTGGAGTGACAGGACAAAGGGAGAATGGCTCCACACAGAGASGGYAGGGTTAGATCAGATATTGGGAAGCAATTCTTCCCCATGAGAGTGGTGAGGCCCTGGCACAGATTGCCCAGAGCTGTGGGTGCCCCGTTGCTGGAAGTGTCCCAGGGTGGGTTGGGACAGGGCTTGGAGCACCCTGGAGCAGTGGGTATGTACCCATGGCATGGGTGGAACGACCTGGTGCTTGTGGTGCCTTCCAGCCCAAACCCGTCTGTGACCCCATGATTTATTGCTGGTGATTCTGTGCTTTTCCCTCTGAAGGCTGGAAATGTTTTCAAGTGGCTGCAGCTTTCACGATTGAAGGCAAAGCTGCTGCTCTGTGTGTTTGCTTTTCACCTCTTCCCTTATTGTTAAAAATGACCCTATAATATTGGCTTTCACATTTGTGTATTAATTTTACATGCTGTTATTAATTGTAAGTATTCAAATATAGTGCAATTTATAACCCCTTTTAGCTGCTTGCAAATATAACCTAATTTTTCATTTTAAGTATGCACCGTATAACCCATGGAAATAGTAGTCTGATGAATATATTATGTTTATATATACACCTTATAGAAATAATGATGTGATGAATGTATTGTACTGTGGGCCTTGGCAAAATATAAAATGTTAAAATACCTCTATGTCACTGAGAAAACTGTACAAAGCAATTAAGTTTTTTCCCCCATTCTGCTGACTGACCTCTCCATTTCATAACAGTGACACAAACCAGAGCACTGGAGGAGAATTAGAGAAGGACTCGTTAACTCCTCGTTATCAGGGAAGTGTGAAACAACAGGATGAAACCACAAGAAGGAATAAAATATACTGACCTGATCTGCAGTCATGCAGATAAGTCAGAGTGAAAAATCAAAACAAAAGAAAGTTCCTACAACATCAAAGCTACCAAGAATGTTTGAATAATGCATGAAACTTATGAATATCTATGTACCTTAGTAAAGTAACAGTATATAGATAACAGTCTTAATGTACAGGAGTGTTCATTGGCTGATAGCCAGGAACACCCCAGCGCTGGACATTGTCTTTTTTTATTCCCTTATTAAACTTTTGGAAAATATTTTAAGTTTTCACATTTATCCTCTCCTCTGCCTTTTCCTGTGTGAGTCTACTTCCATGGTTCACCTTTTCTGGTGAAATGAACTGTCACACTGTTGTAAATAGGCACTGTGTATTAATCTGGGCATAAGAAATTAAAGAATTACAGGCAGAAGGAATGCACTGACAGAATCACCTGAGGAAAAAGTGGACTGAGGAATGTCTTCCTCAATCTGCAAATGAAAGAAGGACTGCAACTGGGTCTCCAATGCCAAATCAGCTGAACCATCAGCCTCAGACAGCTGAGCCATCAGCCTCAGACAGTTGAGCCATCACCCCCGGCCAGCTCCGACTCCCCAGTAGACATCGGCCGGGACCCCACTCTACAATTGAATATGTTTTTAAGTTAATCCTCAAACACCATTCAGATTCCACTCTGGGAGAAGTTTGAATCCCAAAGAGAGGACTCATGAATGTCATAATTCKGCCMCAGACAAAGRAAAACCCTGCCTGGARGGAAATAAAAAGTATAAAAACTGGACCCTAAAAGCAGGACGGCGGAGCGAATGACAGGGGGACTTGGCGCGGGCCAGTCTGGTGTTCKCCTCCCAATTCGATCGAATTTGATCTTTGTTGTGGCTTGGATTTTTGGTTGTTTCATTGCAATTTGGCTGGGTTTTGTTGTGTTTTTATTTCTTTTCTGTATTTCAATTCGCATTAACGAGAAAGTAAATTTTGCCTTTTTTTAATTCTGATTCGGCTCATCATATTTATAACAACACCAAACCGAGGGAGAGGGAACAGGGCCAAGAGAGGTGTTGCAGTACTCAGTTTGCAGATTTCATCCACAAGCCCTGTGCAGAACACACAGCATGTGTGTAGGGCAGCAGGCCCTGCAGATTTTTAKTATCTACAGCTGTTTCTATGAATACAGGACTTCACAGAGAAGATTCACACAGTGCTGTGCTTCTTGTAAATGGAATTATTTATATTCTTGCTAGGTAGCAAGTGCCAGCTGATAGCTTGAGAAGGAAATTATAAAATCATGGAATCTCCTGAGCTGGAAGTGGCCCACAAGGATAATTGAGTGCAACTCCTGCCCTGCACAGRCACCYCAACAACCTGAGAGCATCCTCCAAATGCTCCTTGAGCCCTGGCACCCTTGGGGCTGTGACCATTCCCTGGGACCACAACCTGGGGTCCAGATTTGATTAGTTCAGGTTTATGAGACATAAATTTTCTATTAAAAAAGGAAAGTGTTGGTTGATTACATAGGGTGTTGTACTATGTTTAGTAATTTGATGTTTACAAAATATTTTATGGATGTCTATGAAGTTGCAGTTGCTACCATTCTTGTGGAGGAACGTACCAGCAGAGCTAACTTTTTCTATTTAAATCGAGAGAAGCATCATTTAATTTCACTTAAAATGTGCTCTTTTGCCCATCATAGCTTGGAGGGGTGGATTCTAAGCTTTTAGACATTTAAAAAAAAGGCAAACCAAGTCTTTGACTGTGACTAAGTGTAGGTGGGGCACCTGAGCTGGTGAAAGTCAGATAATCTCTCACTGATATCCACAATTAGCAGAGCTGTTGCAAACAAGACCTAGAAATACAGACACATTAATATTAAACACCAGCAGCTCACGAACCTAGCAGTCAAGATAGAGAATAATTTTCTTCACTAACAATTTTTTCCCTTTGCTTTTGCATTTTAAAGTGTGTAATTTAATAAATGCAGATGTATTTGAAACTCAAGTCATATCCTTCCTAGTTCATGAAATGGTGTGGCAGATAGAACTTTTCTCCTTAAAGAAATGTTGAGCTTGAGTGGAAAAAAGGTTTTATGGAGCAAGTGTGAAAGAATAAAAAGGGATAAAAGGCCTTATATTCTCTTTTGCCTGTTTAGTGGTATGAAAATGCTGGTGATGACATCCCTCCTGGCTCTGAGGGAGCAATAAGATCCTTTATTTAGTTTATTTAGGTATTCATGCTGTATAGTAATGACATAGAGGAGAAGCCTTACTGGAAATTTTTTCTCTTAACATGGCTCACCTGTGATCTGTTGGGGTGTGGGCAGGGGCAGCTGCAGGTACAGGTGAACGTGGCATTGCAGCATCCACCTCACAGCTGCAGAGCTGATGGGCAACAAATTGTGCGAGATTCCCAAGACTTTCCTGTTTCTGCATCGGGAGAAAACCATCTGGCCAAAGAAGACATTTCCTACAATAGCCAATATCCTGGTAGAGATGCAATAATTTTTTTTTTTCAATAGAAGCTTAATTCTGCACTGTCTGAAAGTCAGCTGGAACTTACATCTGCTGGCCTTTCTTCTGCTTATTTCTTCCTCAGTTCTTTCTCTCCTCTGACTGAAGAACTGGCAGGCTGACCAGGCCAGCCTGCTTGTCTGACCAGCCCAAACTAACCCAGTGTGTTCCCAAATAGGTGTAAACTTCAACCACAGTAAAAGCTGYTGAGAAAGTCATGAATTGTATCCCATCCTGCAAGTCAAATTATTGACTGCTTACYCACTACTGTTGATTCAACTGTAAATTACTTTAAAATAGCACTTACAAAGTGTAATTTTCCAYACCAGCAAATTCTTGGTGCCATAGGAAAAACTTTGTGCTGAGACGTTGCTATAAACACATGGCAATGTTTGCATATATAGATTTTGTTTTCCTTCAGATGAAGTTATCTCCTCATTACAAARCTTAGCAGAAGGATTTTTGGGTTTATCATGATCCTGTATACAAGTGTCAGCCCTCTGCTACAGGTGCAGCACAAAGACTCAAGAATTAAAGTTTTACTTTCCATTTAGCTGTCGTTTTTCCYCTCCCTTGTAATTCTTATCTTTAAAATGACAATTTAAATATTTGCATACCCGTGGTAAAACAGTGCCATGTTATCCTGTTAAGATGAACTACTTATCTGAAAGGCAGAAAGCTGAGATAACCAAGAGAACTGTTAGGAGAAGGAGGCCTACAGGAGAGCTGGAGAGGGACTTTGGACAAGGACCTGGACTGACTGGACAAGGGGGAACAGCTTTAAGCTGAAAGATGGTAGATTGAGATTGAAATTTAGTAGGAAATTCCTCCCTGTGAGGGTGGGTTGGCCCAGGCACAGGGTGGCTGTGGCTGCTCCTGGATCCCTGGAAGTGTCCAAGGCCAGGTTGGACAGAACTTGGAGCAGCTTGGGATGGTGSAAGGTGTCCCTGCCATGGAACAAGATGGTCTCCCAGGTCTCTCCCAACCCAAACCACTCTGGGGTTCTCATTTATGTTCTTCAGCTGGCCAAAGCTGAGGAGGGAGAAGAAGAAAGGGAAGCACAAGAGACCAACTCCCTAAGGAAGGTTTGTGAGGGTGAGGAAGATCCTTGCAATGAGGTTTCCCCCTTGCAAAGAGTGGACCCCTTGCTTTCTAACCTCCTCCCAAAGCCTAGATTCAGTTAGGTCTAATCTTAGCCTCAGATTTTGACAATGGCTTATGTTTAGTGGAATTACCTATACAAAGTTTGTAATAGTTAATACTGAACAGCTACCTGGGTTTTTTTTAATAATTTAGCATGCCATCAGTCACTCACKGAGGATCTGTTGCAACTAAGAAATCTCTCTGCCTTGGGCATGGAAGGACCTCTTAATTTCAAGTAAGGGATCTGAAACTTTGAGTGGTGCCCCAGCTCCAGAGGAGAGTCACTGGTATGCAGTCCAGCTGCCACTCAGGGACAGCTCAAATTTGGCTTATCCTGATGGCAATATTTGTAGAGTGAAGTAGTTGGCAGCTGGTCAGTAGTTTAGAGAAGATAGATGTCTTTGCTTTAGCTCTGTTATCTTCTYCTGTACTTTAGTTATTTTCCATCTTTGGGCTTTGAAACCACCTTTAAAAATATTTTTCCAAAGTACCTTCACTTCCTTGTACATAAGCCAGGATCTTTCCAGCTCACAGGCCCACCACATGGTGTGAACATAATCACTTCCCTGTGTCTAAGCCAGGAACTTCCACCTTGCAGATCCGCTTGCAGATCCACCACGGGGTGTGGGATCTGTTGCTCCATAGTTGGAGTTGGAGTACCCAAAGTACAGCTGAGAGTCAAGTGTACCCATAAGAGGCCCCACAGCAATATTTATAAAACTGCCTTGGGGCCTCAGTTGCCATCTCTCTCTGTCACTGGTTATGTTCCTATACTTGCAACTTTTTTTTTCAATAGACAGGAGAGTTTTCTTCTAATTACAAAATTCAGTGTCAGCACATGACTGGTTGTTACAAATGGAGATGAGAGCTTAGGCAAGTCCTGCCTTTGACTCAGATTTCTGGCACTAGCTCTGATTGAGGCCTGCCCCATAAATGTCTCATTTGCAAGTTCTTAAGAATGGCCAATTAGGTCTATTACAAAATGAATTATTTATTGAATAGTCACAAGATTAGACACTCAACTTTAAACAGACTCCTTATTAAGCAGGATGAAACAAAACCAACTACTAGTAGATGAAAAGGTACCTATATTACAGCTAGTGAAGGAATAGTATAGATTAGGAGTGAATGTAACTTAGSAACATACTGATGATGGAATACACACAAGGTCCTTTTACTCTATTCCTGAAAAAATATCTGTGGAATTTGTGTCCAAGCTCTGGGGAGAAGTCCTACGTGTTTCCAAGGCGTGTATAGGGGACTTCTGTGTCCACAAAAGTTTGTGCAGCTTTTATAGTTTTTAAAGTGAAKTGTCTGTCAGTCAGAAATTCCAGCTTAAATCCCCACATCTTGATCTCAAGGCCAGTTGTTTATTGTTCCACCCCTGGTGCCAGAGAGAGAGATAACTCACTAGCCACAGACAACTCACTAGTCATGCAGGCCAGCCTGGRTTATGCCATCAGTTCGTGTGATGGGGGACAATGCCCAGAGCTGTGGCAGCAGCTGATGGACAGAACAGATCAGCTCTTCTGTGCTGGGGGACGTCGCTGGTTTCCAAGCAGTGGCTGGAGTTACTAAGCAAATAGTCAGAAGTGACAGCTCTTACTGGCTTTAGGCAAAAGACTTGGGTTCCCACCTGGCTTTTTGGTCCTTTCTTCAGTTTTATGAGCATATTTGGTTGGATACCCCATCCGAAATGCCAGATGTGTCTGTTCCAGCTGCTGTGGTGGCATTTGGCAAAGCCTGGTCCTCTCACTTTCTCACTGCAGTTTTATCAGCAGGAGGCCTGAAGCTGGGTGAAGGGAGGTCCTTTCTTGCCAGCTTGTCTYCCTGCACACTCCTTTGCTTGCCCATCAGGCCTTTTTGGCTTCCTTACAGCAGCACCGTGTGACCCATCAGTCGGTGCTGAGGGCACCAGGGGCTGTCTTTGCCCTCCATCAACACAGTCCCTTTCAGAGCAGGTTACAGTAACTTGCAAGGGAAAAGGATGCAACAGAGGCCATGAGGTCTTTGTAGTTCCCTTTTCTTGGAGAACAAATGGGATCTTGCATGCAGCACAAGGTCTGAGCAGGGTGGTATTGCCCAGGCTATAAACCAGAAGGGAAAAACTGAGGATAAGCTGGGAGGAGGAAAATGAGAAGAAATGAGATGTTAAGGAGGTTTTATTGTGGAAACAAGATGAATGCAATGGCACTATTCGTGCATCCATTCTCTCTGGTAATTATTTTGACACTTTGATCAGACCCAGTTTGGCTGAAGTGAGAAGTTCTAGAGATAATAGATTTCCCACGACCTGGGAGCATAGCGGGAACAACTGGGTAAAGGAAACAAGCTCAAGTTAATTYTTCTGTCCACCAAAGACAACAGCAATAAACTTTTATAGATGACAGAGATTGATAGGAAAGATATGGTTGCTCTAACCAGAAAATCACTTCTGAGTTRGTCACTGGGCAACAAAGGTCTGTCTTTCACACACAAAGCTGTGAGAAACCAGGCTTCACACATTCCAGGGTGTGTGGTTCCATTYCTGTAAGGTGAACAGGCCCCAGCTCATGGCCTCAGGGGCAGCCTCCCTTCCTGTGCCAGCCCAGGGATCAAATGCCCAGCAGCACAGGTGGCACTGAGGCTGAATGGGAATAKCCCCCAGAGTTCATGTGCAGCCCTGCAGSATCCTTCCAATCCAARCCATCCTGTAACTGCAGGATGATTCTGTGATTCCTGGCCCTCTGCAAGCATCCTTTGCTTGTTTATATATAACTTACTAGTTAGGTGGTGGGATGAACCATCTAATCTTAAGGCAGACCTCCCAGCACTGCCTTTGCAAACCAAAACGAGGACGTGCAGACTCGCAGTTGCCACGTGTCTGTCACCCTGGATACCCCAGTTGTGACAACAGAGCCACCATGGCTGTGAGGTCAGAGTAACTCCCTGCACAGCCCCGTGGCACGAGGACAGAACCCAGAGTGGCTGTGTGSCCATCACACTGGGCAGACATCACCTCCTGCTGCAGCTGAGAAGGTGGAGCTGAGYGTGGAGGGATGGGGAGGAGAAAGGCTCACCAGACCAGCCACTGCGAGTCTCCCAAACCACTGTCAGAGGTGACTGTGAAGCTCAGCAACTACCCAATGAACTGGTATGAAGTGGGCAGCTCCTGCCCGGGGGGTCCGGTTGGAACAGGAGGATGGATGTGGTGTAACAAGGTCAGGGGGGTTGGAGCAGCATGGGGAAGCTGACAGATTGTCTGAAGACCAACCCTGTGATGTGTGAAGTCCCCTTTCTGTAGGGATGGGCCTCAGCTGAAGAAGAAAAGAGACTCAAGAGACAGGCATAACTTTTCTCTGGTTTCTTTTCCAAGGGATGTTCTTCAGGGTTATTTGGCAACTGGCAGGTGCCTTTGTCTCCSCGTGGAGAAATTTTCTGAGCCCATGCCACCCTCACAGAGTACACACTACATGTTTCTACTGTGGACAGGAGGCAGGATGGGAATATCTGAGGGCCAGTGCAAGCAAAAGGGAGAACAAAGGGTGTTCCCTAACCAGCAGCCCAGGGCTCTCACTTGGATTATGAAGCTTGAGCATTGCTTGTGCTTTGGCCAATCTCAGGCAGAGCCARAAGCAAGGCCCCCTGGCAGTGTCAGTGGCACACCAGAGCCAGAGCCCCCAGCTTTGGCTGCAGAAGGACAAACTGCTGCATAGCCAAGCACTCAGGGGAGAGCCAAGCATCTGCAGGGGAAGGGTTTTCCCCARTTCTGGCAAGAGACCATGCAAAGCCAGACAAAGCTCCTGTGCTTCCTTGCTGTRAAGGGGTTTGCTTAAGGCTTAGGTAATTGACAGCCCCAGGACTCCCTCTCTTTCAGGCAAAAGATGACCCCGCTGAAGAAGAGCTCTGCAGTCTTCATCTTGTTGCTCTCAGTGGCTCTTGGTGAGTTTTCATGAGCAAACAACTGAGAGTGACAGCCTGGCTGTGCTGGATACCAGCTTGTCTTTGGGGCCAGGATATGTGGACACTCCTGTGGCCCAAGTGCTTCCTGGGTGTGCCCTTGGCTGGGGTGGCTTTCAGACCCAGGTAAGACACCCAGGTAGTCTCACAGCCATGCTACTTCTCTGCCATGGGACTGAATGGCTCGCTGCAAGGTTGAGAGAGAAAGGCATAGGTGTTTCCAGKGCTGAACTGGGGATGCCCAGAGGGGAGGGGCTGTGCAAGGGGCAGGGTGAGGAGGTAGCTCTCCTAGCCCATACAGCCTGGTCCTGGTGCTGACTGAAGGGAGGGAAAACAGGGAGTAGAACTGGGGCAACAAGCACGACTGCAGCCTATGCTGCGATGTCCTCTGAAGCGTGGGCTGAAGGCCCTTGGTCAGAGGCCCATCCTGTCTCTGCAYCCCACATCCCCCATCCCACACCCCTCAGCTGACCTGCTGTCTGGCCCCCAAGGCAGCAGGGAGCAATGAGTCCTCAGGGTTATCTGCAAACCCCAGTCCTGTAACTGTCTCGGTGATGTGAATTGCAGCTGTTGTTTTCTGCGGGACTGCCGTGTCAGGATGGTCACCCTGGACAAACAGACTCATGGAGGTTAGTGACGGTTGTGGGACAGGCACGTCCTGCAAGGGACTGTTGCTGATGGTGCTGGATGAATCTGAGGCTCTTCTGGTTCTACACAGCATGACCCAAWGAAGAAGAAGATTGTGTAGTCTGCCCACAGTGGCTCTGGCAGTTGATGTTCTAATCAAGAATTTTTTTTTCAGGAGCTGCCAAGTGTATTTCCAGAAGGACTGAAAACCCTCTGGTAAGAGAGATTTCCTAAACTGGAACTGTATCTGTGCAGAAGTGTCAGCTGACTTTGTGCTACCTGTGCTCAGTTTCCGAAGAGCAAAGGCTCCTGCACTTCTGTCCTGCCTTTGCCTTTTGCTCAGCTTGGGCTGGAAAGAAGCATTGGCAGAGCAGGGAAAGCATGTCTGTCTATTCAGTGAGCTCAGGTGCTTCACAGAAGGAATAGGCTGCTTTGACAAGATCTGCTTTTCTGTTCCTGCAGGAATTCACACACTTTGGTTGAAACCCAAATGTTGCAGAATCTGCTGGAAGAGGTCACTCAACTGAGGGCGGAGATCAGTAGTTTGAAGGTGACCCTCCCATTTTGGGGAAAGAGGCTTGACTGGGCAGAACCCCAAGAAAGCTCTCCTTGGTATTGTTGGTGGGGTCAGAACGTTGTGGCCACCAACACTGTTCTTCAGTCCTGGTGGCTCCCATCAGCAGCACAGAGTTTCCCAGCTCTGTGGGCATGGCTTGCCATGCAGRGCTGACACTGAGCTCTGCCTCTGTGGGTGATGGCAGCATGCTGAACTGTGCACTGATGTGGTCCTTTCCTGTGTTTGCTCATGGCTTTCCCAGGAATTGGCCCAGATGGCTTTGGAATCCTGTGTCAAGATGGACTGGGCCCTCAAGAGCTCCGGTAAGGACACAAGCAGCTCGGTCTCCTCGCCTTGTGCTTGTGTGTGTCCTGTCCACAGCCTCCACAAGGATGACTGGGTTTGCCCACACACATGTTCCTGTGCAGATGAGGGGGCTCTATTCCTCCCCACTGCATCTGGAGAAGGAATGGCTGSCTTGTCCTTCACTTCCTCCCAGCACTCTTAGCCCTGTGGGAGAGACAGTCACCAGGCATGTGGCTGCTGTCACTGCCCTGTGTTGCTGGGCAGCCCCCACGGCAGGGTGATGCAGACAGGACAGGTGGACATGGAGCTGGTCAGTGGCATCAGAAATGGTGACTGAGCACCAAGCCCTGCCAGTCTGTAGCTGCTTGCAGCCGTTTGCCCTCCCTTCCTTACAGGAGCCACCATTGACACACAAAGAACTTCCCAGACCTACGACTGCAAAGAGAGTTGTCTCTGCAGGATTTTACGCCTCTTCTGGACTGTCAGCCCTCCTGATACTATTCTGCAGGTGTCTTAGCAGAAATCATCAGTTTCCTTCCCTCCTGTGAATTCGGGAACCATCCCTGGGGGCTTCCCCCTCAGCCCAGTGGTGCAGATCAAGCCCACAGGGTGGATTGGATTCCTGAAACCGAAGGTGGAACACAGGTCTGGGCTTGCTGAGAAACAGTAGTTCCTCCCTGGAGGGCAGTGGAGCCAAACTGAGCTGTACTGCTGCATTCTGCCCACAGTCCTTGGCCACAGCTGGGTGAAAGGATTTCTTTCCACCTGGTGACCCCGTCTCCACTGTCAACCCTAAGAGCTGCTTTCCAAGGTGGGAGGCAGGAGGAGGGGGGATATAGAGTCCCTGGGCAGAAGTGTTTCTGCTTGTCTCTGACTAGAATGGTTTCTTAACCAGTATTCTCTCTTCTGCCATGCTGATCCCACTTTGGCAGGCAGGGAAGTCCTTCTGTTTCTGTCCATTTTCTCACATGCCCCTTATTTTCAAGCTAAATAGAAATAGAGCCCACAGACATGTCAGCCSCAATGCTTCAAGCTACATGGGCACTGGTGTTGGCCCACATGTCATTGCTCTTGTGCTCTGTTGCAGCCAAATGTTCACCCAGGAAACTGCTGGGCCTTCAAAGGGCACCAGGGCCAGGTTGTCATCAGGTTGCCAGCACGAGTCTACCTGACTGCCATCACAGTGCAGCACATCACCAAAGATGCCTCTCCAAGTGGGACCATCAACAGTGCCCCCAAAKACATTGCTGTCTTTGTAAGTCTGCTGGGCACTTCTGCTGGGGCTCTGGTCCTAGGGGGAGGTCAGGGGAAGGTCTTGCTTGCTTTTTTGCATCCTCTGAGCTTTGTGTCCTGCACTCTCCTGAGCACTGCCATGGTCAGCACGACACTTCAAGGGCTTGAGAGACCCATCTTTCTTAAGACTCGTTCTGGTCAAGCACCCAAGGGTTCTTGACCAAAAAGCAAGGCAGAGACTGAGCTCTACCCTAACTGGCCAGGCTACTGCCAGAGCCCTGGGAGAGACTGGGTACATAAGATCCAGTCTGTACATCCCCTCTTTGTTGGGATGAGCCTGACTTGCTCTCCTTGTGCTTTGCTCCCAAGGGAGTGGATGCAGACAGAGAAGAGGAAACTCTCCTGGGGATGTTCAGCTACAATGTGGAAAAAGATCCCATGCAGACTTTCACTCTGAAGGTATGCTCCACACAGGACCAGATGCCAGGGAGCAAAACAGGTTTGCTCTCAAGTCTGTGGCAGGGAAGGTGTGAATGTTTCCTCCCTGGGCAGAGGGTCCTGGATCGCTGCTGAAAGAGACCTGGTGGGGCTTGGAGGACTGAGTAGCATGTGGTTGTGGTAGCCAAAGGGCAGGGCCAGACCTGTGGCAATACAGCTCCTGAGAGATCCCAGTGGCTGCAGCCACTGCCTTCAGAAAAGCCAGATGCACATGCAGCCACACCACCCAAACAACAAACAGACCTTGTGCCATGGAAAAACGGTGATAAATGGTGGCAAAAGCTGTCAGGCACCACTGTTGTTGCACTCTGTGCCCTGCTGACAAGCTGGACAGTGTCAACCCAGCACAGCATGCTCCTTCTCTTCTGTTGTTCTCAGTCTGCCAGCAGGAAGGCAGGCAGAGGGGATGGTGGGGGCTCAGTGGGGTGACACATCAGTGGGGTGACACACCAGCCCCATGCACAGGAGCATGTCCCCAGCCCCTCTGTCAGCACAGAGCAGGGGGCAGAGGGAAAGGAGGCACAGCCCCAGCTGGGCCAGTGTGCAGAAGTTGCCAAGTGCCTTTCCTGGCCCCCAGCCTCCCCAGCAGCCCTGGTACCAGCAGTGAGCTTCAGATCTCTATTGCTCCTCCCAGCTATTTTTGGGAGCTTGTTCCTGAGCAGAAACAGGGTTGCCAGGGTAAGACATGTTGATGTCACTGTTGCTTTTAACACTCTCCTTTTCCCTCTTCACAGAACATGCTGCTCCCCAGAGCCTTTTCACACGTCAAACTTCTTGTGAAGAGCAACTGGGGAAACCCACGGTATACCTGCATTTACCGAGTGAAGGTTCATGGAAAGATGGAAAACCAGAAAGCCTCAACCGAGGGCCAAGATAAATAAAGAAGAAAACACAAAAGAAGAAAGGGCAGGGGGAAGAAGGGAAATGGGGGGAATGATGTGGCAGCCTAATGTTGATTTTAGAGGATGCATGTGGGACTGTGTCAGGTGAGTTTTAGGTAAGATATTAGGAATTATAGTATCATTTTATCCCCTCTGTTGAAAGGGACCCATAAGGATCATCAAGTCCAACTCCTGGCCCTATACAGGACAGCCCCAACAACCACACCATGTATCTGACAGCTGACCAGTTCTCTGGTGTCTTGGTTTAGAAAGACAGGTATCTGACAGGGAAACTGGGGTTCCCCTTAGAATAGAGAATGTAAACCACTCACCCCCCGCCAAATTCTAATTTTGCAATTAAGGGCTCTCAGGCAAAGATTTGGGAATAGGAATAACAGTTCTTTACTAGGAATATCAAGAATACAAATGTGATAGAAAAAAAA
>QVAJ01000226.1:904108-915263 GCA_003546035.1 Mixornis gularis | reverse complement strand
CTGAGGTACCGGGGCTGAGGTACCGGGATTGTGGTACCGGGACTGAGGTACCGGGGCTGTGGTACCGGGACTGAGGTACCGGGACTGAGGGACCGGGGCTGAGGGACCGGGACTGAGGTACCGGGACTGAGGGACCGGGACTGAGGGACCGGGACTGAGGTACCGGGACTGAGGTACCGGGGCTGAGGGACCGGGCATGAGGTGCCGGGCATGAGGTACCGGGACTGAGGTACCGGGGCTGAGGTACCAGGTGTGAGGTACCGGGGCTGAGGTACCGGGGCTGAGGTACCGAGGCTGAGGTACCGGGACTGAGGTACCGGGGCTGAGGTACCGGGGCTGAGGTACTGGGACTGTGGTACCGAGGCTGAGGTACCGGGACTGAGGTACCGGGGCTGAGGTACCGGGGCTGAGGCACTGGGGGTGAGGTACTGGGCTGTAGTACCAGGGCTGAGGTACTGGGTCACTGGGTCTGCAGTACCAGGTCAGTGGGTCTGTGGTACCAGGGCTGCGGTACCGGGGCTGTGGTTCTGTGGTCCAGGGTCATTGGGTATGTGATTCTGGGTCTGTGGTACCGGGCCACTGGGTCTGTGGTTCTGGCTGTGACTGTGTTTGTGTTACTGGCTGTTACTGGGTTCCTGGTTCTGGCTGGGACTGGGTCTGTGGTTCTGGCTGTCACTGGATCACTGGGTCGGTGGTTCTGGGTCACTGTGTTGGTGGTTCTGTGTCACTGGGTCTGTGGTTCTGCGTCACTATGTTTCTGGGTCATTGGGTCTCTGGTTCTGTTTTCGTTTCTGCTGGCATTTAGCCAGCATCAACCTACCACAGGGTTGAACCAGAAGGGGGAATTACCTCATCACCTGTGTTCTAATTGGGAATTCTAGTCAATTATGCTAATTTTCTCAACTTTTAAAACTGTGTTCACTCTGTGGGGGGTGGACTTTTGTGGGCATTTTTCAACATCTGCTCCTGGARGCCTCCAATAAAGACCAGTTTTGTACTACCTCCTATACTAATACTATCTCGAAAGTGTGTGTTTTTTCATTTATCAGTTCTTAAAGCGTCACCTTGACTGTACCACTTGGGTGGTAAACTGTCTCTGACTGTAGCCAGAGCATGGTAAATTTGGGAATGATTCTGACTGTAACAGGAGTCTTCCGTGACCAACCAAGGTGGAGAACCAAGGATAAGTTATCCCTGATAGCCTCAGTAAATCATTTACCTGAGTTYTAACTTCAGCAGAATGGTGCCATTGTTCCCAACCCGGGTTATGGCCAGGATGGAAACTTGGAATTGATAGGAAAGATCTGATAGGAAAGAGAATTTAGGCATTACTTTATTCTGGCCAGGATGTGCAACAGAACTTATTTTATCCACACACGTCCGGGTTGTGCAGTGAAATTCATTCCATCAACACATGCATCTTTACCACATAATTTCATGTATTTACACACGCAAAACCCCAAAGAAATTCTTGTTTATTGGTCTTAAATGCCACAATTCTTAGTATTCGATCTGCTATTGGTTATTGATCCCTTTGCCTTCAATGCTAATTTGGTCTTCATTCTTTGGTTCCCTTATCAATCCCCCACCCCTGACACTCCTCAAGGTGCAACCCTCACCTGTTGAGAATCACTAAGGAATGTGACATATTTCACTGAACCTGAGGGAATTTTTTACAGATTCCTCTGCACAGATCAGTACAGGTGTACACATATCTGAATGTGTGTGAATTGATTATGCTATGAATGCTTTTATCCTGAGTCTGTTATTAAGTCACTGTTAAAATGTAGCAAATACTATTGAATGTCTAATTGTTTAATCAGTTCATGATTGAGTGCTGCTAAACTGTTTGCACCATTATCTTTTTGCACCCTGACCCTTTTGCATCCTCGGTCTTCATGTAAATCATCCTAAATGGATTCCAGTCTGTTTTTCCTACAGATACTTCAGCCATGTAGTCGGTAACAGGGTGAACATCATAATTGAACTCCCTTAAGTCACACTTTCACAAATTTGTATTAAAATCTGTATTTTGCCAGTACCTTTGAGTGCCCAAACCATTCACGGGTGACACCAGTGGGCACACACGACTACATACACGTGTGTGCACGTACAGACACATGGACATACCCATATGTGTGTCTGGCCACAGAGATGGAGACACAGCTCTCACAGTGAGAGGAATGACAGACTTGTCTTTACAAACAAGCAGTGGGTCTGCTGGGAGACAAAACCAGCACTGAGGGATAGAAGAAACAATGGGAAGGATTCCACTGATTGATGAATGGAAAAGAAGATATTTACCTTTACAAACAAACTGTAGGTTTGCTGATAAATGAAATTAGATATTGAAAAATGAAAGAAACAATGGGGAAAACCCATAAATTCTATAAGAATTAAAAATTAAAAGGGGGGTTATACATTAAAAGGGAATCTTGGGTATTAGGCATTCAGGAACGTCCGTACCTCCCAAGTACCTCAGCCAATGGGGAAAGAGAGAGGGAAATGCAGCTGGGAAATTAGGATAAATAAGAGGCTGCATCCTCCCAAATTTGAGAGACCCCAGGGGAAATGCCCCATGGCCTCTCCCTTTATTCCAATAAAGTAAAAGGACTCATCTATCTCCTTTTCGGACATAAACCTCTGGCRCTTGTGGATTAATTTTTCTAACAACAGGAACACCAACAGCCCCAAAGCCTCATCCTGTTCCCCTCTGGCTAATCAGTCCCTCAGTCCTTGAGTGGAAAAATACATACACACACGTCCCCACAGCACGCAGGTCCGTGCACACGCACGTGCGGATCCATGTGCACACACGGTGTGCAGAAACCAGCTCAGCACCTCCGCCTGCCCGGCTGCTCTCCCGGCATCTCTCCAGCTGCGGACACCACCRAGCACCAACACCCGCTGCACCCCCGTCACCTCCCACCCAGAGGCGGCCCGCGGTCCTGCTCCGCTCCCGGGAGCGGGTCGGGGCCGTGTGGGGACGGAACCGCCCGGCACCGCAGCAGCTCCGGGACCGGCGGAGGGCGGAGGTGAGCGCCGGCAGCGAGGCCRGAGACGGGCGGAGGTGTGTGCCGGCAGCGGGGCCGGACAGGGGCGGGAGTGCGGCCGGCAGCGGCGGCGGACGGGCGGCAGAACGGGCCGGAGAGCGGCATACGGCAGTTTTTGGCTCGGCTCGGCATGGCTCGGCWCGGCGACAGGAGATGCACCTGCGGGAGTCAGACGCCCATCACAGCCCATCTCCCTTTGGACCCTTTCCCAAGGCCTGGCACGGTGCAGTGATGGAGCGGAGAGGRAGGGACATGCAGGCTCAGGATGTGTGCGAGGAAGAGGAGGATGGCGGTGAAGAGGTTTCACGAGCAAGGAGACTCTCGCTGCCGAGCAGGTGGGACGCGGCTCCGTCGGGCAGAGCGCTGTACCGGGTGTGCTGGAGCCGTGCCGGGTCGGGTTTGGTGCCCTTTGCGATCAGCTCCCGGCCGGGCGGGTGTGCGAGCCCGGAGAGGCTGRGGGATCCCCCCACAGCCCGGCCACCCTCCTCCCCGAGCTCCCAGGGCGTCCCAGGCAGATGTTCGTCCTGGAGATCCCCGCTAGATGGGCCCCGCGGTCCCTCAACAGGCTTTTCTGCCCCGGCAGCAGGGGGAATTTGGCTCCTGGCTTACACTTAGGGTTTAGGAGTCAAATGACAGCTGAGTGAGGAGATGGATCTGCCTCACACGGAAACGGGGCTGGACCCCACAGCAGAAATGATATGACTCTGATTTACACAASAGAGTGGTGTAGAAGGGGGCAGATTGCTAATTTAACCTTAGTGGAAGGTGCCCTTGGCTACGGCAGGGGGCTTGGGATGAGATAATCATCAAAGCCCCTTCCAGCCCAAGCCATTCTGTGATTCTAGGAACCTCTTTGCAATCGAGGACATCCTCCTCCAAAGCACATCAAAACTGGCTGGAGCAGCTGCAGGAATTGTTCTCCGTTCCATGGGCTCCCTGATCACTCCTTTCTGGCCCCCAGCACAGCTGGCTGCTCACCTGGCAAGCATTTCCCTCACCGGTAGAACGACCCCAACAAAGCCGAGGAGAGGAAGCTGTGAGCAAGGCAGCACAGTACCGTGGGTGGAGCAGCACCCTGGGGTGCCCGAGGAGGAGTGGGCACAGCTGGGCAGTCACACCAGCCGTTACATCTGTAGAACAGGGATGCCATTWGCTGTGGGACATTACTGCAAGGAATTAGATTGATTCAGTTAATTTGCCGACAGTCTGGAAAACCCCAGGAAACCCCCCCCCGTGAATAACACTTCTGGTGCCTCAGTCCCCTGCTGTGGAAGGTGCTGATAACCCAGCTTTCTCCTTACCTCAGCTCAGGGGTTACCATRCCATTCACACAGTCAGGGTTTCCCAAGCCTGGCAGGGCTTGGCAGGACACAATCCAGCCTAGGCTTGTTGGGTTCCTGCATCCCCAGACATCCTCCCTACCCTGCATGCAGGACTTACCTCCGTAAGGCTGAGCAAGCGGTTGTTTAAGTGACCGGTGCCAGGCAAGGTTTTCCTCTGTGCCTCCAGAAAAGCAAGCCTGAGCACTTTGTGGACTCACCTTGATCCCCTGGAGCTCTGAGACCGGGGTCTCCAGCCAGTGAAATGGACCCAGCCTCGAAGACCCTACAGCCCCAGTATCACAGGGCACAGGTGAGCAGTGTGCACCAGCTGCAGGTGAAATCCTGCAGAGAAGGGGCTGATGGGATGAARGGGGAAACTGTCCTTGGGAACTGGCCAGAGCTGGCTTTTTCACCTCACCCTGCATGATGTGATTCAGCAAATGCCCATTGCCCCCGGCAGCCCGGCTGCTTCCCGGTGCAGGTGGGGAAGCTGGGGACAGAGCTGACCTGGGACAGAGCTGACCTGGGACAGAGCTGACCTGGGACACAGGCGCTCCTCTGTCACAGACAGTGACCGGGCAGCCTGTCCCACCCCCAGCCCAGCCAGTGGCATGCCAAGCACTCGCCCAACTCCCCATGTGCTGGGTAAAGAGGGAACAGCTGCAGGGGCCCTTCTGCTGCCTCAGGAGCTGGGACAGCACCCAGAGTCAGGCCGGGATCTAAATTTAAACTCATGCTTTGTGTGTTTGTACATGCGAGTGCAGRCTCCAGCCCCCACTCCCCCACCACCTCCCCTGCTGCACGGAGGAGACAGACCCAGAGGAGCTCCAGCTGGCTGGGACCTGGGGAAGGGGGGCTCCACTGCAGGGCAGGAGGGGAAGACACAGCTAGGGGAGCAACACCATGGAGCCCGCTTCTCCCCAGGGTGACGTGAAGAAGAGACAACAGAAAGAGAAGTCCAAGAAGCCAGTACCACCAATAGCTCCTCGTCCACCCAGGGCTCTGTTCTGCCTAACCCTGGAAAACCCTCTGCGGAAGGCATGCATCAGCATCGTGGAGTGGAAGTATCCTCTGGCTGCAGGGGCTGGGAGCAGTGTGTGTGTGTCTGTGAGCATGGCAGGGGTGCTGGGGGCACAAGAGCTGTTTCAGGCTTGTGCTGTCTCATCAGGCCTGTAAAAGGCAGTGAGGCACTCAGGGAGCCCTGCTAGGATGCATTGGCAAAGGCAATGGCTGTGCTAGCTGGGGCATGAATAGGCTGGTGGGGAAAGTTGGGGCTGAGGAGTGGGTCTGGCCATGGGGCCTTTGGTGGGGTGGGACAGGCAGGGGCAGCCTGGGGGCAAGGGACTTATGGGAATGAATGTGTTGTGTGTGTTGTGTGTGTTGTGTGCTGGGGAGAAATGGAGAACAGACTGTTGAGAGGGGACAGGGTTTGCTGTGTCAGGAGGGGGCACAGTGCCCATCCTGGGGTGGGGATGGGATCAGGTTGGGGACAATGTGATACTCTGGAGAGAGAGGTTTGGGGGTGGGTAACAAGACCATGGTGAGTTGCTTGGGATGGCTCTTTGTGTGTATCAGCATTTGCCTGATGCCACAGCTGTGCTCTGCCCTGGTGGGGGCCTCCCCCAAATCCTTGCTGACACCATTGTCCTCTCAGCTCCCTTTCCCATTCCTCCCTGAAACTGCTGCCATCAGTAGTAGGCTGATGTGGATGAAGGCTTTTTGTGGATGATACTGTTCAGAGGGCACTTTCTTTGTGCCTTTGGCTTAGTGTTGTAGTTTGGGTGTTGCTTTTTTGACCTTTTCACTGGGTCATTGTAGCTCAGAAATACCAAAATGTCATGTTTCTGCCATGCATCCAGGAACTATCACTTTGTTCACCTATATTTTATGTAAAGGAAGAGTGTGGGAGACAAAATATTTCACTTTGATTTCAGCAAAATGGGCTGTAGCAAAAACAGTGGACTGGGGAACAGAATCAAGTTCTTCCACCACAACTTTTGTGATTTCRGTTGCTGAACCTTATCTGTGTGTTCCTGGCCTTGGCAGGATGATCCCACCCCTGGCCAGGCTTTACTCTAGGAGGTGGCTCAGTCACCTTAGGCTGGCTGTGTTGCTGTGGGAATACCAAAACCATGCCCAGAGATGCTGCTTTGTCCAAAGCCCAGGGAGCCTGTTGGCAGGCACAAGGGCATGCTCGCAGCTCTGGTGGTGCTGGAAGTCCTCATTCCTTCACTGCAAGGGGACTCTCTGTCCTCCAGGGAGTGGGAGAAGAGCCAAAATTGGGGAGTTCTCATTTTCTGTGTCTCAGGCAAGAGAAATGATGGTTCTATGGGCACAGAGAAGGGAACTGTGCCTGTGTCTTAAATGGGCACTGAGTAAGGAAGAAACTTGTGTGTATGCCTGAGTGGCAGGGGAAGAGCTGCAAATAGGACTTACATCTTGCAGCAGGCTCAAACACATCTTGCAGCAGGCTCAAACACATTCTTCCTGCTGGGTCAGCACATGCCAGAGCAAGTGCATAGCACAGGGAGGGTCTTTTCTACATCAGTGCTCGGGAAGGGGACAAGTAGGTGCCCCCCAGAAAGGTGGCATGTGCAGGTGGTTCTGACCTGTGCAGGACAAATGTTCCAGGGAATCAGGTTTCTCCAGTGCCTGGCTGTATTTATACCCAGATGCACCTGGCTGCCCTCACTCAGGGATCAGGGTATGTGACAGGGTCGGGTCGTTCCAGTTCCTGTGGTTATTATGGTCTGCAGGGACACGCAGGCTGCCAAGGGGAGATTAGCTGTGACCCTCTTCTGTGGGGTACCTGGGCTGTAGGGTCCGTGTGCAGTACGTATTCCTGTTCCTTGGGCCCATCACTGCTGGACAGCTGCTGCTGTCAGAGCACAAAGCTGAGCCACAGGAGTGGGACAGGGTCTTTTTCAAGCAGTTGAAGGGTGGGGACCATCACTCAGCCCAGGGTGGGTGAAAGGCTGGCTTGAGGCAGAGGGCATTTTGTGCTGAAATTTGCTCACATCTCAAAAAGTATGTTTATTAGAACAAGGAAATCTGAACGTTCTGCAGCTTACTGGGTGTTGTCTGCAAGACAGTCCAACAGCCTGATAGTTGTTGGGACATGTCTCGTTTTGTGACACCACCCTGGGATTTCAGGTCATTTTGTAGCCAGGACAACTTCAAGGCAGATGAGTGAGGATTGTGGAGGACCACAGAGCTGCAAGACACAGAGTCCTAATTCCTGCAGCAAGGCAGGTGTGGGGACCCTTGGGTGCTGTGTGGTGGGAGCATGCTGGACAGAAAGACGTTAGATTGRGAGGCAAGGAGATGAGGAGGATGAGGCTCTGTGTCAGTGGCAGGAGGCAGAGACACTGTACCCAGTTATCTACATGTCTGGTTTTTGGCTCAATCTCTCCCACTGCATTTCTACCTCATAACTGTGCCAGACTCACAGGCAGCAAGTGGATTCCAGCTCCAGTTACAGGAGCTGCAGTCGAGGTCACCCTTCAAGGAAGGCTTGTCTTACCCTCCAAGCAGACAGGGAGGCCTCCAACCCCTGGGCTCTGCCTCATTACCTGGACACAAAGGGGAGCAGCTTTTCCAGCTGACTTCAGTTTTTAAAGTGTCATCAGGTTGATGGATAGAAAAGTTCAGAAAAGGAAAAAAAGCCTGTGATGAGCCCAGGACACAMCTGACAGCACTCAGCCAGCACTCAGGCTGGTGTGGATAGCATGGTCCCCAGCTGCCCCTTGCTYTGTAATACTGGACGGGACAGTGGTGTGGCCACCAGAGCCCAAGGCAGCCCTCAAGGGAGAATACTGGGGGAAACAGAGAGGGGGGTATCTGTGGAGGGAGAGCCTGGCTGCAAATGAGGTCCTGGAGACAGAGTCTGAGCCCTTTGGAGGCTTCAGGAAGGTGAGAGCTGAAGCTTGTCCAAGAGATTTCAAGGCCCAAGCAAAGCAGTGACAGCAGCAGGAGCCCAGAAGTGACCAAGTGTCTGTCCCAGGGTCCTCATGGGGAAATAGTAAAGTCACCCCTTTAATTCTAAGATGTCATAGGGCCCAAACAGAACAATTTCTACCTTGAAGGGGGTGGGACAGTMCTCAGGCTGAGTGCTGTGTCCACTCCCAGCCCCTGGCACTCCTGGGGACAGTCACTGGAGTACTGCCTGTACTGGGCCACCAAGGCTGTAAGGACACCTGGGGATGTTCTGCCAGAGGAGCCCCTGGATGAGCTGCCTTGCCCCAGGTACCTTCACTGGGGCCATACAGCCCCGAGCAGCAGGAGTGTCCCTCATGGATGCTGAGTGCAGAGGGAGCCAGGGCCTGCCTGCTCTGGAGGGGGATGCTTTGGTTCAGTGCCTACATTCTGCAAAAGGGTCCTGAGCCTTCAGGGTGATTCACTGAAGGATGAGGAGGGGGAAACTGCCAGCTCTCCCATCCCTTTGTCCTGTGTCCAAGCTGACCCTCTGCAGTGGCCATGTGTCCTGGCCCTGCAGCACCTGGGCAGCACCTGAGGATGTGCTGAGGCTGAGGTCTGGCTGCTGTCTCTGTGCTCTGCCCCAGTGGGGGTTTGTTCTCCACACCCACCCAGGCAGGACAGGACAGGGCAGGGGTGAGGTTATTCCTGCTTTTTCTCTTCTGTCTGTGCTCCTTAACACTCCCTCTTAGACCCTTCGAGATCATCATCCTCCTCACCATCTTTGCCAACTGTGTTGCTCTGGCCATCTACCTGCCCATGCCTGAGGATGACACCAACATTGCCAACTCCAGCCTGGTAAGGAACACGTGGAACCCCGAGGGCTTTGTGGGGCTGGTGGCTTGGTGTGACACGGCTGCAAGGTGGCAAGAGCTGTGCTGGGACCATCTGCTGCCCCAGGGGAGGTCCAGGCAGTGCTGGTCCAGCCAAAGCTGCTGCAGACAATGGGAGGCAGGGCTGGGAAGGAGTGACTGCAAAATGGGTTTTCAGAGGGGCTGAAACCACCTCTGGGTTGAGATCAAAGGCAGCAGGTTGTGTGTGGAGTACACATGGAGGAAGAATTGATGCCAATTAAAGAAAAAAAAATTACCTCTGACTTTTTAAATCACAGTTTTAAAAGGAGACGTCCTGTTCCAGAAAGGCTCAAATGGTTTGTTTCAGCATTTTTGAATACATTTTTCTGACCTTGCCTTTCAAAACTATGTTTTAGTTTTGTTACTTTTTATTTAAGAGGGGAAAACCCTGTTTCTGTTAGGCAGAAAGGTTACTCCTTTYCAATCATTAGTCCATATTTTTCCACCATTGCTCCAGTTTTCCTGGAATATGATGTTTTGATGTGACCCAGATCAACAGTTTGCACTATTTTTAGTTTGCCACTCTTTTCTTCTCTTCAGATCCCCACTGTGGTTCAGTCCACATTGATTTCCATTGAGAGACTGAGTGTGATGAYTAGATCAAAACATCTAAATCCCCCTTTTAATGAAATGTTCTCTCCTGCTGGTTTTGGTTCCTCAGGGTAAATGCCCAGGAAGGTTAGTCCCTGGGGTGTTCCTTCAGCCTCCTGGCTGATCTGACCAGCCTCCCCAACCCCTTGGACTGGTTTTGGTTTCTTCCCTGGCCAGGGGGGCATAGCAGGCTTTGGGAGGTGCAGTTATCTCAGGGGASAGGTTAAAGAGGCAAAGCAAAGCTGGGGCAGGCTGACCACGGGAAACAGGAGATGGGGATGGTGGGGATGGGGGGTTCCCTCTGGGATGTGGCTGAGCCCTGGGAGGGCAGAGCTGGGGGAAGCCCAGGAGTGTGTGGRGATAAGGGGATGAAGTGGCACTGGCCCCACAGGGCTCCCAGAGGGGCTGATATTGCCCCAGGGCCTTTTCCATAAGCAAGAGGCACACGGGCAAGGACCAAGTGATGTAAATTCATTGCATAAATGAAATTCCATCTGTTTTTATTTCTGTATATTAGATACTTATTATTATATTATACTTATGCTATACCCTRCTGGGGGATGTTTCAGCCTGTTGCCACACCAACAGGTATCAAGAGCCACATAGCCCCAGGCTGCTGTTCTGTCATTCCTGCTTGCTGTCCCTTTGTCACCGTGTTCTGGTGGCTTTGCAGGACCAAACCCAGCTCAGAATTTAGCCAGGCACCCATCACTGGGGCATCAGGCTGTGCTTAGCACAGGCCTGSAGGTAGTGAAGAAAGGCTTGTTGAGGCATTTTGCTGTGGCAGAGAAGTGCTAGGATATGTTTAATCTCTCCCTGTCCCTTTTCTGTCTCTTCATTGCCAAATCCTCTCTGGAGAAGGTTGAGTTTATAAAATGAYGTTGAAATTATTGAGAAGGCAAAATGTAGGAGGAGGAACAGAGTCAGGGCAGTGAGRACATTGCCTCTCATTGTTTGTGGAAGCAGGATCGAGGTTCTTTCTCATTAGAGCTCACTGCTGAGGGGTGTCTCAGCCCCATGTCCCTCCAGGGAAGCCTCCTGCAGCCCAGGCCCTCAGAGCAGTGACAGCCACTCTGCTTTAAAGCTGAGAGGCTCCAGCAAGTGATGCCTTGTGCAGCTACCTAAAAACAGAGGGCAGACAAAATTAAGGGAATAAAAAGCRGTTATATTTATTGAAGGGCCTTCAGGTACATTTAGGGCCTACACCCCAAAATGGATGACAGGTCACAGGTTTTCACACTTTTATAAGTTTGGTTCATTTGCATATTGGGGGTTAATCTTCCAATTATAGTTTCAGGTAATGAAGTCATTTACCCCAAGGTTACTCTCCTCCAGCTCACTTGTTTACATTTCTCAGGGC
>QVAJ01000226.1:874077-900077 GCA_003546035.1 Mixornis gularis | reverse complement strand
AAAGGAAGGGGATCCTATGAGATTGCTGTAAATGTATCCCCATGCATTACCTCTCCTGTCCCCTTCTCTGCCTCAGCTGTAGGATTTCATTCACCTCCATTCAGGGCAATAGGAGAAGGACAATGAGCTGCTCTGTTTTGCAGAGAATGGTTGTTGCAAGCCTCTGGGGAGCACCTTTATGGATGCYTTTTGTTTACAAAGGGCTTAGAAAGACTCCACCTGCCCAGCTCCCTGTCCTGCTCGTGCTGGTGCTGGCAGTCCATCCGTGTGTCCTGGTCAATCCATTGGTGCACCTACAAAAAATGTTTTTATTAGGGTGGGTTGGAACTGCAGGGGAAAAGGGGAGCAGGGCCCAGCTGGGACTCGGGGGCTCAGGAGGAGGTGCAAGGCTGATGGTACAGGAGCAAAAGGCAGGAGAAGGGCAGGAGGCTGGGCACAGTTTGGAGGAGGCAGGGAGGAGTGTGAGGGCTGTGAGGTCTCATTGCAGGAGGATGCAGCAGGGGTTGCTCTCCATCTGTGTTGTGGCCATGCTGTGCCCTCACCACCTATCCCCCACTTTGCCCAGCTGGGAGACTTCATTCAAACCCTGCTTGCCCTCCTCCCTGGGAAAGGGCACCAGGGATATATAAAGGTGGGGCTCATTCCAGAGTCCCGAGTGGCTGCTGGGACTGGGAGCTGAGGATGGTGGGCAGGATGGGGCTGTGTCATGTCACATCACATCAGTGTGGTGCACACTGTCACCCTGCTGCCCCATGGCTCATCCAGCACCACAGGTCRGGTTCCTGTGTGCCCAGACATGGGTGGAGCAGGTGTGGAGCCCCATGTGTTACAAGACCTTTTCCTGGTGGCTTTTTGGCTCTTTGTACCCYCCATCCCAGCTGTGCCAGACAGCCCTGTGCCCTGCCCTGAGCATCCCACAGTGGGGAGGCAGCTCTGAATTCTGGGGTGCGGAGGGGACAGTGGGTGGAGTGGCTCAGAGTGGGTTCCCAGGTTCTAGAAGCTGGCCAGGGCTGTGTGTGTTCATGGCACGTGCCTGGTGTGCAGGGTCTGCAGCATGGCCCTCATGGCATGGGTTCAGGGTGGTGACTGGGCCATGGGTGCAGCCCCTRTGCTGACCTGCAGCCTGGGCAGCACCAGGGCTGGAGGAAGCATGTGGCTGATTCCTTCTCAAATCAGCCTGGGCACAGGAAGTGGGCTCTGCAGTGAGGGAAACGTGGTCCTTGACCTGGTATAAAGTCTGCCAGCAGAAATATCCTTCAGCTGCTTCCTGCTGGTCTTAGAAGGCCACACTAAGTTTGCCCTGGCCCAGGCCATTGCATTGTAGTCACGTGAGTTTAATTGCCAGTACTGTGTGTGATCACAGCCCAAAAAGCCACCCATGTCCTGGGCTCACCCCCACAGCAGGTAAGGGAAGCAGGACACGGTGGGGATTCTGCCCCTCTGCTCTGCTCAGGTGAGACCCCACCTGCAGAGCTGCCTCCTGCTCTGGGGTCCCAGCACAGGAAAGACATGGACCTGTTGGAGCAGGTCCAGAGAAGGCCACAAAGATGCTCCAAGGGCTGGAGCCAGGCTAGGAGAGCTGGGGGTGTTCACCTGGAGAAGAGAAGKCTCTGAGATCTCATTACAGCCATCCAGTACTTGAAKGGGGCTTATAAGAAAGATTGAGACAAACATTTTAACAGGGTCTGTTGCAGTAGGACAGAGGRGGATGGTTTTAAACTGAAGGAGGGTAGATGTAGTTTAGATTAGTTGTAAGAGAAAAGTTTTATACATTGATGGTGTTGAGGCCCTGCACAGGTTGCCCAGAGAAGCTGGGAATTTGCTGTTATGTCCCTCCCAGGCTGGAGGAGGGTGGCTGGGGGCAGGGGCTGCCTGCTGCCTCTTCCTTGGCCCAGGTTTGCACCTTGCTGCTCACTGGCTGGACCTGATGGACAAATACCCTTGAAGCTGTCCAAAACACCATTCATCTGCTGTGGGCTTCTCAAAGGGACCTTTGAGGAATAGCAAGTCACCTTTTGATACTGGGCAAGGGGTTTTCAGAGGAAAATCTCTTCTAGTGAGAGACCCTGGAGCCTAAGTCTGTTCTGCTGGAAAATCAGGGAATGGAATTGACTTTTGTAGTGCTGGATCCTGACATCAGCCTCAGCAGCTGCATCCTGCGCCAGGTTAGATCCTGACACTCACCAGCCCCAGCAGCTGCAGGGCTGCTGTAGTGTGAGATTTTTATCTTCTTTTCTTCTTCTTAGAGCTGGAATTAATATATGGGAGTCATAGTTTTGTGTTTGGACTCGGTGTTTATTATCTCAGCTATATTACAACCTCACAGGTTGTGAGCTGTAACTAGCAAGGTAGAAAATGAAGGTAAAATGGAGCACTTCTCTATCTCTACAAGGTCCTTTCAAGGACAATCCGTGCAATTTTGAAATTCCACCTAAATTATTTTTACTTTAAACCCAATAACTAACTACTTGAAGTCCTCAATGCGGACTATTTATTAACTAATTACAGAAAAACACCCAATCCCATGAAGAAGAAGAAGGAAGAAGAAGGTGAAGAAGAAGGACTTAGACAATGCCCCAAATCCTCCATATTGCTTCATATATTACTATATACTAAAGACTTAAATCTAAGTTTTTCACCCTGTGAGATCATGCTATACTATTCAAACCACACACCCACAACCCCAGCGCTATATCTCAATTTTGGAAGYCTGTTCCATGGCCTCARGTSAAATGCAGTGCTTGCTTGAGGGTCTTTACCTTTTAGAGTAGAAAGCCTGAAATTCTCAGCCTCTGGGGTTCCAACACTGTAGCTTGCAGTGGGCTTTCCTGTTTTTCCTCTGCAGCTGGGGAGACACCCCACCACACCAGTGGCTGCAGTGGTATTTGCACGGGTTTGCAAGGACAGGCTTTGGGGGACAGAGTGGGGGGCATTTGTCCCCTTAGGGTGGGAGGTGAGCAGTGTTGAGTTGCTGTAGSTAAAACCTTGAAGACAGAGGCAATACCAGGATCTCTGCTCTAACCCTACCTGCCCTCAGATCCAAMAAGAAATGGCATTTTGTGGGTGACAGTCGCATGGGGACATTCAGTGCAGTCACTGCTTTTGGATGCRTTAATTGAGTGAGCAATGCTTCTCTCTTGAGCTCTAGCCCTGTCTCGATAAAATGAGAGGATTTTCCATTTATCAGAGCATGGGGACCCCGAGAGGTGTCCTCACAGCACTACAGCAATCCCCAGTGAAGATCCACTCCCAGTTTGGTCTCAGAGAAAGGWTTCTGCCTTTCTGAGGGCAATTCCCTGGGGATCCTGAGCAGTGATGCTCCTTGTCCTTCAGGGRATATAGGCTGAGGAGAGGGACCAGGGGACACTAGAAATATAAATAGCCCCATCCACTGGCTGCTTCAGAAGGCTTTTAATCCCAGTCTAGAAGGGACATTGGCAGCAAGGGCAGTGATGGCAGTGACAGGCAGAGCCAGCTGGGCACAGGCAGCTCTTGGCTGTGCTCCAGGGACAGATGAGCTACCCTGGCCCAGCAGCTGCAGGGCAGTGCCAAGCCTCTGCAGTGGGGTGCCACGTCCTGTCTGGGAGGGGGTGCAGCACCTCTGCCCAGTGAGTCCCAGGCCCATTTCTCAGGGGTCACTTTGCCAGGCAAATGTCTGGCATTAAGCAGGAGGTCTTGAGCCCACAGTGTCCCTTCCTTGGGAGCTTCTTTATCACCCCAGGCAAAAGGGAAGCCATGGTACAGTTGGTTTGTCCCATAGTGGCTGCGTGGGGACCCCAGGACAGACTCAGCAAGCCCTCAGCTGGWGAGGATGGGAAGGTGTCAGTGCTGCCTGTAGGAGGAAGGCTGTGGAGGGAATGAGAGGTGAGCAGCAGGGAGGAGAGCCAGAGAGGAGCAGTGCCCTGGGCCAGACACCTTTAGGTGGCTTTGCTGGAGCAGTTTGTAGGAACCAGAGCCTCAGGGCAGGGTCCTGGCAGGGGCCATTAGAGGGCAGGGGGATCATGCTGCAGGCAGAGAGTGGTGGGTCAGCATGCCAGCCCTTGTCCCYAGGGTGCTGCTTGGGGTGTGTAGGGGGTACTGATGGGGTGGCAGCAGGGGCTGACCCAGAGTCCCTGGTGAGGATACCAGGCGAGGTGACAGTCTGTTTTAATGAAGCATTCTCTCCTGCTTGCCTTTGCAATCCCCAGGAGAAGATTGAATATGCCTTCCTCATCTTCTTTGCCATTGAGGCCATGCTGAAGATAATTGCCTATGGCTTTCTTTTCCACACGGATGCCTATCTCCGAAATGGCTGGAATGTGCTCGACTTTTCCATTGTGACTCTCGGGTAAGGAAAAGTGGGGAGGCTGCTGCTGTTCAGYTTGTGCCAGGCCTCTTCCACAGTCAGGGACTAGTTTTTCTGGTGATTGCAATATGTTTGGGGACAACTCCTCTACTAAGTTCATGGCCTTCTCCCTTGGGCTCCCTTTTCCTGCTCTGACATCCACTGGGATCCTCTCTAACTCCTCTTTCTTCCTGTCTTGACTCCTTCATGCTTGTAGGTCTCCTTGCTCTGGAGAAAGGGGGTGGAATGGGGTCCTTTAGGGTTTGCACATGGGATGGGAGGTCCCTGGCTGTCAGCAGTGGGGCTGTGCCCAAGGGCTGGACTTGCCAAGAGCTGCCCTCTGGGTGAGGCTGAGCATGGCTGGTAGTCCTGACTTGGCTTTTCCTCCTGTAGAGCTCTGAATCCTTAGCTCATACTTCTTGCTCTCCATTCTCACACCCTTTTCTTTTTCCTTGTCYTTCCTTCTGCTTCTCCTCCTTCCTTCCTTCCCTGTGCCCTGGCTCTTTCAGGCTCATCACCATGACCCTGGAGCAGGTGAATGTGAAGCAGGCAGGGCCTTCGGGGGGAAAAGGCGGCTTTGACGTGAAGGCGCTGCGAGCGTTCCGTGTGCTGAGACCCCTGCGCCTGGTGTCCGGAGTGCCGAGTGGGTGCTGGCTGCCCTGCTGGCAGCGAGGGGTGCTGGCTGGACAGAGCCTCGGGGCCTGGCCAGGGTGGGGAGCYGTGGGACAGGTTTCTTGTTGTTGCTGGATCAAGCCCAGCCACGAAGTAGGTGTAGAGGAGGCACGGAGTTGGTGCTTGTTCCTCCAGCTGGTGGTTGTCAGCCCTGGGGATCTGCAGGTTGGCACACACCTCCTGCAGGTTGGCACACACCTCCTGCAGGTTGGCTGCCTCCGTGGCTCAGTGGCAGTACTTTTGGGTGGCCGGTGTGAAGGGGGCCAGGATCTCGCTCTGGTTTCTCAGAGCAGGGATCTTCTTCTTCTGTAACTCATGTGAATACAGCCAGGATGAGAGCACCAGAACAAAGGGAGGGGCATGAAGCAGCCTTCAACACTGCCTGGCTCTGTTGTGCTCTTCCACATGCTTTCATGGTGGGTAGAAGAAAGGGTTTCCTGCTTCAGAGATTTCAGTCCCACCCCACCCGTGCCCCTCTTCCCTTGGCAAGGGGCATTTCAAGGGCTGCTTGTTGGTGGGCTGGCAGGGATACAGGGTGACCCAAAGCTGTTTAGGAAGTGGTTGACCTCCTCTCCCTTCATCTTTGTGCAGGCCTTCAGGTCGTCCTGAACTCCATCATCAAGGCCATGGTGCCCCTGCTCCACATCGCCCTGCTGGTGCTCTTCATGATCATCATCTACGCCATCGTCGGGCAGGAGCTCTTCAAGGGCAGGATGCACAAGACCTGCTACTACCTTGGCACAGGTGCAGCTGTGGTTGGGAGGGATGCAGCAGAGTTGTCTCTGTGTGGCTGYTGTGAGACTGCAGGGACTCTGTGTTTAGCAGAAAGTGTGGTCTTGCCAGCATCAGGCACATCTGGGAGTGTGGCAGGACTGAGGGATGTTTGAAACAGCACCCAGCTGGGTGTGAGGGGTCGTGAAAGGGGCCCCATTTGGAGGGGGAGATGCAGGAGTTTGGGACCTCTGAACACACAACCAGTATGATTGAGCAGAAGCCATTTATTGTTTACATTAAGCTATTTTTATACATTCTATTTCTGCTGCTCACGTGGTCACACATTATTTGATTGGAGGCTCTGTGTTGTCCACGCGTTTAGCACACAGCCTTCACACACCTCATTGGTCACCGTCCATCATCATGTYRRGCCTCCTTTATCTAGTTCTTGCATTCTTGGTGTTCTGTTTCTCGGGCTCTTCTTTTCTTATTTTAGCCCTGTTGATGTCTCAGTAACCTTGATGAATTCCTGAGGGTTTGATAAGAATACCTACAAACACTTTGGCTGGTGCACATCACGGCCTAAGTTATGCAGATAGGGAGGAAGCGCGGGCTGCTGTGTTTGGCCTGACCTGCTGCTCACACCATGGCTTTGCTCCTCAGATGTGATTGCCACGGTGGGCTCAGAGAAGCCAGCCCCGTGCACCAGCTCCGGCCACGGGCGGCACTGCAGCATCAACGGCACCGAGTGCCGCGGGGGCTGGCCCGGGCCCAACAACGGCATCACACACTTCGACAACTTCGGCTTTGCCATGCTCACCGTCTACCAGTGCATCACCATGGAGGGATGGACTGAGGTTCTCTACTGGGTAGGATGCCTTGTGGGGCTACCTAAAAACAGAGGGCAGACAAAATTAAGGGGATAAAAAGAGGGTGTATTTATTGAAGAGCCTCCAGGTACATTTAGGGCAGRGGAAGCCCCCTAGGGGCTGCACCCAAAAATRGACCATGGGTCATGGGTTTTCACACTTTGATAAGTTTGGTCTATTTGCATATTGGGGGTTTATCTTTCAATTACAGCTTCAGGTAATGAAGTCATTTACCCCAAGTTTTCTCTCCCCCAACTCACTTTGGTTTACATTTCTCAGGGCCAGAGACAGTGAGGTGTCCTTGATTATCAGGCCTGGAGAGGAATTGTTGTGTCTGACCAAAACGGGAAAACARTAGCTAACGCTGTATATGGAGTTTAGAGTTCTACACTAAAGAATTGCAGGATTACACATATATGAAAAATAGGAAAGCTAAGATCCTAAGGCATGGGGTAGGCTGTAGTGCTTTGTGCCCAGCTTGTGCAGGTGATGCTCAGGGCAGGGAATGCCCTCCTAGAGAGGGGACCCCATGGTAGGGCTCAGTCTTTGCCAGTGAAAGACATCCTGCCCCCACCAACCTTACTGTGATGGACATCCCATAACACCCCAGTCATGTCTCTGCATCCCTGTGAGCACTGCCTAAGCTGTCCTTGCTCTCCAGGTAGACAGGAGATTGCTCCAGCTCCCACCTTCATGGAGGGGTATGGGCCAGGCACAGCAGTGACTGATGGATGCTCCTCCAGCAAAGCCCATGTTTTGCAGTCCTTGGGAGACAGTTGTGCTAAAGCTTAGGCTTGGGACTGATGTTTAAATCTGCTCCCAAAATGTTTGGGTCTGGATGTAAAGCAGACACACAGTTCTAGGCAGCCAGGGCTTGGAGCCAGGTTTATGTGCCACCATCTCAAGCACTCCTTTTGCAGGGGGCAAAGATCCCAGAGGCTGTTGAGGGGCTCTAAGGGGAAACAGATGGAGGACAGTGCCTTCAGACTATTTCACCTGCATCTCTCCTTGCCAGGTAAATGATGCCATGGGGAATGAATGGCCCTGGATCTACTTTGTCAGCCTTATCTTGCTTGGCTCCTTCTTTGTGCTCAACCTGGTGCTGGGGGTGCTCAGTGGGTAAGTGCCACCCTATCCTTTCTGCCAGCAGAGGAGATTTAACTGGTTTGAACTGTACAAGAAAAAAAGCCTGGAAAAGTTCTGTTCTTTCCCCCCTCATTCCTCATCCTTTCTTTTTTGTTTGTTTTGCACGCTTAGAAACATTGATCTGTGGGTTACTTTTTGTGTTAGTGTCCATGGTTTTCGGAGGTTTTAGCTCAACTCTCAACACAGAAATACTTTCCCTGTGGCCCAAGCAGCTGTCAGCAAGCCCAGCCCTGGAGGAGTGGGGTGTGGTGTGTTCTGCTGGCACACAGAGCAAAYGGAGCTGAGCAGGGAGCAGTCACTCCATGGCTCTGGGCCTGGACACTCCTCACTGGTACCTCCAGCTKCCCTCCTGCTGTGAGCACACACAGTTTTCTCATGGCCAGCCTCAGGAGAGCATTTTTGATGAGTGCAAGGGATCCAAGGGAAGGATTGTTAGTCTAATTACTGCTTCAGTAGTCTCATCCAAGTACACCAATGAGCTGTCATCAGTCTGTTATGACAATCTAGGCCAAATTAAATTAGTGTTAATTCCCCCAGTAGTACAGTTAAGACCTGAGATGCTACACTCAATCTACCATGCATTGCTGTGGGAGTGCTACCATCCCAATTTTGTTGCTGGGAAATATGTGTTGTYCTGGGAAGTGAGGGAGACTTTTCTTCTCAGGCCTGTGTAGGGTCAGGGTCTTTTTTACATGTTTCAATCATTGCTTGTGCAAGTGGATCACACTCATCACCTCTATTAGTTCACAGGGTTTGTTATATCCGAATTACCTGGATTTGTTAGGCCTCTTTTATGACGAGAACCATGCCACTGCAACATTAAAAYAAATGGTGTTACTGTAACTAAAACAAGTTTAAAAGCACAAGATAAACCACAGGAACCTGATGCTTGRCTGTAACTGCAGGACAAGCTGGACTATAGTCATCTGATCCTGGAGTAAGCTGCTGGCTTGGTAAAGGTTCTGAAATATTTTTTGCAAATACAGCCAAATTATGTTCGAGATCAGGAAAATTATTGTTACAGTGTCTGAGACCTATTACTAACACATGGCAACACCAGCATGTCTGGGCAGCAGGTCTACAGTCCTGCCAGACAGCAGAGGAGAAAAGATATTGATTGAAAGAGAGCAGGAGAAGTGAGCAAGGACATTGGCAGACCTGTCCTTTCCATGTTACCATGAAAAGAGTGTCCTGTTTACCTTCTCCACATRGAGAGCATGGGGCAGGTTTTTGCCTCCCAGGTGGGAGAGACCCCACTCTGATACTTAGCAGGGCTGGGGAACTGCCCTGGCCCGGTGTCAGTTGGCCTGTCCAGCTGTAGCACCCTGCAGTGAGAAGCTCCCAAAGAGCAGCAGTGGTGGGAAAGAGCCCTGCCTGCCATTGGGCATCAGGGGATGGACCCCCCTGACCTTGCATGGTGGGCCAAGAAAGAGGAAAGTCACTGGAGTAGTGCAGTGGCAGTGCTGGTGGCAGGGTGTCTCAGGACTTTCCTACAAAGCCAGGAAACTGGCACAGAGCTGTGATTCCTGACCTTCACACCATCCCCTGATGTTGGAACCCTGGAGGCTGAGAACTTCAGGCTTTCTGTTCCAAAAGGCACTGACCCTCAAGCAGCCACTACATTTGACTTGAAGCTGTGGAACAGGCTTCTGAAATTGAGTATAACGCTGAGACTGTGGTTGTGCAGTTTGAATGGTATTGTGTGATCTCACAGGGTGAAAAACTTAGAATTTCAGGTTTTAGTATATAGTAATATATATGGGGCAATATGAAAGATTTGGGGCATTGTCTAAGTCCTTCTTCTTCACCTTCTTCTTCATGGTTTCACGTGGCTTTTTCTAATTGGGTGAAAAAGATCCACATTGTGGACCTTGTGTGGTCAATTATGGGGTTAAAAGTATAAATAATATAGGTGTCATCTTGTTATTGGGTGATTAGTGCTTAAATAACCTTGGAAAGAGTTAGAGATACCTCCATTTTCTAACTTGCTAGTAAGACCTCACGACTCGTGAGACTGTAATATAGGTAAGAATTAATAAACCCTGAGTCCCAACACGACACTGTGACTCCCATGTATTAATCCCGGCTCTAACACGAAGAAAAGAAAATGAGAATTCAACACCCTGAGTCTCTGCTGCTTGCCTTGTCCCAGGGAGTTCACCAAGGAGCGTGAGAAGGCCAAGTCGCGGGGCACGTTCCAGAAGCTGCGGGAGAAGCAGCAGCTGGAGGAGGACCTGAAGGGCTACATGGACTGGATCACCCACGCAGAGGTCATGGACAGTGACCGTGCCAGGGGAGAAGGTACCAGCTCTGCTTGGTCACAGACCCTCAGCCTGAGGGTTGGGGTCCTCATGCTGACCACCTAGAGAGGCAAGGTGGGAGTCTTTGAAGAAGTCAAAAAGACTCATTTTGCCTGAAAACCTATGAAACAAAATGCTTTGACTTCTGCAGGACAGTTTCYTTCCTCTTTTTTTTTACATTTCCTGCATAATTTGGTTGAATCTGACCCAAACTAGCAATTATTTATCCCYGATGATAAATCTCCACTTCAACCACAGTAGTTAATATTTGCAGATGACAAGCAAGGCCTGATTCTCCTTTGGCAAGAGGCACTTAAAATGGCCATGAGGAGAGTGTGCCCTTGGTGTGCAGGGAACAGAGCAGGGCCACAACCTCTCATGCTAGCAGATGCATTAATTTCTTGCCATCACTTGACAATTTCAAGGGATTAGAAGTGGCTCAGGGAAGGAGGTGGATATACAGACATCTAGCCAAAAGCTCAGCAAAGCCTGGGGAGCTCTACTAAGCCACAGTGTTTGCTGTGCCACCCTGCCTGGTGAAAGCACTTTTGATGCCTCAAAATAAGTGATGCATRTGTGCAAAGAGCCGTGGGAAACTGGGACAGACAAAATGCCTCTTCCTGAGCTGTGGCCCATGTTCTGTTCAGCCTTTGCCCAGATCCCAACTGATCCCAGTATTCTCCATGTTGGGGTATCTGCTGCTGTCCCTCTCTGGGCTGCTGCTGCTCTTCCTGCAGGGCAGGAGTTTCTCRTGCCTTGTGCTGACCCTCAAAGCCTTCTGCCCAAACTTTGGTTGCTGACTCCCTGGGATGGCATTGTTYGGTGGGGATTATTCACTTCTGATGRGGAAGCTCTTCCTGGTGTACTCCTGGAAGAGGTTCCCTCCCACGGTTCTTCCCAAGGGCTACAAAACAGCCTGTGATGTCATTCCCTCTAGGTATGATGCCATCAGATGAGGGAGGGTCAGAGACAGAGAGCTTGTATGAAATTGAGGGCATGAACAAGTGGATTCTCTTCTTGTAAGTATGCTCTGACTGAACCATCTGCTTGCATGTGGGTTCCACTGTCTCTCACTTGCTGGCCCAACCGGGCCAGGCTTTCCTGGTCAGCCTCCAGTTTCTGGCAGAGAGGCAGGGAATGGTGCTTGAGGGAAGATGCAAACATTGGGGCAGCAAATGGGSAATTTGGCTATGGTACTGGCAAAAAGCTCTTCAAGGTGAACAGTGTCCTTGCTGCAGCATCCTGGACCAGGCTCCAAGCATCCTCCCATGGCCTGTGCAGCACGGTGTGTAATTTAGGAGCTGTGCCTGCAAGCCCCCTATAAGAGGTGCTGGAGGCCAAAATTAAGCCAGGAGGGTGAATGAACTGCAGAGCCTGAATGAATGCACTGAGTTCCAGGGGCAGGTTATGGTTCTCATCCCTTTTCAGGGAGGGAGCAGGGGTGGCTTTGCCCTGCAGGCACAGCCCAGGGACCTGGGTCTGGCCCACTGGCCAGCTCTGCTGATCCCTTCCCATCTCTGCAGCCGTCAGTGGAGGCGTTGGAACCGAATGTTTCGTAGGAAGTGCAGGGATGTGGTGAAGTCCAAGTTCTTCTACTGGCTTGTCATCCTGTTGGTGGCACTGAACACCCTCTCCATCGCCTCTGAGCACCACTTCCAGCCAGAATGGCTGACACGGGTGCAAGGTGAGCAAAGAGCCTAAAAGAGGTGGAGGGCCCAGGACCTGTGTGAACTCCTACTGAGAGCACAGAGGCTCTCACAGAGCCTGCACTCAGTGTGTGTGCATGATCCTTGTTGTCATACAACTCACACTGACCACACACAGCCTCTGTACTCTTAGGGACACCATTTTGCATTGGGAACACACACAGAGTGTGTCCATTGGCACCHCTGCACACGTGGCACACACTCAAGCCGTGCAGCCACATGCATTTGTGCGTGCAGCCCCACTGAGAGCACCTCTACCCACCCACACYCAGAGGCACAGGGAGCATAGGTGTGCACACACACACACAGAGCTCAGTCCCCTGCACACACAYMSAGCTCACACCCAGAGGCACATGGAGCACAGGTGTGCACGCACAGAGCTCAGCTCCACGCACACACCCACACACACCCAGAGGCACATGGAATACAGGTGTGCTCACACACAGAGCTCAGCCCCACATACACACAGCTCACACTCAAAGGCACACTGAGCACAGGTGTGGACACACACACAGCCCAGCCATGCACACACACACGTCTCAGCCCCACACACAGACCCCCAGCTCACACCCAGAGGCACATGGAGCACAGGTGTGCACACACACAGCACAGCCCTATATACACACAGCTCACACCCAGAAGCACATGGAGCACAGGTGTGCACACACACACACAGAGCTCAGCCCCACATACCCACGCACAGCCCATGTGCCCACCCTGCATGGACTCATGTGCACCATACAGATGTGTGCTCACACACACAAGCATGCAGCTGCACATCACCCTCTCATCTTCCTCCCCTGTGTGGTCCCCAAAAAACAGCAGCTYGGGGCTTGGTGAGCCAGAGGAGGGTGAGAAGCACTGCCCTCCTTCCCTGCCTGCCCAGCCACGCTGGGATTGAGGTCCCTGCTCTGACAGGCTGCATCTCCCACCCCAGACAATGCCAACCGGTTGCTGCTTGCCCTGTTYGTGGCCGAGATGCTGCTGAAGATGTACGCGCTGGGGCTGCGCCAGTACTTCATGTCGCTCTTCAATCGCTTTGACTGCTTCGTGGTGTGCTCAGGGATCCTGGAGACCATCCTCGTGGAGCTGGGAACCCTGTCTCCCCTGGGCATCTCCGTGCTGCGCTGCATCCGGCTCCTCCGCATCTTCAAGATCACCAGGTTGGGGAGGGCTGTGTGGGCACTGGCAGGTTGTGGTGCCCGGGCATCACTCACAGTTCTGGGGCACAACTGGCCCTGTCCCCTCCCCGGGTACAGCATGAGCAGAGCTGGGAGCTGCTGGGTGGGGGAACAAGGCCAAGCTGGGGGTTTGTCTCCACTCTAGGAATGGAGAGTGGGACAGAGCTGGGGCCCCACTCCAGCTCTGGGTTCTGGGATGTTGTGAATGGGGCTGCTGTGGGCCAGGACTCCTGACTCTTCTTTGTGGACTCAACCCACTGTATGTTCACCCCTTTTCCCCATCCTGCTTGCTGGTGCTCTGTGCAGGCAGCAGTGTCATTTTTCCTGTCACACCATGTCTGCAGCTYCTTTTCTTCCTCCTGGAGCCTGCCTGGAGCAGTCCCAGAGCCCAGCCTGGGTCCAGAGTCCCCCTTTTTGGGCTGCTGGCACATCACCTTGATCTGTTTGGCTAGGCTCCCTGTGCCTACCTGGTCCTGCCCACAGCCTTCCCCACYCTTTCACCTCCCACATACCCCTGTSTCTCCTCTTYCCAGGTACTGGACATCTTTGAGCAACCTGGTGGCCTCTCTGCTCAATTCAGTCCGCTCCATTGCCTCTCTGCTCCTGCTCCTCTTCCTCTTCATCATAGTTTTTGCCCTGCTGGGCATGCAGCTCTTTGGGGGCAAGTTTGATTTCGAGGACATGGAAGTGCGGCGCAGCACGTTCGACAACTTTCCCCAGGCCCTCATCAGTGTCTTCCAGGTTTGGAGCTGTGGGAAGGACAGTGGGAGGCTAGAGGGTGTGGGCTGGGGGTCTCACCTGGGCTGTGGGTCTCCAGGCAGGAGTTAGGGGATGTGGGTTTGTGGGGTTGGTGTGGCTTTGAGACAGGAACAGGGAAATGCAACTGGAGTCATGAGCTCAAGTTCAGGGCTGAGCAGAAAGGAGGATTTGACCATGGGGCTGGAGCCAGAAGGGTAGGATCAGTCTGTGGGGTTCTGTCATGCTCTGCTGTGGATGCTCTTAAGTCTTTATTACTGCTCTGCTCTCAGATCCTGACTGGAGAGGACTGGAATTCAATCATGTATGATGGGATCATGGCCTATGGGGGCCCATCCTTTCCTGGCATGCTGGTCTGCATCTACTTCATCATCCTCTTTGTTTGTGGGAACTGTATCCTCTGCCTGCAAAGCCAGGCCCAGGCCCCCTGCACCCAGCCCCGTAGCATCAACTGCATAGGACTGGGGAGGGGGGAAGAAGGGGCTTCCCTCAGTGTTTCAGTGCTTGCCTTAAGCTTTTCGGTTCTGAAGAGCAGTGGAATAAACCATGGGCTTCAGGGCTTGCACTGGTGGTGGCTGAAGGCTGGGGACTGGAGGAAAGCACRTCTGGAGCAGGTCTGGATGTCTGGCAGGTGGAGATTCAGCCAGAGAGGGCAGGCAGCTCAGAGCTCAGTGCTCACAAGGGATGGATGCTGGTTAGGGATCAGCAGCCAGGGTTATCACAAGGGCTAAGCTCCAGAAAGATTTCTAAGGGCACCCTGGAGACCATGGATGGCTCTGGCCACATCCTCCAGACAGGAACCAAGTCCATGTCCTGTAGCACTGTGCTTTTTAGATGGTGGAGCTGCTACCTATATCCCAATAGGCATTTTCTGTGGAAAAGCCACTTGGGAGGATTTAGGCAAAGCAATCAAGCTCACACATCACACACGCCATGGCTAGGCTCAGCAGAGAGAGGCAAGGAATTGATTGTATGAATCAATTCCAGTGAGGTTTATTTCAGGCACCAAAGGGAGATCAGGGACAAAGACCAGGCCATGTGCTGTCACAGGCCTAAATAGGGGTCAGGGACCAATGGTCTGAGGGCACRGGGGCAGCACAAGGGGCAGGGCAGAGATCAGTGACCTATAGGGAAAATGAGCCTGGTCCCCCGGGATACCACACTCCATGGGGAAGTGGGGAAAGGAGAAACCACGAGACCCAGGGGTGTGGGGAGAGGAGAGACCGGGGCAGAGCATACTGTGCACAGTGCCATGGGGAAGAACTTTCTTTCCTAGGCAGGGAAGACTCGATGGTCCATCCTTCCAAGGTAGGACCCTGGGAATTCCCCCAAGAGGATTGAGGCACTCCACMATGTCCTTAGCACTGTTCTTGCAGATATCCTCCTGAATGTTTTCCTGGCCATCGCGGTCGATAACCTGGCTGAGGCCGAGAGCCTGACCTTAGCCCAGAAGGCCAAAGCAGAGGAGCGCAAACGGCGCAAGATGTCCAGGTGAGTGCTGCCAGCCCTGCCCATGGGAGCTCCTAAATGAGATGTTTGGCTGTGAGGGGACACAATGACCTTTCCCATGGCCCCTGCTCAGACTTCAGTTCCTGCTCTGCCCTCCTCTCTGCTTAGAGGTTACCCAGAGAAGTCTGAMGAGGAGAAGCAGATGCTGGCAAAGAAACTGGAGCAGAAAGCAAAGGGAGAGGGGATTCCCACAACAGCTAAGGTCAGTTTGGGTGGAGGTGAGTCTTGGAGAGCTCCTGGGGGGGGCCTGGCTCCTCCTCCCACCAGCCAGGATAGACAAAGGCTTGGAGCCAGCCTGGGTCTGGCCTCTCAACCAGAATCACTCCTCGCTGTAGCAGCCACTGGTGATGAGTCCTGTGGGTGATGGGGGCTCTCTAGGGCCAGACAGGACATGTTGCCTGGTGAAACAGCTCCATTACTGGGGATCCTTTTCCTCCATTTCATTTCCTTGGCCACAGCCAGCTGTCAGTGCCTGAGGTGGTCTGGTGCACACCAGTGTGGAGTGGAGCAAAGCAAGTCAGCAGCATCCCAGATCTCATGTCCACACCAGTACCCCCATATGCAAACCCCTCTGTTCAGCTGTGCTGACTGTGCTCAGCTGCCTCTGAGAAGCAYCTGGCCAGCAGCTGCTTTCCTATCCGCTTTCCTATCCACTTTCCAGAGGTGCCCTTAGAAACTCACYCAGGAGTTGCTCCCCATCTTATTCCCCCCCGACCTGCGGCATATTTGCATGGCTCCAGGCTCTTGCCCAGCACACATTCCTATTTCCCATCCTCTTTGCTTTGATTGCAACATCCCCTCACCAGGTTCCAACCTGGGCCAGCACTCCATGTGCTTGGTGCTGTCTGGGCCAAATGCAGAGATGCTGCTTGTCCCACGTGGCTTCCAAGAYGAGAGGGTCTGGCCAACTGGCACGTACAGCTGCACATCCTCCTCTCTGTCTCTCCCTTGTTTCAGTTGAAAGTGGACGAATTTGAATCCAATGTCAATGAGATCAAAGACCCCTACCCTTCTGCAGACTTCCCAGGTAAGGCTTGACCTTGGCAGGGCAGCAGGAAGGCCGAGGAGGCACTGCAGAGGGATGGTGTGTGAGGAGCAAAGGATGCAGTGAGCTTTCACCAGCCTTGGGGTGCTGAGGTCCTTCTGGCTTGCATGCCAAATCAGGACCATGGGATCAGAAGATTGTCCATATGGTCATATTCCCTCTTTGGATGATTCTTTTCCCTTCTCATGGTCTCCCTACAGGTGATGATGAGGAAGATGAGCCTGAAATCCCCCTGAGTCCTCGGCCACGTCCCCTTGCAGAGTTACAACTGAAGGAGAAGGCTGTGCCTATGCCTGAAGCCAGTTCATTCTTCATCTTCAGCCCAACCAACAAGTAGGCACTGCCCCTTCTCCCTGTTCTGTAGGGCCAGGCATGGCCCAGGTGCCTCTGGCACCAGCAGTTCACAGCAGGGTCCTGTTTGTGCATGACAGCCAGTTCTGAAGGGAATCAGCTCATGGGGAAAGGCCTTCTGTGTGGAAGGAGTGGTACAGACATCCTTCCATGCCTAGGGCCTTTCTGTCCTCAGGGCTTAGCCATAACGCCCTGCCAGGCTGCCATGACCCTGTCTGATGCCCCTCYGGCCCCTTGTAGCATCCCATGGCATTTCTGTCCCTGGCAGGTTTCGAGTCCTGTGCCACAGAACTGTTAATGCCACCTGGTTCACCAACTTCATCCTGCTCTTCATCCTGCTCAGCAGCATTTCCCTGGCAGCTGAGGATCCCATCCGGGCCGAGTCCTTCCGCAACAAGGTKCCCGCAGAGATGGAGAGGTTTGGGATGGGTGGGGGAGACCTCATGGAGACTCCCAGCTCCCCAGTAAGCAGAGATCTACTTGCCAGATACTTTTCCTAGTCTGGGATTCCATCCCTGCCTCTGGGAGGGCAGTGCACTCTGGCAGGAGAGGCTGGATGTGCTTTCCATTCAAAGTGCAGCTGGGAAAAGGTTTTACTGCTCCATGTCTCAGTTTACTTCTGGGTGAAAAGATCCACCTGGCAAGGTGTGTAGGATTATTTTGGTTTGAAATTGTGGTGGCTTATGGGGGAAAGAGACATCCTGTGAGGCAGCAAACTGGACCTCTGGCATGGGCAGTGCCCTTGAATGCTGCTGGCATGCAGCCATGGGAGCCACACTCCTGTCCTTCAAGGTACCAGTGGATCTTGCAGGGACTGAGAGATCTCACATGAGACAGCTTCCCAGGGCACTTGGGGTTTTTGGGGATCAGATGCTTTCAGGTGAATCAGGTGGAACTCACCTGGAAAGGGAGAGCTTTGTCCCAGCTGCAGGTTGGATCATGCACTGGAGAAAATCAGCAAAGCTGGGGAAAGTTCAGGAGTCCTCTTGATACTGGGTTTAGAGACTGTTGAGCTAGATGGCCTCCCYAGTCCACAGAGTGGAACTCCAGGATGTTTGAACACACTAAAGCTTTCCCATGTCACCCAAGTCTCATCCAGTACTGGTGTCTCTGTCCCCAGATTCTTGGATACTTTGACATCGGTTTCACCTCTGTCTTCACAGTTGAAATTGTCTTGAAGGTGAGTCCATGGTCCTGCCATGAGCATGGCCTAGCACATAGGTCTGGACTGTTGTGTCCATGGACACTCACACTCTTGAGGCATTCATGCTCCTGAAGGTCTCACTGAGGAGARACTCCCAGCTGATCCTCCTGAAGAGTTCATTCATGCAGTCTGGGTAGTGTGTGACCTGTCTCAGGGGCCATGTGTCCTCTCCAGTGAGGTCAGGCAGCCAAGTCAGCTGTGCTGTGACACGGGGACACATCAGCCATGGCACCAGCATTTTTATTCTGACATGCCATTAAGAAAAAGAAACAAAAAGCAGTCACAATCTGTGGATAAAAGTCACAATCCAAGCTGCTGCCACATGTTCCACTCCAAGAGTCTTTACTATTCTCCTCTTTAATTTGCTGACTGACTGGGAGAGTTTTGTCTCCAGCCAGTGCTGCACAGAGGATTTCCACCTGAAGTCAGCTTCCTGCCYGGCTGCAGAGGTCTGAGCAGGACAGGGTCCCCAGGCCATGGAGCTGTGAGAAGTCCCTTGTGCCTTGTTCATCCTTCCCCCTATGGAGAAACCTGAGCCCTGCCCAGCCTCTCTCCTAACTCCTTCTGCTCCCCAGATGACAACCTATGGTGCTTTCCTGCACAAAGGCTCCTTCTGCAGGAACTCCTTCAATATCCTTGACTTACTGGTGGTCGCTGTCTCCCTCATCTCCATGGGATTTGAGTAAGCACCTCCATGTGCCCCAGAGTGGGCACTGGGCTGTTCAGGCTGGTGGGGCAGCTGGGGATGGTGGGTGTGGAAGGAGCAGCCAGTGCATATCCATTATGTCATGTTTAGGGGACATGGACAACTAGGAGGCAGGCCCACAAACTGGTCAAGGAGGTCAAAGGGCACTCCTTGAGTGTCAAATGTCTGTGGGTAGAAATTCAGTTTGGATTTGCTTTCTCCAGTGTCACTTGGCCTTATGTGGGGTGATGGCTGGTGACAATCTGCGTGTCTCTGCCTTCCCTTGTCCCTCACTGCTGGCCCCAGCCTGCCCTCCTTGGCTGCTTGGTGGGGTTGTGCCAGACTAGCCTGGGCAGGGAAGTGGCCCCACCTCGGCTATGCCTTCCTCCCCAGGTCCAGTACCATCTCTGTGGTGAAGATCCTGCGGGTGCTGAGGGTGCTGAGGCCTCTGCGAGCCATTAACAGGGCAAAGGGGCTGAAGGTAAACGAGAGGCTGGCACGAGGGGACCTCCTCCCATGGCAGTTCTACCTGGAGGTTGTGTGGCAGTGCCCTGTTCCCAGTTCCCAGTACCCATCTGTGGGAAGAGTCTGCCCAACCCCTCTGTTCTCAGCAGGCTCCCAGTCTTCCTGGAGTGGGAGGGTGTGGGACACAGAGCAGGGGCTTGCCCCAGCTGTGGTCACATCTGYACTGTCCTTCACCTCTGCAGCACGTGGTCCAGTGCGTGTTTGTGGCCATCAAGACTATTGGCAACATTGTGGTTGTCACGACGTTGCTGCAGTTCATGTTTGCCTGCATTGGAGTTCAGCTCTTCAAGGTGAGCGGGGTGTCAGGAGGGCAGGAGGGACCTTCTGCTCGAGCTCATCCTGGTCAGGCTCTCCTGGACATCACCCTGGGGATGGTGCCTGCCAGTGCTGGGATCAGCACAGGCTGTGCTCTCTGTGGTCTGTGACAGGACCCACAGAATAGCCTGCAGTGAAAGGAGAGCAGGAAGCTCCAAAGGTACTGGCAGGTCTAGACAGCACCTGTAAAGGAGCCAACTGCCTCACCTCCCTTCATGCCTCAGTTTCCTCTTTCTATGGCAGCAGGCACTTCTGACTGATTTCCTCTGTGCTTTGATTGGGGTTTCCTTTCTCACAGCACTGCTCCTGCTTGCTGGGCCTTGGCTGCTCTAGGGCAGAGCTGTCCCTGGCTGAGCTCACTTTTGTTCTAATAACKGAGCTTAAATTCTGAGCTGATGTGGGAAGAGCTTTCAGGACACCCAGCAGACTGAGCAGACCTGACKAAAAAAAAAGCTAAGCATACCTTAAGCTAAGCATACCTTAGCTTTTAGTTAATTCTCTGGTTACTGCTTTCTTCCCTGTTTTCCAAATAGTTGACTCCCAGAGGGGGTGAGCTMGGTAGGCCCTCAGCTCAGGGCTGTGGAAGGTTTGTTCCCATCACCAGGCAGCGTTTCTTGATCTCAGCCTGGGATTGACCCAAGGTCTGCCATGACTCTGGAAGYGCCTTGTGAACTAGGTTGTGTTGGCAGGCACAGTGGGGAGGACAGTGGTGGTGGGAGGCCAGGGCCAGAGTCTGCATGGAGGTGATGAGATGAGGTCTGAGGGCTGGGAGAAAGTCARAACTCCCCAGGGCAATGCCATGGCCACTTCTGGTCTCTGTTGAATACAGGGCAAGTTCTACAGATGCACAGACCCATCCAAGCTGACAGAGAAGGAGTGCAGGTAAGAGCTCTCTGCAACTCCCAGATGGGCTATGGCCAGGGATGGGAGCTGGGCGGGATGAGGTGGGGAATGCTTGTGTTCCTGCATGGGAATGTTGCATCCAGAAAGTGGATCTGGGGTGTGGTCCTGTTCTCCCTCTCCCTGGGGTCAACCAGATGCAAGCACAGGGCTGTCCTCCCCTCCCTGGGACCAAGGAGGCCAGGCCAGTGCTGCAGCCTGTGCTGAGGGGGCCCTGCCAGTGAGCTCTGTGTCCCCTCTGCCACAGGGGTCAGTTCATCAACTATGTGGACGCAGACCCCACGCAGATTGAGGTCCAGCAGCGGGAATGGCTGCACAGCGACTTCCACTTCAACAACGTCTTCTCGGCCATGATGTCGCTTTTCACGGTCTCCACCTTTGAGGGCTGGCCACAGTGAGTCTGTGCTGGGAGCAGGGCACTGCCATGGGCCTTGGCCAGGGTAAAGAAAGAAGAGCTGTCTGTGTTGAGAAGCAGGACCAGTCACCCTGGCAGTGGCTGTGGAGTTGGCAAGGTTACCCAAGCAGCCCTGTCCCCCCAAAGCTCTCTGTAACCTTCAAGAGGAGACATGGTCTTCCCCACCCAATTAGAATTTCTGTTGCCTCAATTTCCCTCCTGCAGGCTGCTGTACATGGCCATTGACACCAATGCTGAGGATGCCGGCCCTATCTACAATTACCGGGTGGAGATTGCAATGTTCTTCATCATCTACATCATCCTCATTGCCTTCTTCATGATGAACATCTTTGTGGGCTTTGTCATCGTCACCTTCCAGGAGCAAGGGGAGAATGAGTACAAGAACTGTGAGCTGGACAAGAATCAGGTAATGGCACTGCTGAAACAGGACAAGGAGGACCTGCCCTGGATCTGGCACTGCTGGGGCTGGCTGATTTGGATCAGCCCTTCTCTGGATCTGGCACTGCTGGGGCTGCCTGATTTGGATCAGCCCTTCTCTGTGGTGACATTGCTGACACAGATGAGTTGAACCTGCCCCAGGTCTGTTTGCTGCTGGGGCAGAGTCAGCTGGACCCATGCCTGGCACAAAACAAGCCTGAGGGAAGGGCAGAGGGGACCAGAAACAGGGACTGGGCCTCCCTGGACAGGTAGGGTGCCCAGAGTGATCTGGAGCAGAGGGTTGTGCCCAGTTCTGGGCTCCCCAGTACAAAAGTAACATGGATGTACTGGAGTGAGTCCAGCAAAGGGCCACYGAGGTGATGGAGGGTCTGGAGCATCTAAGGAGGGTCTGGGAGTCAAGTCTGGTGCTGAGAAGAGAAGGCTCATAGGAATCTGACCTGTGGGTATAAACACCTATGGGAAGGCACAGAGGTGACTGAGCCAGGCTCTTTTCAGTTGTGCCCAGTGACAGGAGAAAATGCAATGGACACAAACTGAAGAAAACAAGAAATTCYATTTGAACATTAAAAAAGCTGATTTTTTATAATGATGGTGGTCMAGCATCACAACCTTCCTCTCYTGTGAGAGCCCTCTGTCCCTYTCTGCACAGTCCTGCCCATCAGGTTGCCCAGAGAGGCTGTGAAGCCTCCATCTTTGGAGCTGTTCMAAAGCCAACTGTCCTGGGCAGCATGCTCCAGCTGGCCCTGCTTTGGGCAGGAAACTGTGACTAGACCATTTCCAGAGGTACTTTCTGCTGGCAGCCCTTCTGTGATGCTGTCATGCTGTCCTTCTGGCTGGGGACAGCAAGGCTGAAAGAGGCAGAGGCATTGGCAGAGGATGTGGGACACACTGGGGAGGAYATTGGACAGGGGCAACTGCTGGTCCCAGAGTGCTGTCATGCTCCTGCACTGAGGAGCTTGAGCTGGGGGTGTCAGGGTGATGTGAACCACACAGAAACCCAGCAGGGATGGYCCTGGGCTGCTGGGGAGGGACAGGCCTGTGCAGCCATCTCAGTGTCCCCTTCACCCCTGGTTTGTGTGGTGTCTTCAGGGTGCTCTGAGCTGGTCCTGAGAGACCCTGGGGAAATGCTGGGACATGCAGGCAGGCTCTGAGCTGGAGGGGTCAGGCCAAGGGCAGCATGGCCATCTTTGGAGGCCAAAGGTAGCTTTGGAAGCTTGTCCCATGTGGGTGCTCTGGGGTGTTTTTGCAGGAAGCACAGTGCTCAAGTTTCCTTTCTCTCCCGAGGTCCAGCCCTGGCTAGCTGTGGACCTCAGGGAAGAAACTGGGCTAGGATGARAACAAAAGACAAAAGGCGCTCTGACTCCTCATGGGAAACAGTCCCACAGGTTTAATGTAGAACTGACACCTTGAAATCCAGGAGAAAAAGAGGGCGGGACCTTTCGKCCCAGGGGTTTTAAGCCCTRAGGGGGAGGGGATGAACGGGGTCTGTTGACCAATGGGGGCGGAACCAGGGGGAGGGGAGCTACAGGGGACATCAGGTAAAGGAAGGTACAGATACATGGGAAGGTACAATYCAGGGACACCTGATACAGAATGAACTAACTACATAGTGGAACACAACAGCACAGCAGTTTCACGATGGTTTCATGGTACTGCTGTAGCTGGCCCGGGTGGTTGGGCTGGGACAGAGGGGTGCTCCAGCTGGGCTCTGTGGGGCTGTGCAGCGTTGTTGGTGGTGCTGAGCGTGTGCCCTGCAGTGGGATCTCACCTGCCCTCCCTCCCTCCCCAGCGCCAGTGTGTGCAGTACGCGCTGAAGGCGCGCCCGCTGCGCCGCTACATCCCCAAGAACCCCTACCARTACCAGATCTGGTACGTGGTCACCTCCTCCTACTTCGAGTACCTCATGTTCTTCCTGATCCTGCTGAACACCATCTGCCTGGGCATGCAGGTGAGGGCACAGGGGTGCTGGAGGGTGTCTGTGGGAGGGCACAGGCTGGCTCAGCCCTGTGAGCCCCAAGAGAATCTCTGGATAGGGGCTATTGGCTTATGGTATGATGAGGCAAATGGGACTTTAGCCCCATCCCCAAAATGGGATGTAGGGAGCCCAGAGAAGGGGCTGCAGGGGGGAAATTTCGTTTTTGCTGAGCCATAGGCCTGGCTGTGGGAGGGGGGTCTGCATCCAGCACACATCTCTGAGCTCACAACAGGGGCTGGATCTGCCGTCAGCTAATGGCTCCTTCTGTCTTATCCTCAGCATTACAACCAGTCTGCAGAAATGAACCACATCTCAGACATCCTCAACGTGGCCTTCACCATCCTCTTCACTCTGGAGATGGTCCTCAAGCTCATGGCCTTTAAAGTCAAGGTGAGAGAAGGGCAAGATCAGCATGGAAAGCAGCCAGGCCAGGGGGTCCATTTATCCTGCATTTGGCATCTCTTCAGTGCAAGCACCCCTCGCTCTGCAGCTCCAGAGAACTTCTCCTTGCAAGACCCTTAGGGAGCCCCATGTGCAGACCTTGGAGTTTCTGGAGGGACTTGTCAGGGCTACCCTTGCCAGCCAAATCCCACCCAGTGCAGTTGGCCATTATTCCCATCTYCAGTGTCATATCCAGAGTGGGGTCAGCTCCAGCCATGCTGATCCGCCCTCCTCATCTCAGTGCATTGCAAGACAGGACCAAATAACCGAGCAGAGGGTGCAAGATCTGACCACCATCCCTTCTTCTGGGGTCAGAGTCACTGAAGAACCTTCTGGTACCTCTTCCCCTGGGCTCCAGCCTCTGTCTCCTCCCTGACTTACACCCTTGCATGTTCACTCTTCTTTGGCTCYTCCCTGACAGGGCTACTTCGGAGACCCCTGGAATGTCTTTGACTTCCTGATAGTGATTGGCAGCATCATTGATGTCATCCTCAGTGAGATTGATGTAAGTGTCCRGGGGCTGGGGCACTGTCCCCAGCCGAGGCTGCCCTGCAGCACCTGCCCTGGGGCCAGGCAGGAGTGCTGGGATGGTGTCCASCTCTGCAGGGGGGTGGTGTCCTCTCCTCTCTCCCTGCTCTGCCTGGTTCTGAGGAGGGACAAGCCAGGATCAGCACATGGCACAGAGAACACAGCTGTGGCCCTTGGAGCATTAGAGCACGATTTAAACATCCCCAAGTGCCCAGCATGTCACATTGTCCCCTCCCSTCTGGTGTCCTGAATCTGTAGGCACTGGAGTCCTGGGGAAAACAGTCACTCTGGACTAGCCCATAAACAGCAGCCCCACTCCCCCTGTGCATGCCTGGACAGGCATCCACACATCCAGCCTCAGACCAGTGCAGGTGGGAGGAAAAGGGTTCCCACAGCTCTCTGTCCCCACAGGACTCTGCTGGCCCACAGGAACGATCAGACACATCAGATTTCAAGGCATTTGCTTTGTGTGTGTCCCTTCACACAGCAGCCTGTACATGTACACGCCCTGGTGGTGTGTGTGTGCCTGTGTGAACTCCAGACAGCACTGCAGGAGCTCTGCACGGTGTGGGCTGTGGGGCTGGTGCCTCAGGCAGTGCCTGTTTGGGGAGTGCTCTGCTGGGAGCAGTTTCACAGCAGTGCTGGGAGGGAAGGAAGGCAGCCTGCCTTCCCTAGCACTGGGACACCCACACTGTGTCTGGCCCTGACAATGCCCCCCTGCTCTGGGAGGTGTGTGCTGGTTCAGCCGACCTGGTGGTGGCTCCAGAAGCAGCTGTGGGATGGGGGAGATGATAGATTAACCCTCTCTTGGCAGTGACTTGGCAGTGTCTCCTCAAAGGGGCAGGACTTGCCAGCTCCTGGCACTGCTGCTGCCTCTGCCACCCCTGCACAGGGTCACCTTCAGATGCTCTCTGTGCAGGAGGGTGAGGTTTTCAGAGACCCTTGACAGCAGTCACCTTCTTCTCTGTAGGGTATTCCAGGCCTCACAGAGCTGGGATGAGCAAAAACCTTCCTCTCCTGTGAGAGCCCTCTGTCCCTCTCTGCACAGTCCTGCCCATCACTACAGCCATCCTTTGGCCTCTGGGCTTCTCAGCCTTCATGAGCTCCCAAATTTCATGTCAGTGCCAACAGCTTCCATCTGTCAGCAGCTCCTCCTCCTTCTTGCCCACCAGCTCTCTGCACCTGTGACTTGGTTTCCCACTGCCTGTCAGGTGTCCTTCCCCAGCCTGCTTCACTGAGAAATGAAGTTCAAGGGGTGCTCAAGGCCCTGGACTGGGCAGTGGTTTTCAGTCCCTCTGGAGCAGGAGACCACCTGGCACACACAACCAAAATCCTGCTGGCCTTGCTGAGGGTCCATGGGGGTGCCCAGGACACATCAGAGGCACAGGGAGGGGTCTGGTGCCCTGACTGGGCTGGCAGGGACTGACCCAGGTACTGTGCTCTGGGTGCTGCAGCGCTGTGCAGAAGGCCAGGCAGAATTTGGGAAATGTTCTGTGTGGCCTGAGCTGCCTAGGCCCTTTCCCCTGGGTCCTTTCCCCCCTGTCTATGTGCAGGAGCACTAAGAGCTCTGGTTTCCTTCCCCAGCCTGCCAAGATCTTCAGGGGCCTCTGTCACAGCCAGCCCTGCTCTGGCAGTGTCCACCTCTGTCTCCTCAGGGCTGCCTTACCTTTCCTAAGGTGCTGTCTTTTCCAGCCAGCCCACATCTCTCCCAGCCTTGCCAAGTGTTYCCCAGCCATCTGGTGCTGTGCAGGGGGTTGGGATTAGGATTAGGAGGCATGGAGAGAGGGGAGGGGGTGGGGGCAACCTCACCTTCCCTTCTGGTAAGTCTCCTTCCTGCCAAGAGGTCAGTACAAAGTGGGTCTGTCACCGCTTGTCCCTAGGAGCTGTTTGCAGCCATTGCACCCCTCACAGCTCCCCTGGGGGCTGCAGTGTGCACATGACTCCTCTCCTCTCCTCTCCTCTCCTCTCCTCTCCTCTCCTCTCCTCTCCTCTCCTCTCCTC
>QVAJ01000226.1:855451-869747 GCA_003546035.1 Mixornis gularis | reverse complement strand
TGGTGAGAGGACCAGGTGAGCTGGGGCCAGCAGGGGGATGGTGAGAGGACCAGGTGAGCTGGGGCCAGCAGGCGGGTGGTGAGAGGAACAAGTGAGCTGTCCCCTCCCCATGCAGGGTTCCCATGCAACACCTCCAGAGCCGGTGCCCTGTCCCTGGGTTGTGTCTCACACAAGTCATGGTCCTTTTGTCATAGGCTCTGCCATACGTGGCCCTGCTGATTGTGATGCTTTTCTTCATCTATGCTGTGATTGGGATGCAGGTGAGGAGCACAGGGGCAGGGGAAGTGGGAATTGGTCTTCATCAGATGCCCTGAGCCTGATGGCACCTGGGGAGGTGGGATAGGGAGGGACTGGTTCATGTTAGGCCCTCTCTGGGATTTTGCACATGATGGGACCTGTTTACCCTGGTCTACAAGGATGTTTGCCACCCCAGCAGCCTCCCATCCCTGGGCTTCAGCCAGGGCAGCTGAGGCACATGGCAAAGAGCACTTTGGGAGCCAATGGCACAATGTAGACACACAGGCACCAGTGCAGTTCAGGTGAYCTTGTCTCCTTGGCCCAGATGAAGTGCAGTTGTAGTCAGGGGTGTTTTCAACACTGGCGGGAATGTCTAAGTAGCTTCCAAGCCCCAGAGCACCCACACTCCAATCTTAATCTCTTTTGGGGATGCCCAAAGCCAAATAAACAAGAAGTGGATCTCAGGCAGCAGAGGTGCTCTGGAGGATGGTTGGTGCCAAAGAAAGGATGGCACCCTGGARACCTCCCACTGTGATTTACAGATGTTTGGGAAGATTGCCATGGTGGACGGGACCCAGATCAACCGAAACAACAACTTCCAGACCTTTCCACAGGCTGTGCTGCTGCTCTTCAGGTCAGTCTTGTCCTGACATGTAAGCAGGGAGCTGGGCTCTGAGCCTGTGGGAATGCCCAGCTTGGAGTGAGGGAGCACCAACATTTCAGTAGCTGATTTCTTTTGTGTCCCACAGGAAGATCTCCTGCAGCAGCAGGAGCATTTCAGGACAGGCTTTGGGTTTACTTGGAATGGCTGGGCTGCCAGAGAGAGGGCCATTTTGGGGTTGCTATTCTGAATATTTCCTTCCCAGACTGGATTTTAATTTGTGAATTGTGAGGAAACCCATGGGAAGCAGGAGCTCAGTCCAAGGCTTTCCTTAACTCCAGACAATATCTGAAGGTTTCAGTGGCCCTATAGCAGCAAGCCCAGAATCCTGACTGCTCCTGTCCCAGCAGYTTCCCATTCCCCTGTGGGCTGGACTGGCCCCAGCCCTCCCTGCATGCCCAGCTCCTGTCCAGAACAGGCAGGGACCAGCTCCTGTCCCCTTTTCCCAGGTGTGCAACGGGTGAGGCGTGGCAGGAGATCCTGCTGGACTGCAGCTACGGCCGGCGCTGTGACCCCGAGTCAGACTATGCTGAGGGAGAGGAGTACACCTGTGGCACGGGCTTTGCCTACTTCTATTTCATCAGCTTCTACATGCTCTGTGCCTTCCTGGTATGCTGGCTCCCTTTGGCACCCCTGTCCTGCCTGGGCAGCCACGGTGTTGTTGTTTTGTGTCTCCTGGGGTGAGCCCACAGCACCTCCTCCTGCGGACATCTCCCCCAGCCATGCCCTAAACTGACACTGCACTCTGGGGGACCCAGGATCCCCTTTTAGGTTCTTCCCACAGCCCCTGTGTGCTGCCTTCCAGATGTGTTTGTGTTGGCCTTGGCAAGGGTGGAGAGGGACAAGATGCTGATGTGCTTGTCCTTTTACATGACCTGCTTGAGCAGGAGGTTCCTCTCTGCGTGGGAAGACCCTCACTCAGCATCCTCTGATTCCAGGAGATCCCAAGCCCCTTCTGCTCCAGAACACATCTGCCCATGTTTTTGTAGTGCTGGTGTCTCTCCCCTAACTGGGTMCATTCCTCTGCCCTCAGATCATTAACCTCTTCGTGGCTGTCATCATGGACAACTTTGACTACCTGACACGGGACTGGTCCATCCTCGGGCCCCATCACCTGGACGAGTTCAAGAGGATCTGGGCTGAGTACGACCCYGAGGCCAAGTGAGTATGGGGGGCATGGAGAGGGAGACAGGCATGGCAGGTGAGCTGTGGCACTGCCCACCAGTCAGGTTCCAACCTCTCAGAGGTGGATGTGTGTAGAAATAGGGTAAAAAGCTGGCCTGTCATTTCTTCTCAGTGCAGCCAAAAACCAATTTGCAAATTCCCATATGAAGCTATTTTGAGAATGAGAAGTTCCTTTAACACAGCAATCTGAGGGTGAAAAATAAGTTTAATTCCTGTAATAACAAAGGATTTGTCCCATGTGAATCAGTAAGGAATATATGTAAAAAATTCAAGAATAGATAGATTTGATAGACAAGGAAAATACCTTTTACTAACTAATAAAATAATTAATAAGAAAACTATCAACCAACTAGAAGTTGCCCTCAAAGTTTGTAAAAGCTGTATAAAAGATAGCATGTGGCCATAATAAAGAGCCTTCTAAAGAGATTCTATTGTGTCACTCTGTATGTTGTGTCCACCCTAACAATGATAGATGTGGACTTGCCAGAGCTGATCCAGGTCTGATAAAATCCATCAGGATATTTGGGAACATAAGACTTTCAGTTCCCTCTTCATCCAGCTGTGGCRAGGCTGCCAACTCTTCCCATGCCCCTGCCCACCTTTACCTGCTCCCCAGTGCCACAGGGAGCAGCTGCTTTCCCCAGCAGGAGCAGGGGGAAGAGGAGGGATTTGCCCAGCACAGGAGCACGGGGCAGATCCCAGGGATCAGCCCCCAGAGCACCTCCCCAAGCCACTGTCCAGCAGGTCTGCTGCCTCACTCTGAGCTGGTGTGTTTCCTCTGCAGGGGCAGAATCAAACACTTGGAYGTGGTGACTCTGCTGAGGCGTATCAACCCTCCCCTGGGCTTTGGGAAGTTCTGCCCACACCGTGTAGCTTGTAAGGTRAGAGCCAAGGGGGTAACAAGGTGTGTGAGCACAGGGACACCTTCCCCAAGTTGTCACTGTGTCCTCCCAGCAGGCTGAGAGTGACAGTCCAGCCAGTTTCCAGTGCCATGGCTTATATGCTGGAAAAASTTTTTCTGRCACAGAGATGGGGCTCCTGAGAAGTGTTTTAAAGATTTTTATTCTATTTTCAGTCTCATGAGAGAGGTGAGAAGGTACAGATGTTACAATTCACCCCATCACAACCAGAAGTCAAATTACTTCTAATTACAATACGTTTTTTGGCCTATCAGCTTTTGCCACACAATGCTGCTAATGCTTCCAAGCCAATCATTTATTAAAATACCCTACGTGGGTTTGGCTACAATATATTTTTCATAGTTCTATTTCTCCAAAATATCTAGTCTATTTGCAAGGCTATCATTTGAAACTTGTTTCTAGTTCAATTTCTCTCTCTACATTATCTGTCCAATTTCATGGGACAGACATTGTTGAGGGAGAAATTGGTGGTTTTGAGAATGGATTTTGAGAATTCTCTAGAAATCCATTTCCCACATTTATACTCTGCTCTGACCTCTCCTTTTTAATGAAGGGGTGTATTTGGGGGGCAAAGAGAGGTGCTACTGACCTGCACAGAGCTGATGTGGTTCAGGCTCCTGAAGGTCAGGACTTACCTGTGCTCACCTCCTGCCAAAKGTGTGGCACTGCTGGGCTGGCTCTGCCCAGAGCCCTCATGACAGGAGACTTCCAGGCTACACTGCAGCTGGTGCAGGAGGGCAATGCAGGGCCTGAGCATGTGGCCATGTCAGCTGGGCKGTAGAAGTTGTTTCCAAAAGCTGATAGTGCTTAGGGAGAAGGAAGCCCTAACTTTCTTAGCAGAAATACACTTTTCCTGGCTTAGCTCATTCTGAACAAATCCAGGGCATGTGTGAGGCTCATGTGTAACATGCCTGGGAAGAGCTCAGGCACTGGTGTGATCCCTGCTGGGTTTTGGGCAAATCCATCAGGAGATTTGATCCCCAGATTCCTCACAGCAGCCTGGAACAAGATTTGGAGTGGGGAGTGCAATGCAAAATGACTCCCATCTCTCTGAAAGCAGCTGGGGGGATTCAACCTGGAGAAGAGGAGGCTCAGAGGGGACCTTCTTGCTCTCTACAACTCCCTGACAGGAGGCTGAAGCCAGATGGGAGTTGGTCTCTTCTCTCAAGTCACAAGTGACAGTACAAGAGGAAAYGGTCTCAAGCTGTACCATGAGAGGTCTAAGATGGATATTAGGGAACTTTTTTTCACAAAAAGATTGGTTAGGCCCTGGGACAGGCTGTCCAGAGCAGTCATGGGTTACCACCCTAGTGGGATTTAAAAGCCCTGTGGATGTGGTGCTTGTGTACATGGCTTTTCTGTGGCCTTGGCAGTGCTGGGGGAATGGKYAGACCTGATGATCTTACAGATCTTTTCTGACCCAAACAATTCTGTGACTTCATGATATTTTTCCCATGGCACCCCTGCCCCTGTAGGTTACTACTCCTAGCTCTGCCCATGACTTGCTCTGGCTCAGCTGGCTGGGACCAGGGCTGTCACTGCCTCTGGCAATTGTGGTACCAGGGATGATGCAGAGCCCCTGGGGCTGGGCAGGGCAGGTGGGGCTGGGAGGGCTCCATGCCCTGAGCAGAGCCTGTGGCCAGGCCAGGACTGAGTCTGGGGGCTGCCAGCCTGCTCTGTCACCTGGGCTCACAGGTGCTGGTTTGCTGTGCAGCGCCTGGTGTGCATGAACATGCCCCTGAACAGYGACGGCACCGTCACCTTCAACGCCACCCTCTTTGCCCTGGTGAGGACAGCCCTCAAGATCAAGACAGAAGGTGAGCAGTGATCTTGTCTGCCTCTACAGCCTGACAGGGGACCTTCCTTGTGGTGCTGGGTGTGGGTTACACACCATTCCCCCACWGGCCAGGGATCTCAGGGCATTTGTCTGTGGGATCAGACCCTGTAGACAAACCCTCAGCTCTGTTCTYACTCCCCACCTAAGCTCTGTTCTTATTCTTTGGACCAGAGCCCCTGGCACTGCTCAGCCTGGCCTGGAGGTTGTTATGAGCTGATGGCCCACATGTTGCAGCCCTGAGGAGTGAACCAGTGCCACCAGTGCCACCCTGAACAGCTTAGGAGTGGGGCTGGTCCAGCTCTCATCCTTTGAATTTAGCTGTGCTGGGGAGSAGCTGCTTTCACCCCTTCCTTGCCAGTAGCATAGTTTGCTGAGCTTTGCTGTGGGAAGGTGTCCCACCAGCTTGTTTCTGTGCCTGTGCTGTGAGCAGCTCTGGGCTGGGCAGGAGCTGAGGACAGGCAGTAGTGGGCTCCCAGGGTCAGGGTCTTCCAGCAGTGTGCCATGGTGCTTCCCTCTGGCTGGGGTGGGAACATGGCAGCCTGGGAGAAGCACAGGAGATCCTGGAGATAGACCAGGATTTCAGGAATGATGAGCCCTGTGGCAGCACCAAAGGGGAGGTCAAAATCTGCAAAGTATTCTGGCTAAAATCAAAGCCTTGCTGTTACTAAGCTCATTTTTGTTGGGTGGGGTGACAGAGAGGAGCTGTCACACCCTCCAGGAGATTGGCCAGGTGTTCATGTGCTTTATCCTCACTCCTGTTCACGTCCCTGGGAATGAACTGCTCTGTCCTGCTCGCTTTCCTCACAGGTAATTTTGAACAGGCCAACGAGGAGCTCAGAGCTATCATCAAAAAAATCTGGAAGCGAACGAGTATGAAGCTTTTGGACCAGGTGATCCCACCTATTGGAGGTATGGCACCAGGTGGCACTTCCCAGAGGGACAGAGCCACTCCTGGTCAGGGTCTCACTGCTCCAGCCACTTGGGGTCTTGTGACAGGCAGAATCATCATGTTGGTTTCCTCCCTCCAGATGATGAGGTGACAGTAGGCAAATTCTATGCCACTTTCCTGATCCAAGAACATTTCAGAAAGTTCATGAAACGCCAGGAGGAATATTATGGGTACCRGCCCAAGAAAAACACTGTGGAGATCCAGGTTGGTGTGTGGGTGCTGCTGGAGGGAGATTCTGGAGGCAGGCAGGGAGTTCTGCAGGTCAGGAAAGAGGCTTCCCCCAGGGAAGGGAAGTCCAGGGTGACTCAGAGAGCTGCAGGGCCCCTGTGCCTCAGGCCTCTGGAACTGAGGTGCCCCAAGTAAACCARCACTGAACTGGCCATGAGTCCCCAGCTCTGTGACCTTGGTGTCCAGGGTGCAGGTGACTCAGAAAGCAAAGGAGGGTTTTGACTCTCTGCTCCACTGACTCCACTTGTAGAGAGAGCTTGGCAGGATCTGGTGCCTCACCAAGTAGCTTTAGGACCTGGAAACTCCCACCACAGACCACTGTCGGTGCCAAATGCTGCTCATCCAAGCCCTTACCCACTGCTCTGCTCCAATCCCAGGGCCTTCTCCCTCTTCTCCCCTTAGCAGTGTCTGGATAGCTCMATGTGCCTGGTGTTCTCTGTGTCTCTCAGCCTTACAGGGCATCAGGTGGAGGGGASGATTGTCTTGGTTTGGAAAGACAGGTGTCTTCCAGGGAAAGCTGAAGTGTCCCTTGAAATGGAGAATGTAAACCCCCTCCCTCTGAATTATTACAATTTTGAAATTAAGAGGCTTTCAGGCAAAGATATGGGGAATAGGAATAACAGTCCTTTACTAGGAATATTAAAAATACCAATGCAGTAGTACAAAAAACCAAACAAACAAAAAAGAAAACACTGACAGAGTCAGAACACAACCTGACCCCCTGTTGGTCAGGGGGTTGGGAGCAGTCCAGTCCAGTCCTCCTGCAGTGACAGATGTGGTTCTGTTGGAGCAGAGATGATCCTGTAGAAGGGTGTCGTTTTCCTCTAAGGTCCAGTGGTGGTGAGATGGGTCAGTTTTTCCTCTGGGAATCCAGTGCAGACAGGCTGTCCTGGTGTTCTGAATCCCAGGTTTGATCCAGATAGGAATGCTGGGCTCCTCCCCCTGGGTGGAGCATCTCCCAGTGGGATGATGGAATTGTCTCAGCCCTGCAGTGAGCCTGGATGGCCCATGAACAGCAGATCTGCCCGGGAGGGAGGATGGGTCCTGGAAGGGATAAAGAAAACACCTCCCCAGCTGGTTTTAACAGCTGGCAATAGAACACACACTGCTGGTTACAGCTTGTATTGCAGCCCAAGACAGGGATCCACATGGCTGGCTTTGACTGGGGCCACTGCAGTCAGAGAAGCCAGCACAGCAGGCCCAAGGGGGGGCCTGTGCNGTCCAGTCCTCCTGCAGTGACAGATGTGGTTCTGTTGGAGCAGAGATGATCCTGTAGAAGGGTGTCGTTTTCCTCTAAGGTCCAGTGGTGGTGAGATGGGTCAGTTTTTCCTCTGGGAATCCAGTGCAGACAGGCTGTCCTGGTGTTCTGAATCCCAGGTTTGATCCAGATAGGAATGCTGGGCTCCTCCCCCTGGGTGGAGCATCTCCCAGTGGGATGATGGAATTGTCTCAGCCCTGCAGTGAGCCTGGATGGCCCATGAACAGCAGATCTGCCCGGGAGGGAGGATGGGTCCTGGAAGGGATAAAGAAAACACCTCCCCAGCTGGTTTTAACAGCTGGCAATAGAACACACACTGCTGGTTACAGCTTGYATTGCAGCCCAAGACAGGGATCCACATGGCTGGCTTTGACTGGGGCCACTGCAGTCAGAGAAGCCAGCACAGCAGGCCCAAGGGGGGGCCTGTGCCAGGATTTCTGTGCCTGGCCAGAAGGCTGGGATGTCCCTAGCCCCTCCTGACTCTGTAGGGAGGAAATCACCTGTGGAGATAAAAGACCAGGCCCCAAAGGTTCAAAGCAAGAGAAAAAACCAAGTCCCAGATCAGGGACAGAGGCCCAGCCTGGCCTTGGCTGTCACCAGCCCAAACCTCCATCAGGCTGCCCCTGGCATTCCCTTTTGTGGCACAGCATGAGCCCAGAAACTGTGGGACAGCTGTGGGACAACAGGAGCTCAGGAGCAGTGTCACCAGGCACAGAGCCAGCCAGCTGCAGGGTGTGACCCGTGGCCTGTCCTTGGCAGGACACCTGGCAGGGTGAGCATTCCTCATCACGTTTCCCTCTCCAAAGACTGAGGGGAGGGGTGGTGGGGCACGGCCACATCAGCCCTGCCTTCCTGTCCCCTCCAGGCTGGGCTGAGGAGCATTGAAGAAGAAGCTGCTCCTGAAATCCATCGGGCCATTTCTGGGGACTTGACTGCAGAGGAGGAGCTGGAAAGAGCCATGGTGGAGGCTGCCATGGAGGAAGGGATCTACAGGGTGAGTTCAGCCCTCAAGGCACAGCACAGATTGGTGGTCCCACCCAGCCCTGATTTCWGAGTGGTGGTGGTGGTGGGTCAGCTTGGCTGCTAGCACTGGGGGACAGTCTGCAGGGTGTGGGCCACAAGGATGATCAGCACTTCTTTCCTTTCTGTGAGCATCAGGACATCCTGGTTGTGTCATCTTGGGCAAGCTGCTCTCTGCCTCAGTTTCCCCTCTGTGAAAGGACCCAGCCCGTGTGCCTGGCAGGGCTGTGCTGGATATTTACCTGCTGGTTTGGAGGTTCCCACTCAGGAGGTTCCCTTCTGCCAGGCTAAGGCAGGACAGCTCTGGTGTCACAGGCACTGATTCACTTCCCATTCCCTGGGGGTCTCAGAGACAGCCTGGGCAGCTGTGGGGTTGCAGAGTTGCACCTCCTTCTGTGTCCAGAGGTGCCACCACCTCAGGCTGTCCCACAGAGGTGACAGCATTTGTCATGGGCTGGCTTATCCCAGTGCTGCTGCATGGCCATCAACCCTCAGTGCCTCAGTTTCCCCACCTGGGCAGTGAAGCTTTTGGGACCATGTGGTTTTCAAGGCCTGAGCAGAGCAATCCCTGTTTCCACATGGGAATGGCCCCAGAGCAGCCTGGAGCTCCAGGCCTCCCGTGATGCCCTCCCTGTTGGTTGCAGAGAACAGGTGGCCTGTTTGGCCAGGTGGACAGCTTCATGGAGCCCAGCAGCCCCCTGCAGCCCCAGGTGGCCAGCCAGAGGCCCCTGCAGTTCACTGAGGTGGGCAGTGAGGACCTCGACTCTCCAGTGTTCCTTGATGACTTYCCCCAGGAGGGCAACACCAACATCAACAATGCCAACAGCAGAGGCTGGCTGGAGGGGTAAGGGCTGCCAGCCTGGGTGTGCAGGCAACGAGGGCAGTGCTGGCCATGCCCTGGGGCTGTCCTGAGAGCTGGCTGCACCCTGCCCTACCCGGGGCTCCCATCCCATCACTCCTTCAGCTCAGTGCCATGAGGATGGAGGTGGGCAGCAGGGCTCCAGGGGTGGCAGGAATCTTCCCTCCCCCTCACCTGCCAATCTCTGAGGGCCAAGGCCCAGGCTGGGRCCACCAGCACATACCTCGGCACAGGTAGAAGGGACAAAATTACCAATGTAAGAGGCTGTTCAGTCCTGCTCCTTGGGGTCTCCACCCTGTGCACCCATTCCAGTTGTCCCTGCASGTGTGTCCCTGGGCTGGGGGAGGTGGGGAGGCTTGCACCCCCAGGTGGGGCTGGGTTCAGTGAGTGGTCCCCAGCCAGGCTGACCCACCTGCCCTTGCCAGGGTGCAGTATGAGGATGAGGTGCTGAGGAGGACGGTACCAGCAGCACGCAGGCGCCCAGCGTGGGGTGAGTCTGGGCTTTGTTGTTCTTCTGGGGGACTGGGACCAGCCCAGGGGCCTGGGCAGGGGGAAGGGTCTGGTGGGTGGAAGGAGGAGATGCAGGCCCAAATAACTTGGAGGTTTGCTGAGAGCACTGAGTACAGCAGGATCTCTCTGGAGACCCTTCTCCCTCCTTCTACCTTTTGAGGTGATGAAACATGGAGACAGTGCCYCAGGCTGGGGGAGCACTGGCCATCCCAGGGCAGCAGAGCCACAAGACCATGTTCATTTCCTGAAGCAGGCACTTTGGGTGCAGCTGAACTCCTAAAGCCTGTGTTTCCCCCAGTCTAATGAGCCCGTTCCCATCTCTGTCTGGCAGTGGTGTCCTTGCTCTTGCACCCCTCTGATGTCCCTGCCTTTCCCTYCCACAGAGCACACCCGCCCCATACCCATGGAGAGGCTGAGCAGGAGGCGAGGGGCCACCTCTGGGGGTCCCTCATCACCAGGGCCACTCCTCCTGCAGCAGGTAAAAGGGACAATGCATGTCTGGAGGGGGACATGTAATGTGGGGGACACAGGTGAACCTCCCTCCCATCCTGGGAAAAGCTGTCACAGCTGTGCTGGGAAGGACCCACTCTCCAGGGCTCATTGTGTGMATCCAGCCTTGCTGGAGCTTTTCTCTTGGATCAGCCTGGAGATGGAGCTGGGCTCCCACCCTGCTGCTGCAGCAGTCATGGGGAGCTCCTCGAGGCTGGAACAGCTGGAAGCACATTCCCCTGGCTCCCCATCTGCCTCCAGAGCCAGGCAGGCAGAAGGGGGGCATCAGATTTGCCCCCAWGCTCCCTTTGTTTGGCACAGTGCCAGGGCAGGGGGCCAGGGCTGGTTCCCAGCTCTCTGTCCCTGGACCCAGGAGCTCCAGCAAGATGGCATTGCCTGTCCAGGCACTGGACAGGGACAGGGGACAGAACCTGCAGCCCCCACACTGACGGGGAGAGGCCTTCCCTGGGCACTGTCCCAGCACATGCTCCAGTTCTGTACTACTCTCACCCAGCTGCCCACAGAGGATGGCACTGTGACAGGAGCAACATCCAGCTCAAGGTTCCAGCAGAGAGAAACTGGTGAGCCAGGAACATCCTCCACCCCAGCCATCACCTTCCTCATTCAGGAGGTAAGGCAAGGGCACAGCCTGGCAGAGGCAACAGTAGGGATGGCAGGAATTTCCAGGGATACCATGCTTATGCCATGATGGGAGATTAGGGGGCAAACTTAGCTACCAGGGTGAGCAGCAGGTGTGTGCCAGCACAGAGGGCAGGAGGGAGGAGAAGAGGGTGGTGGGTGCCTACAGCCAGGGCAGCTCCCCAGGCTGAGCACCCAGGCTGTGCTCTCATCTCCTGCACAGGCTCTGATCTCYGGAGGCCTCAGGACCCTGGCCCGTGACTCATCGTTCCTAGCAGTGACCAGGGATGAGATGGCAGCCAGCAGCCAGCTGGAGATGGATGAAGTGGAGAAAGCAGCCGTGGAGTTGCTWAAGGGAAGAGAAACACTGCAGGGCACAGAAACTGGCTCTGCCCCACTGGACACCTCAGCTGTGCCACCAGGCAGATCCCCAGGGCTTGGTGCAGCTCCCTCCCGAGAGACCATCACTGCCACTCGCCTGTGAGCTGCCCCCTGCCCACCCAGGGTTTTGTCACAGGAGGTGCTGGAGCAGAGCCACACGGTTCCTGCTTCTGCCTGTGGTCCTGAGGTGCTCTGGCCAGCTGTGGTATTCCTTTTGGGACAGGGCTCTGGGATGTTGGTGCAGAACAGGACGATGCTGTTCCAGCGGGGTCTTGCAAGAGCTGGACAGGTCATTAAAGTGTTCCTGCTGTGTRACTCTGGATGCCCCTCCCCTCCTTTTTGTGCTGCCCTGCCTGCACAGCCAGTGGAGGGGCTTGGGAATGCGAGACCACGTGTAACCAGAGTTGGCAGCGATTCACGTGGCAACCTCCAGTCCAGTCATTTTGAGATTGCCAAGCTCTGGGGATCTCCTGATATYCCAGCAGCTGGACCCTGCATCCTCATGTCCCTGCTGGAGCCTGCAGCCTCCTGCCTGCAGCCAAGTCTGACCTGTGAGGAGGAGATGTGCCAGGGGCTGGGCAGTAAAATGGGGCCTGGGGCCTTCTTGGCTCCCTGTTCCAGGATGGGACAGACGTGTGAAAGCATGTTCAGGCCAGGGCAGCAGCCCTGGGGCTGGCCAAGAGGAGTGTTGGGCACTGTGATGCCATTTCTGCCCCTTCCATTGTCTCTACACTGTGCTCTTGGGGTCAGGCATCCATCCCAGTCCCGTTCAGACCATGACATCCATCCCACAGCTCAGTGGGGCACGGGCCAGGAGAGTGTGGAGCTGTTCCTGCAGTGCTCCCAGCACTGCTTGTGCTGGTGCTGAGCAGCAGCCAAGGCTGCTCCTCTCTGGGCTGCYCAGAACCCCCATGGGATCTGGGTCCTGAGCAGTGGGGCAGCCCCATCTCCCAGCCCAGCTCCTCGGTGGGATCTGCYTCCCGAGGGCCCCCAGCACAGCCTAACTGGGAACTGGGGGGGCTCTTGATCACCTAATATATATTAAAATGCAGAGAGTGGATGGGTCCCAGGGGAGGAGCAGATCAATGAGCCAGCCTGCTCCCCAGCATGGCTTTTATTAACTCAGTCAAGGGAACTGTCTGAGTTCCAGCTGCAGCCTGAGCACCAGAGCCAGTCTGGTGCCTGTCCATGGCAGTGCAGCTTCCCCCACGGCGTGCAGCCAGCAGAGATGGATGGTGTGGGGGAAACTGCTGCATCCTTCCTCTGGCTTCTTTGCCCTGGAGCAGGACTTACACCCCTTCACACTCACACCCTCACACACACGCTGCTGATGGATGTGCACAGGGGTTGGCATTTCTGGGGGTTGGCTCTGGCAGCTGCTCTGCCAGGGGATGTCAAGGAAATGTTATGGGGTGAGTGGTTGTGGTCTCCTGGTGGGTTTAGGGAGATGCAGGACTGCATGTATCACTTGCCAAGACACGTGGGTGGTCACTGGAGACTCTAAACATAAAGGATGACACTATGGTGGGGACAATACCACTGTGGTGGAGCCTCTGCACCCTCTCCTGCACTCTGGGGCTGCACAGGGGATGATTTGCTSCATCTGAGGTGTGTAGTGTGTCTTTCTTAAGCTGATTCTAGCTGAACTGGGGACAGATGTGATTTGTGGTATAGATGGTATGTGGGTGGGAGTAGGAAGAGAGCAACATCACGGCACAGTCACTGCCCCTCTGCCTGGAGCTTCAGTGGGGAAGAGTCCAGGTTTTTCTCAGGAAAACCAGCAGCTCAGAGTGGGAACTGCACCGTGCACCAGGTGTCCTTGCAAACATGGGACAAAGAAAGAGGAGTACCAGCTCCTCACATCCTTGCGGGAAGACAGACAGGCCATGTCCTGCTCATCCCCATGATTTTGTACCAGCATATGGTGTCCTGGGAYTTACCCATCCCAGCAGAACTGAGCAGCTCCCTCAGGATGCAGAGTCCTGTGTGCACATGGCCCATGGTCCTGGCACCTTGGGAGGAGCAAACATGAGCAGATGGAGTGAAGGGACAGTTCTGTTGAGGTGAAGGCACCCAGACTGCAGAGCAGAGGGCAGGGACTCTGTGCTGGGCACACCACTGCCTCACTTGCTATCAGCCACCGGGTGTTAGCCAGTGCTGGCGTGTCCTGGCTATCCCTCTCCCAGGATACAGCCTGGACTCCTCAAAAGAAACCTCTGAGTGCCTCAGTTTGCCCTCATGCTCCATTGCCATTTRCCCTGACATTGACACCAACCTGCAGAGCTGGGAGTCTCCTGTAGGTCCCACACCTGCTGGAAGATGCCGCCTTCTGCAGAGCCAGGCCCTGTCTGTGTCCRGCTGCCATCAGCCCCCGCACCATGAATGCAGCTCAGGAAAGCCATAGCAAGGACTCCTTCAGCTCCTCAGTGATTGTCTGTCTCCAGTCCTGCTCTCTGATGGCCTCTGGGTGTGTCTCCCTCACCAGGCTCCCAAGACCAGCTCCTAGGATGGAGCCAGTGGCCCTGTGGGCACGGCCCTGTGTGGGTGCCCAGCTCGCTGTGCAGACCCCAGCCCTGCAGTATGGACTGTGCACACTGGGGAGCTGTACTGGCATCTGGACACCAGCCTGTCATGCCATGTCCTCTTATGATAGACTCTCACCACAGCCTGGACAGCCCAAAGGCTTGCYAGACCCCAGTCCCAGCGGCTCTGTCCGGGCAGTGAGCTCGCCCCTGTTCTGCTTTGTATCCTGCTGCTCCACGGTGTCACCCCCAACACCACAGAGGACCGGGATCTAGTGGAGCCAAGGAGGTGTCGGGGTGATGCCAACCCCATGGAAACATGCCATGCGGTACAGTCCGGAACAGCCCTCGGTACAGCCCGGAGAAGCGCCGGTAAATCCCAGAGCRGCGCGGAGCGGAGCGGAGCAGGCGGCAGCGGGGCCGCGGACCCGGCAGGGGGCAGCAGGGGCTGCCGAGTGTGGGTGTGAACGGGTGTGAGTGCGAGCTGTGTCCCTGTGTCCGTGTGTCCTGGTCCGTGCGTCCGTGTCCGTGCGTCCGTGTCGTGTGCCCGTGTGGCCCTGTCTGTGTATCCGTGTGTCCGTGGCCGTGTGCCCATGTGTCC